>BMAV01026342.1:0-34902 GCA_019973955.1 Trichonephila inaurata madagascariensis | reverse complement strand
ATAAAATCCATCATTTTAAAAATACTTTTTCTCAAATTTATTTTACTTCTTTCAAAATATGAAAGTAATTAAATTTTATCAATTCGATATTATCATTCTCTTATTCTTTGTAAATAATTCTTAAGGTTCACAATCATTTTTCACGCTAAATCCAAATATTCATAATCTGTAAAAAAAATAATAATTTGTCTTAAATGCTTTGTATACTTAAAATAATCTAGCTACTAATAATAACTATTTTCAATGCTTATAAAGTCATTTTTTTATTTAAATGAAAAATTAATTTTAATATTATGTTAGACATTCTTTATGAATTTAAATTACACCTGATATAATATAAAAGGCTGTTTCGAAATTAATTCCACTTCGCGAATTCAAAATATTGATACTTTTTTCAATTCCTACTATCAGTTCACACTCTGCCTCTATATGTGGCCGTGGTAGCCTAGTGGTCAAGGTATTGGACCGTGGCTAGCTCTCTTGTCCAGAGTTCGAGTTCAGTACCACTAAAGACCTGCCGTGTAGGGGAGCTATCACTTTAAATCTGTCGAGAGCTCAAACGTCCTCCTATGGTATGGTAGTTAGGAGAGGGGGTGCCAGCTGAGGTGTCGTCCTCATCACTAGACCTTGATTCAAAATTACGAGGTCCGTCGCCCAAAGCCATCGTGTAGCTAAACAGTGCGACTTTAATATTCAGTTTTGGTGTGTTGAGTGGCAAAGTAAAATAGCAGTGATTTATCAAAAATAAACTTTATGTGTGTGTCCTCAAAAACAACTAACAATTAATATATATATATAAACAGAAAAAATGCCAGAAGACATTTCTTCCGATCAATGTGAAATTCAATAGGAGGTACTAACAGCCAATGAGATGTAAGGATCAAAAAAATCCTATACTATGAGTAAGGATGATCCGATATGAATAATGATCGTACGGCATTATGAAAGTACATTACACACTCACTCATGCCTATATATATTTATATAACTTGTTCAAATTTTCAGTCGTTAATAAAATACTTTTTATTCATCCACTCACGTTCAAATGCATTTTTTTTAAACTAGTAGTGGACGGCACTTGATGTTAATACGGTTTTTTCAAATATTAATTCATTAATCAAATTTAATTAATTAACTGTAGTTTAAGAGATATATTTCAGTCGATATTATTCCTCTAGATGGCAGCACCATTGGATAAAACAATTTTTGCTAAATTTGTGATGAAGATTTAACTTAACCTGTATAATCATATGCTAGTTAGACGTCAGCATTCTTTTTACGCTGGTTTTAAGATAACTTTTATTAAAAAAAGTAATTTTTAATTTAATGTGGCTAAAAAAAATTATGTTAATTTAAAAGGTGTTTTGACACTTAATATTGCGATTCTGTTATATGTATATATATATATATACTTATATTAAGTGTAGTTAATTAATAAAAATTAATTAAATTAATTTTTTTTGTTTACCTATATAGGAAATGAATTTGTAAAAAATTATATTTCTTGTTATTATTCGTTTTACAATTAAATTTTATGACCAGCATTTTAGATCATCACTATTTCAATACTTTCAAGAAAATTTTGAAGACATCTGCAAAATTTGTCATACTTCAACAATCGATGATGAATAGTCCCATGGTGCATCACTTCAACGCTCTTTCAATACCGAAATAAATTTCGACTGTGCTTTTGAATGACTAAATCCAACTTAATAAACTTTTAAAAGTTCAAGAAATGATAACACTGTGCCACGAATAGGTATTCCGAAGAATAATTAAAATGGAAGGAATATTTAGAACGTATGCCAGCAATATTTGAGAAGTTAAACCTTCCTTAAAATAAATGTATTATGGATCTGGGAATTCATCCAAGAATACCAATATCTACAGCAGAAATTATTATGGGAAAACTGCCTACCATAAATTATACTCCAAAGATAACTAGATGATAAAACACCGATAATGTTCCAACTATTTATTCATATTAAGCTTTGAAATGGAATCTGTAAGACGCCAGAAAGGGTTAATTATTTCGATCTTCCTAAATTGGCGTTCAAAATGTGGTATATCATTCTAACAAAGAGGTTTGATAGATGACAGAGAAGCACATTATTGAATTATTTGTCGTATGATAAAAGGGAATTTTTGAGACATATCAAATGCTCCATGTTTTTGAATAGTGAGTAGCATATCTGTAGAAAAGAAAATTTCCTGTTATACATATTCACCCAAAAAAAGTCTTCAAATTTATTCATGAGGCATTATTAAATGATTGTTAATTTACCTTTTGGGGACCAATTTTAAGAAACTTAGTTAACGTTGAAAAAATAATTGTGTTAAATAAAAAAAATAAATAAAAAGTACGTTGCTTGTTTGAAGTAAAATTTAATCTAACTTTAATGCAATCTTTTCACAGATTTTTTATTGTTTGCTTTTTTTACATATTACAACACATCCTGATTTTTTTTCAAAGATTTCTACAATATTAAGGTATCCGAATACGTTCACCGTTCAAAGTCACCGGAAAACAAATGACGATTCCCAAAGCTAATTCCAGATATAATTTGTTCCCACTTCCTTGATTTTTTTTTTTTTTGTATTTTAAAAGCTTTTAGATTTATCGTGTGATGGTGGTAAAGTTTCGGAAACTAATAGGCCAATTTATATCCCGTTTCTAATCTGAATGTGATTCAGAGCTATAAAACCCGTCATCAATACCCCAGAGTTATGACTCTAGCACAAATGCTACCTAAAATATTATTTAAAGTAAATCATTGAACAAAGAGATTTACTTAGTTATATTGTGACTGCAGTTACTAAATGCTGACAAAAAAAATTACATTCAACTTAACATTCAAAGATATTAGTTTCATAGCTTTATTAAAATGACATTACAATAAAACGAGGTATACTGAACCTTCTAACTCTGAATTAAGTGACAAGAATGCATAGGGAATCTGAACAGGGAGCATTGTATCTTGTAATGATTCTGGATTACCTTTCTGAAAAAAAGAGGTTCTTGTTTAAAGAAATATAGACTCAGTGGAAACAGAAGGACTTATTGATCAACAAGAATATTCTCTCTGTCTCTTCGCACCAATGAGTATACAAGGGGTTTTAAGGAGAATAGTGTCGTGCACATGAAAATGATGGAGCGCACGGCAACACCAAGAACATGGAAGCCTTGACTCTCTCCTTCCCTTGAAAAATCCTCCATCGAAAATGCTTTGTTGATTATTAACAAATAACTGATCAAGCATACATCACCCTTTGCTTTGTCAGATATATTTTCGAAAGATGTTCAAGGAGGGACTGATGAATCTCAAGAATATAGCCAAAGTCTTCTTTTTTCAAAGCAGTGAGTGAGTGAGTGAATATTAACGTCGCACTGTTCAACTACACGAGGGCTTTTGGCGACGAACCACGTAATTTTGAACCAGGGTCAAGGGACTTGGACGACACCTGAGCTGACACCCCCTCTCCTACCCACACACACCAACGGGAGAATTTGCTCTCGACAGATTTAACGGCATCCGCAGCCACGGCGGGTCGTGGCCGCGGTAGCCGAGTAGTATAGGTACCGGATCGTGGCTTTGCCTTGAAAGAGTTCAGGCCAGTAACTAAAGACCCGCCGTGAAGGGCAGCGATGCACGTTAAATCTGTCGAGAGCTGAAAAGTCCTCCCGTTGGTGGTGGGTTGGGAGGGGTGCCAGCTCAGGTGTCGTCCACGTCACTTGACCATGGTTAAATACTGGTCCGTCACCAAAAGCCCTCGTGTAGCTGAACAGTGCGACGTTAATATTCAATCAATCAATCAATACACGGTGGGCCTTTAGTGGTACTGGGTTCTAACTAGTGACAAGGCCAGCCACGATCCGATACCTTGACCACTCGGCTACCACGGCCAATTTTTCAAAACAAAGGCATATTGCAGTCATTTCAAGCCCAGAAAAAATACTGACTTCATGTTACACAGATCAAATAATGCTCTTTTTTTATTATTTCCCCTTGAATTTTGTGTCCTTGTCCAATAATTAGTTTGGTAGTTTTTATGTTTCATAATATATTTTTTTAAAAAATAAAAAGGTTATCAAATAAAGTTTTCTTATTAAATGATAAAATAATCTTTGTCGAAAAGAAATAGTTAATGTGAATTCATAATAAAAATTTAGATCGAAGTATTTTAGAAAAGTATAGTCTTTAATATATAACAAAAGAAAATAAAGATATCTAAGAATAGCTCACTTTTCTTTTTCGTCTAATACGAAGAATTTATTCATCTCACATGCTCGCGTATAACAATAAAATTAGATTAAAATAATATTTTTCTCAAAAAAAGATCTTTCGATATTTTGATAAATGAATGAACATAGACATAAATAAAGATGAAATTTAAATGAATGTAAATAAAAGGGGTGAAATACATTCTGCCAAAGACCACTTCTTACAAAAATCATTTGCATACGAATTTCATTTCTACAGCTATTCTTTTTCATATGCTTCACCAATAGTCTTTTTTTCAATGTTTATAACGCATCTTCTCTTTCTTTTTTATTCAAGCAATTGCTTCTATGAAATAAAACTTGTAGTATTTCTGGCTAAGAATATTGAAACATGGAATTTAATTTAGGATTTTACTGGGAAAGAATATTTCGACTCTAGAAACGAGTTTGAAAAAAGCAAAAGAGGATCACAAAAGGCGGTTCAAATTGCAGAGAATTTGTTTTAACCATTAATTTACCTGAAAGATGATTATTGCTTTCCCCGCTTTTATTCAATACAATTTTAAAAATAAGTTAACGATGTTCATTTCATCTTGAAATAAATATTGCTTCTATTCTTCCAAACAAAGAGAAAACATATTTATCAATATTGAATACTTGATTAAACAATTCATTTAAAAATATTTTTAATAGATTCTCCGATATATACATATTTTAAATTGAAGAATTTTTTTTTGATTTTCCTCAAAACTTATATTCAATTATAGAATTATTGTTATACTTTTTATTATCTGTACATATTATTAAAATATCCTGAAGAAACTGTTAAAACCATTCAATATTCTATAATATTTATATTTTCCTGTAACTTGAAAATCTCACAATAACAGACAAAATTTTCTGAAAAATACATATACGAATAAATGAAGATATTCCTTAATTTTATACGGACCACATTTTTGTAAGCACTTTTAACACAAAAGGTTTGGTAATCCTTTCAGATTCTAAATCAAGCTTGGAAGCCCTCATAAACAGATAGACTAACATCACCATAAATTTCCTACTCTAGCAGATGCATTACAAGAGGAAATTCTATATGCTGCAATAGACACCCTCGAAATATCACAGTATCGAAAAAAATGAGTGTGTTGATTCTTTACCCAAAGAAAACAGAGACCATGGTCAACATTGTACCTCCATCACACTTGCTGATGCAAACGCTGTAGCCAGATCTAGACTTTTACCCCATTCTTTTAAGAAACCGCTCATAACAGACCTTGATTCCCCGAGAATCATAACTTCCTCAAACACAAGACTGAGAACTTGTGACAGGGCTTTATTGTATTTTCTTACTAATCCTCTTGGAGAATCTTTGGGGCCAGAATGGCATTGTTTCAATCCAATCCTCTCAAGAAGAAAAC
This sequence comes from Trichonephila inaurata madagascariensis, assembly GCA_019973955.1. Taxonomy (NCBI): domain Eukaryota; kingdom Metazoa; phylum Arthropoda; class Arachnida; order Araneae; family Nephilidae; genus Trichonephila; species Trichonephila inaurata. The sequence continues at coordinate 29,259 of BMAV01026342.1, read as the reverse complement.
GCGATATGCAGATTATAGTTAATAGATATATAATGGAGCTTTAGCATTCGCGTGTTAGTAGAATGGAAGAATAATAGTAGATGAATAGTAGAAGAGTAGAATAGAAGAAAGACAGAAAGCTGAGATGCTGATCACCGTGAGATATTGGTAAGATATTAAAAATAGAAGCGTAATTATAGAACGGGCTTTAGCGTGTTAAGGAATTTAGGTGTTAAGGATTCCTAGGATAGCTTTTCATAAAGATAGTGATTAGAATTCCAGGCGCTATTTACTTAGAATTTAGAATCACTCCTGATTACATCCCTATAAGTAAGACTTGTGTTGATCAATATATTGGAATAGAAATAAATTAGATTAATTATGAAGAATTTGGGGAATCAATCATTTCCTTCTACAAATGTAGGTCACGCAGATGAAGAGATGATACCCCCGGTCCGCGGGTATCACAAACTCATCATTACAAAGACAGGAAAATACATCCTGACAAAACAATATCTTACATACAGAGTAAAAACTACCCGGAAATCCTACCGCTCACACCAAAACATATCTTCGAGCGTCCAGCTTTCTCCCCAAGAGCACTAAGGCTCGCTCTAACTCCAATTATGAACCAACCCACTGCAGGATATCCTCTATAGCCAAAACACTCCTGATTGCCAACTTGGGTGGAATCTAAGATATGTAGTATTTATTTATTTGTTAATTCCATGGCCACGAGAACTGCAACACTTTATTTTCTACAGTTTTATTAGATCCTGTAATCTCAGTATAAGTTTTCATAATAAAGAATTTCTCAGAAAAAATTTATTTTATGACACACAATATTTTAAATATATTTCTTTGCTATATAGGATTAGATTCTGTAACGAGAATGGTAAAAAGATGGACAATAGTGCGCACTCTTCGCCGAGTGAATACTTACTTAACCAGTCAGTCTGCCAGCTAGGTGATGGCCACGGTAGCCGAGTGACCAGGGTATCGGATCGTGGCTGGCCTTGTCACGAGCTCGAGCCCAGTACCACTAAAGACCCACCGTGTGGGGCAGCTATGCACATTAAATCTGTCGAGAACTGAAATGTCCTCCCATTGCTGTGGTGTGGTAGTTAGGAGAGGGGGTGCAGCTCAGGTGTCGTCCACGTCACTTGACCATGGTTCAAAATTACGTAGTCCGTCGCCAAAAGCCCTCGTGTAGCTGAACAGTGCGACGTTAATATTCACTCACTCACTGCCAGCTAGGTGAAGAAAGCAGATGTCAATGTCTACGCGCACAAACCTCTCGTTATTTCTATTCTACTAACCGTTTTGATATAATTGTAACTGTGATCAATTTAAGTGTGAAAGAATTTGAATCTGTTTTAATCTTAAAAGAGTTTGAATTTAGAGACCATGAAAAAAGTTGAACTGAGATAACCGCCAAAGTAATTCTCTGGATCCCTCAGTCTTACACTTCTTATTAAATTTTCCAAGAAGGGACTAAAATTAAAAAATTGTATCTGTTCAGAACACATGTCAATTAAATGCGTTGATACAGAAAAACTTTATCCAGTTTTTTTTTTCTTTTTTTCTCCAGAAGACTATATGTTTTATTGTAACAACAATCAGTTTTATAATTTATTTAGTTTAGTTTTTAATTAATAAGCATTTTAAAAAAAAAAATGAAAAATACGAAAAAAAATTGAAGAATATTATTAAATAAAGAAAATTTCATGGAAACAAAATACAAATTATATGTTTTATGATTAGAGAACAAAACAATTTGCTTAGAAACAAACAAAACTAGGCAGCTTCAATAGAACTAATTCATGTTATTTGTTAATCTACCCTAAGAGTGTAGCTTATTTAAGTGTCCAGCAGCTTGTAACGGTAAAGAGTGTTTAAATTAAAAATCCTATAATATTAAAATGATGAATAGTCTACTCATATTACAAATGCACTAAATAAATATAGAACATTTTTACAACTTTACACAAAAAAAGTAACTATCCATTTAAACACAACTTTTCAACTATAATAGAAAATTTGTGATTCTGTCATCATAGATGTGTATTAAAATTAAAAGAGACATAATAAAATGTTCCTGATAAAAATATTCTTAAAAATTCGAAATATTTTTCAAAGCCTTTAGTATAAAACTAAGAAAATGCTTACAAGGATACATCGTAATAAAATAGTAGGTGTCCCCAAATGAGAAGGAAACTTTAGTCCCTAGCCGAGATTCTCTTGTAACATGTAATATATAAACAAAATTTAACTCAATTAAGTCCTACTTAGGTCGACAAAGAAAAATTTTATTTAAATCACTTTTCATCAAATAGTTACATTTAATATAAATATGTATATACATATGACAGAATCACAATACTAAGTGACAAAATAGAAAGCAATTTTCCTTGCAATTTTCCATTTTCCTTTCTATATATGGTGTTGGACTACTTTTTTGTTTGTCACTATTTATTCATTAATTTAATTTAACTATTCTAATAAAATAGTATAGTAAAAAAGAAATCGCATTCTCAGAAAATAGGTCATCCCAGGTGGGATTCGGACCCACGACTTTTGGATTAGAAGTCCCAAAGCGTATCCATTTGCTTAACAGGGGACACAACGGAAAGATTTTCCTTTCTATATATGCTGTTGGTCTATTATTTTGTTACTATTTATTCATTTTTAATTTAATTAATGAATTAATATTTGAAAAAACTGTATTGACAATAGTGTCTTCCTCTACAAGTTGAAAAAAATGCATTTGAACTTGAGTGGATGAATAAAAAGTATTTTTACTAAAGATTGAAAATTTGAACAAGATATATATATATAAATAAATAAATAAATATAGGGAGATTGTGAACTAATAGTAGGAATTGAATGAAAAAAACAGTCTACAGTACCCAGAAGGCCGAGAAAGTGTTATTTAATTTCTTTTTTGTGCGTAGAAGAATCTATACTTGTTAACTGACTACAACGTAGTTGAAAAATTAATGCTGAGATGAATTGGAACACGTTGTTGAGGCTCAAAGAGACCACCCCCAACAAGGGCAGAAGCAAGTTCTCGAATGGAATAGTGCTTCTTCAGGACAACTCTAGACCACATGTAGCCAAGAAGATTCTCCGACTCTTTGAAAAATTTCAATGGAAGATCGTGCAACGTTCTTTTTACAGTCCCAGATATGACCCATGCAACTCCCATATCTTCAGTCCCTTAAAAAAATTCTGAAGAGTTCAGATGTACAGGATACTTTGAGAAACTAGATCGTTTATTCTTTATGCATAGAGATCAGTGTATTGATGTCAGTAGCGATTATTTATGACTCCATATGAATTTTTTTTTAATAATTGTTATTAAAATTTATTTAAATACAATTGTAGTCATCTTTTTATTTGTATATACCTTATATTTTTACATTGCTTCAAATAATATTGTCATTTCTATATGGAAACACACACACAATTTTAAAAACATTGAGAGGGTCAATATTTTAATGCGTTTTGAAATTCGAAACTAAAACGAGTAAAGATTTGATTTAAAAATAAAGCGTACTTGGCTAAGAAATTGCAAAGTTATACTGGTAAAAAAGGGTTATATATAACATGTTTTCTTAGAATTTTTACAATTACAAAATTATTTTAATTCTAAAGAAAAGATAACAAATCTAAAATGCTTCTTAGAAAGATTTAATAAAAAAAATTACATGGATATAAACAGAAACTAAACTAATCCAATAAATCAATTTAGCATTTTCTAAATCTTTCTAAAATCCTTGCTTATGAGTTTTGATTTCCTGTTTTCATTTAACTTATTCAAAAGAATTTATGATAAAAATAATATATTTAAAAAACTGATTTTCTTAAGAAAGTTATGGTAAAATAATTTAAACTGAATATATATATATGTTTTATATATATATATATATATATATATATATATATATATATATATATATATATATATATATATATATATATATATATATATATATATATAAACTGTAAAAAAACACGGATTTATAATTTTCCTTTTTTTCCTATAAAAAAAATTAACATCTCAAATAGTCTTTAGAAAGATATCAGAAAATATCAGCCAAATTCGAATGTATTGTGTATCCTGTTGCCAAAATAATAAGATTAATTGGATGGGAATAATATAAGTACGTGTTTAAAAAAGGTTTTACAAAATGAATTACAGAAATATATACGGAATATCAAAAAGCAAAAGCAATAAGAATAAAGATTAATTAGCATCGCGAAAACCGTCTCTCGTAAACAAAGCAATTTATCAGACAAAAGAGAAATGAATACAAGAACATGAAGAAAAACCATCTTTCAAAAAGATATATGCACCAATTTAATGAATGAATGTTTTTATTTGTTAATGGGGAAAATAGCAGTAGTGTCATATCGGTAATCCATTATAAATGCTACAAAGTGTACGTTTCTTTCGTAATTAAAATTTGACGTTTAAAGAAAGATGAATAATGAAAACGAATATTTCCTCCTTTGGAGTTTGATGGCATTGGTTTGTTTATAAGAGCAATGGAAAGTGTAATGTAATACTTAAAAAAAAATCTCGGTAAAATCCTAGGAGAACCCACACCATTGGCGACAAACCGAAATAAGCGCCAAGCCAGAACGAGATGTCGCCAAGCGAAAACGACAATGGCTGCAAGTGAATATAGCGGGATAAGGTGGATGCGTAGTGAAAATATATGTAAACAATACTGAAATTAAACATTTGAGATAAATAATATAAAAACAACACTTACTTTCTTACTAGTGATCTTTTCCAAGTGGAGGGTACAGCGAAATAACAGATTTTAAAAAAGTCCTTAAGTTCTCATCGCTAAGCGAATGATCGTGTGAGCGCCGCCAAATATATTCTCCATTCAAATCCATCTAAAACTGCACTGTTTCGTTTGTATATAATCCCATTAGCTCATTACATTTAGGACATTCATAACTCGAAGCAATCAATCCTTCCTTCATACACCATTCAATCAATTCTTTCTTACCTTTCACATTCAACAAAGTAAAAATTTCTAAGGTATATTCATTCACACACGCAGCCATACTTCCAACCCGGTGTCCAATAACAAAATGAAATTCGAAATGCCTGCCGACAAAATACGAAAATTACAGAAATAGTTAGGTTTACTTTATCTAGTGTATCAAAGTAGAGTTACCAAGATGGCGCAATTATCACCAACCAAAATAATTCGCGCCAAGGGTGTGGGCTCTCCTAGGAGTGAACCAAAATCTCCCTTACATATCGCTGTATCTCATACAGCGAAAAAATGAAATACACGACTACTAATAAAATCCCACTTTTATATTTGAATATAACACTGAATACTGAAAAGTGCACAGTAGGCCTTAGCCCTCATGGGTTGTTGCGCCACTGTGTTTGTGTGTGTGCATACATTGTTTAATATTTATTTTATATGCAGAATTCATTCTTGAAACAAAGGAACTTCGTTTAGCATAAATATTATAAGATGTACATCACAATATTATTAAGTTGAAATTTAATAATAGTTGTTTGAAATAATTAAATGTTTTTCCATGATAAAGTTATATAGATTAGTGGAATGTATAGTTTTATTTTATCATCAAAATTATTTCCTTTGATCTCTATCTGAAATTAATATGAATTAACTTTAATAAAAGTACTGCAATGTGCAGTGACGTAATGTACAGCCCCGCATTACCAGGGGACAGGGCTTTAAGGGCTGACACCAAGTTGCAATCCTATGTAAGATCCGACTTTGGACCCAAAACCTGACTTTGAAAGGAGGCTCTAATATTTTCCATTACGGCCACTAGCAACGTGCATTACAAGGAAAAACACTTATTGAAATGAGTTGAAAAAATTTTTTAAAACAAGATTTATTAAATGCGCTAAAAAGTAAAAAACTTTTTTTTAAAAAATTTTGCTATCAACTTTTATGTTACAATTTATGATATAAAAGCTTGTCGAGATTTAAATATTCGTATTTACTATTTGAAAATTTAAATTAAAATCAATCGATCAAGTTATTATTTGCTGTTTATCTGCACAGGTAAATCTCGCGACAAGCTTTTATATAATAAATTGTGTAATAACGTTATAAGTTGATAGCAAAAAAAATTTTAAAAGAAAAGTTTTTTTTTTATTTTAGCGCATTTAAATAAAGGCTTGTTTTTAAAAAAGTTTTTTTACTTTTTAGTTATCGCTGGACAGGTTTCTCAGTCTGTTCATCTCATTCAATGCATCATTGTTGCAAGGTCGTTTGCCGGTTAATTTTGAACAGGCTAGCTTAGGGGTACTCAATCTTTTTCCCCTCCAGACCACGTACATATGATGGATATTTCACCCGGGCCGCAACAAGAGGATAATGGGGGGGGATAAACACTGTAAGATCAAAACAACATCGGACAAAGCAAAATTAACCAAAATATTAAAACTAATTTTTTTCCTTTTACTATAATACTACATTAAAAACGAAAAAAAACAAAAAAAAATGTTTTTTTAATCCGTAATTTTAAGCCAATTTTTTCAATATTTGTGCAGAATTTGAATAATACTATTTTACAAACAAAAAAAAGTTTCGTGCGATTATGTTTAAAAATGACGAAGTTTTTAAATGTTTTATTAAAATTTGAGTATTTTCCAAAAAATAGAAGAAAAAAAGTTTTCGGCATTTTATTTATTAAATGACTCATTCTAAAAGAGAAAAGTCTGAACTTTCTTAGTGCAGAGTATCGATTCATTAACACGAAAAAAAATTCATACGGTACGATTTAGAAATCATTTTCATGAAAACGCATGGATTTTGACGCATTTTAGAAAAAATCGAAAAAATAGAAATATCGTTTTTTTTGAAAAATTTTTCCCATTTTTGGGGCGAAATAAATGATCATTCCAAATTTTATTTTTGTCCCCGGGGTTTTGATAAAAGGGAAATGGAGGGTTTTTTAAAAAAAGATCAAAAAATCGGGCTTTTTTTAAGCTCAATCATTTTAATACCAAAAAAAAAGCTAACAGGGGAAAAAGGTTTTAATTTAATCCCTTTTTAAACCCAAATTGCGATATGGGGAATAAAAATGGTCAAAACATGCATTGTTAAAAAAACCCAAAACGTGTATAAAAAATTTTAAAACCCCTCGGTTAAAACACCCGGCTTCCAAAATTGAGTTCAAAAACCCATCCAACAAATTTTACATTTTTTTAATATTTTTTTAACTGGGGTACCCAAGAATATAAAATTCAAAACGGGCTTTTGTCACCCAAAACTAAATTTTAAAAAAAATTTTTATTCAATCTTTGGGGGGGCATAAAAGTTTAAAATTGATTTTGCAAAAATTTACCCGAAAAAAAAAAAAATTACTTTTCGGGTTAAATAAAAGTTTTGAAAGAACAAACAAAACTGAGACTGAAAAAAATTAACTTTTTAAAAAAAATATAAAAAATTTTAAAAAAATTCCTTTTTATTTTTGATTTAACAAATTATAGGTTTTTTTTTTTTTTTTTTTTGTTGTTTTTTAAAATATCGTAATGAAATTTTTTTCGGCAATTTTGCATTCCCCTCCAAAAAAATACTGTTTTATAAAAAAAATTGTTTTTCGAATCTTATTTTTCCCTAAACACCCGAAGTTTGTTCCCGGGTTAAAAACCAACCCTTTTGGGGAAAAAGCATGGGGGGTTGGAACATGGCCGTCTTTCGATGACCCATATCGGGGGGTTTTTCAGCGTAAGTTAAAAGGGGGGGTGGATTCTCGAAATGATGAGACATTTTGGGTTTAAAAAGTTTTTGGCCAAAATTTAACGGGGGTTCCCGATATCGAAAAAATTTTATATTTGGGGGAATAAACCAAAAAAACGTAGTCAAATTATATTATAACCCACGTAGAAATTATATTATATCCCCCTAATTAATCCAATAATATATTCGCGTTCAGAATATAATCTTCCTACCTTGGTTGAAGACTCAACGCCCAATCTACTTCAATTTTTTCCCTTCCAAATGGTCTTACAAGGGGTATGTCCCTTTGGGTTTTAAAGGCAAAGGGGGTGTCTTGATTCAAAACCCGTCTATCAAAAACCTTCCCTATCTTCTCTGAACTGAACTTTTTTAAATTCCACATGTCTCACTAAAACTTCCGTTTTTTTAAGGGTTTTTTATTTGCATCTACCCCTTCGTTTCCTTCTTTTTTTTGGGGGAAAAGTTTTTCCATTAATCTTGGCCGTAAAAAGAACACAGGGGGGATATGTTAGGGGGAAAGAACGCGTGAATGTCAAAAGTAAAAGTATACCTCCCCCCCAATTTAAATTAATTTTTTTAAAAATGACTGTGGAAGCTTTTTTTCCCACCTATTATTTATATACTAGCACTTCGGAAAACACAACCTTTTTCCTTTTTAAGTCGTAACCCCAAAAGGAGGGGCCTGGGGGGTTTCCTAAAACAGTAAAAAAAAATTTTTACAGAGGACAACGTTGCCAAAAAGTTGGTGACCATATACCAACTACGTGCATTAACTTGACAAAAACTTTGCAAAAACGTTAAAAATTTCCCGTTGGTTTTTTAACTAAAACTCTTAGGAAAGAACAAAAAACTCTTTCACCTTTCAAAAGTCCCTAAAAATTTTCGATCCCTGTTTCCTTTAAATATCATTTTTAAAATAAAAAAAGCATAAATTCCTTTAAAATTTTTTTTAAAAATATATCAAATAAAAAAATTCCTTTTTTAAGATTTTAGTATTTGCAATTTGTATTGTATAAATATCATGTAATTTCCAAATATAAAAAAAGAAAAAGGGAAAAAAATAAGATGTTTTTTATCCCATGAATAACTACCGGGGGCTTTTTGGAAGGAACCGTCCAAAAAATTTTATTTTAGGTAAAGCTAAATAAATTTCTTCATGTAAATCAATTTCAAAAATATTTTTAAAAAAAAAAATTTTCTAAAGGGTTACAAGCGTTTTTTCAAACTGTGGGGGGCGTTCCCCCAGAGGGGGGGGAAAAACTCACCCGGGGAAAAGGGATATTTTAAATCTAAAACAAAAAAAATTTAAAAAAAATTATTAATTTTCTGAAAAAAAACCCAAAAAACATTCCCCGACATAATAAAAAAAAAACATTTTAAATAATATAATACACCCTTTAAAAAATAAAATTGGAAAAGTAAAATTTTTTAATTAATTTTTAAAAATACTTAAGTTAAGGCCAAAATTAAAATACCAGTGACTCCATGGGGCTTTTTCCATTAATATATCCAAAAATTTAAAATGTTTATAAATTTATAAGGGTTTTTTAAATAATCCCCTCATTTGATTTTAAAGTTAGGGGGTTTTTTTCCCCCAAGCCTCCATTTTCCACGTAGGGGGGTTTTTATGTAAAAATTTGGGGGGGGAAGAAAAGGAATAAATTAGGAAATCATCTGATAATCCTTTGATTTTGTAAATCCTTCAAAAACTGGGGCCCAAGGGGGTCATTATTGCATTTAAAAAGAACTTCGGGAAAAATTTTATGCATAACAGAAAAGTTTGTTTTTGGAAAAAAAAAGACGTCCCGAGGCATTTAACCCCCCAATTGGTTTTTTATAAAATTCTCCCGGGCGTTTAACCACTGGTTGGGGAAAAGGGGAAAAATATATATACGCCGGGGGCCCAAAAAGGGTTTAAAATCGTGGTGTTTTGGGTTTAAAAATGTAAATATTATTGAATTAAAAATTTTATTTTATGGAGGGGGGCCAAAAAAAATTTTTGATTGAATAAATTTGGGGCGCTAATAACGAAAGTTTGAAACACTGGGGGCAAAACCCTAAGTCACTAAAAAAAAACTTTTTTTCCTGTTTAAAAAAAGTCTAACAAAAAAAAATTTTTGAGATAAGAAAAAAAAATTTTAAAGAAAATTTCTCTTTCCAAAAAAAATTGCGGGGTTTTTTTGAAAATAAAAATACATTTTGGAACTTTTCTAGTTGAAATCAAAATAAAAATTGAACCCAAAAAAACATTTTTCCACTTTTTTACCCGATCAAAAATTTTTTTCACTTTAAAACGAAAAATAGATGCTAACGAAAAAAAACTTAAAAAAGTAATGTTTTGAAACTTTAAAATTCAAAACATCAAAATTTTAAAAAGGGAACCCCCAAAAACAAAAAACGTAAGAAAAAATCAACTTGCGCTTTAAAAAATGTATTAGGGGTTAAAAAAGGGCCCTTTAAAACAGTATCTTTTTCGTATCACAACACCTTACACATTTTATAGGATCTCATTCGATGCGTTTCTCCCTGAAGACCAATGGATTTCTAAGCTGTCATAATGGAAGGTGAGAAATTAATGGCTAGTTTCTTTTATGACACGTATTAACCAGAAAGTAATAACGGGATAGAATAAAATTATATCTGCTGTGTAATGCCAAACCGCGTAATATTTTTATTTCTTCTGGAGGAAGGGTGGTTTTTGATGGTTTTATTTCAGAAGTCAATTAATTCTTCTGGTTTATTTCTTATTTTCTTTGCCTGGAATTTTCTTTTTCATTGATATTGTAACATTTATGGTGTGATAGATAGAACTAGTGGTATTTTCATCTCAATATTTAATTAGCGTATGGAAGAATGATTACTTGCCGCGTTAATTTATTGTCTTATGAAAGATATATAGAGCTGAAAAATAGCATGAAGAAATGGTAGGGGTGTGTGATAATTTTATGATCTTTCTTTATCTGTTTTCTTGTCATACGGAAAAGTAAAAAGAGATTTTGTAGTTACAAAAAATAATACAGAATAATAATTAAAAAGCTTGCGACAATCAATTTTTTAATTCTTTAGTGCAGTGGTTCTTAAACTTTCAATCGCCGCGGCATCCTTTTTATATATCAGCCTGATATCGTGGACCTCTGAATTTCTGAACACCTCTTATTGACTCTACTCAAAGCAGGGTGATTGAAAGATTTCTCTGTGTGTGTGACTGCCTCTTCTATTTATACAGACTTTTTTTAACACTTCTTTTTTTTCCCTTTAAATTTTTATCCTGAATTTTCGCTGCGAATTTTCATGATGAGTAAGTATATTCCACATTTTTCTGGGGACCAGCGAAATTTTCTCGGACCCCCACTTTGGCGATCTCTGATCTTGAACATTTAATATATAGGAAGTTAAGTATATTAATATTTATAATAAAATTAAATTCTAATAATTTATTTGTAAATATGACTCTGTAGTAATGATTATAATTCTATAATCAGTATTTTATTGATGAAAAGTGTTTTTAGTATGCGAGTAGTATTTAGGAAAAGTTTAGTAACAAAGAATAAAATATGGAAAAGAGTCTAGAGGCCATGAGTGACATACTTTTAAATATATATTCACAACAGCTTCCGTTTTTAAAAACACTGACCTTAATTACTTACCCTTTAGAAGAACTCTGAAGCAGACTGTTTTGACTCTTTGATTAAATTATAACAAAATAAACAATAAAATTAAATGCTTGATTATACTCGCAGAAATTACAAAGAGAAACAAAAGAATTCTAAGCAAAAATTAATTTTAAAAAACCTGTGACTTTTAAACTAAAAACTTTGCTGAATGACTTTTCCTTCTAATCAAGAAGCACTGACAAAAAAAGAACTTCTTCCAGACTTTGACACACCTCTTGAAGTTCTACAGCGTTCTAATTACCAATAGCTTAATTAGCTTAATTACATTCCAAATACATCACATTGTCGCCATTAGTATCTCATTATATAGTTTCCTGTCCTTGTCTTCGTTGAAAGACGGACATTCAAATCGAAACTCAAAGTAGAAAGTGCAAATGACGAAGTTTAAAGAACAGTAGATCTGCACCTTAATTACAGGAATAGTGCTTAAAATTAGCTTGGGGTTCCCAGATTTTCAAATATCTTTGACATCTACATCTTATTCATTATAATTGTTATTTTTTAAGATAAATACGAAATGTTTTATTAATGAATTATCCAAAATTCATTTAAATATATATAGCCTCATTGTTATACATACATTGTTTATTGAAAATGTTAAGTCAGCGCTTCTCAAACTGTGGGGCGCGCCCCTCAGGAGGACACGAGCATATTGAAAAATCGAAAACAAAAGATTATTTAAAAAATTGTTAATTTTTTTTTAAAGTGAAGCAAACAAAATACATTGTGTCATAATGGAAAAAAAAACATTTACACTAAAATAATACATTTATAAATGTATCAGTACTGCACAATGTGTGTGAACTTTATAATTATCTTAACAATACTAAGTTAAGAACAAGTTTAATAATTACCAGTGAACACACAGGTGGTTCATATATAAAATTATATGCAAAAATGAACACTTATCTAAATCATTTTTTTTTTGTACAGCTTATAATTAATCTTCTAACTGCAGATTAAAAGTTACGCGATTCACTCCCCAATGCCACCGTTTTGCACGTATGCACGCATAAGTGGTGTATTTGAGGGGAGGAAGAAAGGGAAAATTAGAAAGTCCTCTGAAATAATCCTTCTCAAACAATGTTAAGGTCATTTTATTACATTCCAAAGTCTTTGGAATAATTTTATGGATATTAGTGAACAAATTTGGAAAGACGTATGGAAAGAAATATACGTCCGGGGCAATTTACACACTCGCTGAGCGAGAAGTTTATATACGCCGGTGGTGAAGTGGTAAAAGTCGTATTGTAGCTTTAGCGCTAAAATATTGAATTCAATATATCGTTATTGTACGGAGGGGGGCGCGATGAAAATTGTGATTGAATATTGGGTCTCAAGTATTGAAAGTTTGAGAAGCACTGTGTTATGTTATCTAAAATATGTTTAATTGTGTAAATTGAATCTTCAAACTTACATTCTTAAAGGAAATGTTTCCAACTTTATTTTTCAGTACTATTAATATTATTAATTTTTAAATAATTATGAATGTAAATATAATGATGAAATCTAATAATAGCTTCAAATGCTTGTTCAAAATAAATGCTAAGACATACCATTCGCATAATACAATGCCATTTGTATAAAATAAGGAAGATAAGGAAATTAAATAAATGGGTAATGCATTAAAATTAAGCATTTAGAATGAGAAATCCTCCCTTATCCTCCCTATTCCCAAAACATATCTCCAAAGGATTAGTGCCTATTTTTATCACTGGGCAACCATATGCGTGATAAACAGTTTAATAATAAATAATTGAAAAGAGAAGTATTGGCATTGTTTGAAAATAAAACAAGTAATATTAAAAAATTGTCAATTTCTACTTTGAATGGATGAATAGAAATTATCTTATTAACGATTGAAAATTTGAACGATATATCTATAGGGAGAGAATGAACTAACAGTAGGAATTGAAAAAAGAACATGATTTGTCTGCATTGTTGTAACAATGCACACCCTATTTAGGTAATTTGGAGGAAAACCCTTTTTCGAACGACAACTTTTGTCATTGTTTAACAGTTGCATTGTTAAAACAATGGAGACGAATCGAAGTTGGTGTCAAAAACCAGTAATTAATTTAATTTACTTAAATTAATGAATTAATATTTGAAAAACTGCATTAACATCAAGTGCCATCCACTACAAGTTTAAAAAATAATTTGAACTTAATTGGATGAACAGAAAGTATTTTATTAACGATTGAAAATTTGAACAAGATAAATATGTATAAGAGAGAGTGAGCTAATAGTAGGAATTTAAAAATAAGCAGTTATATACGTAGAGGTTTCAAAAAACAAGGTAAAAGCCATTTAGAGTAAACGTTTATTCATGAAATAAAAGATATTTATACAATATAGGAAGGCACAGGTACACATTACTTTTCTACATAGTCACTATACTTATCGAGACATTTGTTCCATCAGTACACCAAATCATAGAAACCAGCATCGTAGAAACCATGTCAATGCGGTTTGCTGAACTTCAGCATCGATTCTGGAGTTCTGACCAACCAAGAGTCTTTTTTAAAGGTCCAAAGAGATGGAAATATTTTGGTGAATGGTCAGGACTGTAAGGATCTCCTATATATTAATATCTCCCACCTTAGTTTACGAAAACGCTTTTTTTTCACATCTGTTCTGTTTTTGTCAAAATTCGTTCTCGAAAACCGCATCTGTCTTCGTGACATAACACTTGTTTCGTGCACTTCTGCTAACTGCTGATGAATTTCAGCTGGCAAATTTTTCTTTAAACGCTAAAACCGTATCACAGTTCTTATTTTAATCGTTGACTGTGGTTCCGTCAACGCAGCCACCTTTTGACTGAGATTTAGTCGTGTTACAGAACCAGCCATATCTAACGGCGCTGTTTGTATGCTGTGATCGTCTTCGTTGTCATCAGAGGAATTTTTATTGAAACAGATAATTTTCACACCCGTCAGATCTCTTGTTACCTTACTTTTTGAAACCCCTACGCATAAAAAATTTATAGATTAATTTCTCATTAAAAAAAGGTGATCTTATACGAGAATGGATAATTTAATAAATAAAACTATTTTATTCAAAAATAATTCAAATATTAAAAATGGCAGATTTTCCACGATTAACTAATGTATTCTAAGTGTGAGTTCATAGATAACTTTTTAAAATCTTTAAAGAATTATTAAATTGCAAACATAAAGATTGTTTCAAGACGTTAACAAAAAAAAAACATTATAATTGTTCCCTTTTTCTAAAATACTTTCTCTTATAAATTTAAAATTACATTTTAAAGCTTGTGTTGAGTACATACAATTTCTTAAGATATCTGAAAATGAATGTTTAACATTTTGTTGCGATGGCTAAGCAAATGCAATCTCTACACCACACAATACGTCTCAAATATTTTCAGACATTGAATTCCCATACAGAAAAGCCTTCTTGGAAATGTTTTTTTATTTTAAAATACTGAATTCAACATTTAAGAACATTTCTCTATGTTGAAAAATTGTTTTTATACTTTTTCCCATTTTCCGTTTAGTGTACATTCTGAATAATTCAATAGCTGTACATGGAATCAAACTAAAATCTATCAAAATACATAATTCATATAACTCAAAATTCACATGAAATGCTGAAACTAAATTCAGATGTATTGTAGTACATGAAAATGATAGAATTTCCCAAAGATTAAAATAAAAAAAATTATTTTATATTGGTAAAATGATATAAATCCTTTCAAATGACACTCTGAATAAAATAAAATTAGCTTATCTAGTTTTTAATTTTGTAAAAGATTATATTCAAAAACTTTTTTTATTTCATGTTTTAACAATACCAATTAGTTCATTGTGAGATTAATGTAATAATAAGAAATAAAAAAATTTTTTTTAGTTTTATTTAAATTAAACATTTGAAAGGATTCCCAAAGGGGTCTATATGGACCCCAGGGTCTTTTTCCCGGGGGGGTCCACGTCAGAGAAAAAATAATTTGGGATCCATAAGGTGTAAATGGGGGTTTATGTGTGATGGTGGCTCTCGTTAAACCAAATCAAGATTTTTATTTTAAAAGAAAATTAAATCAAGTGGAAACCATATTTTATCTATTTAATAGATTTATTTACTAATTTTAATAAGGTTAATTTGAAGTTACAAGGTGACAGCATAAATTTTCTTAAAACAAGGGCCATGTCCGCAATTTTGATTTTAAAAGGCGCATACCTGTTATTTATCACGAATTATGGAATATCGTGAGACAATATTTTTTAATTACTTTTTTTAGAAAAGGAGTTTCAGCGTGGGAAACTCCAAAACAGAAAAAAAAGGGGGGTAAGGTCTGGACACTACTAACTGGGAGATTTAGCTTTAAACCCCCGGGGATTGATTCCAAATGTTGAAAATTGTTGTTGAAGCACCAAACTTATTCCACCTTTTAAAAATTTTTTTTTGTTTTATTTTTTTATACATAAAATTTTTTTTTTTAAATTAACATTTTTTTTTGAGTTTTAAACACTCCCCTTTGTTTAAATCGCTTAAAGAAAAAGTAAATTTATACCAGCTTAAAAAAGAAATTTAAATTGAAAATTGAAAAAAACCCAATATTAGGTAAACAGGAGTCTACCCCAAACCGAAAAACATGGCAAGGGGTCTATGAGACAAAAAAGTTTGGGAACCTCTGATTTAGAATAATATTTGAAACATATTCTTTAATCGTATTCAGATAACTCTTTAGCAAAACTTTATATATATATATATATATATAATGAAAAGATAATGAAAAATAATTTAGTTACATTTTAAATAAATGACTATTTAGACATTTAAGTTATATTATGCTTTAATGTATTGGTTTTCAAACGATTAAATTTTGAACATTTCCTGGGAAGTAAACTCATGAATTTTCATTGACAAAGTCTAGCAAGTTTTCATATTATTTATTTATAGTATGGAAAGTGAATAAAGTAAAAATAAAATCAATCATTTGTTTTTCAAAGTATTTAATAATTTTAAAACCCTTTAAATTTTTTAATTTTTCGGGGCTATAAATTAGTGACTCGTTTTAATATTGTAGAAACAAATCTGGGAAAAATAGTCCACCATTATAATACATCTGTTACTGGCAAAGTATGAAATGTCGGCATTCTATAGCATGCCTAGGCATTGTGTATAGAATGCCGGACGTTTTTAGGCAAAGTATGAAATATGAGAATTATTTCGTACGTTGCCTAGGTATTCTATAGAATGCTCAAAGCTGCTTAGGGAAAGTATGATATAAGGTCATGATAAGGCTATTATATCAATGACGTACATTTCTAAAAAATACAAATATAATGAGAGTACCATTAAAAAATTATTCAAGATACGTAAAGGGAAAAGAAAGTTGTACCAAACAAATTTATGTCTTTCTTTTATTAAGGAAAACAAAATTTTAAAATAAAAAATAAGAACTTAAAATTTACCTACTTATTGCAATATGGTAGACTAGGATGGTATTTTAATTGCATTTCATTACATTTTTTATGCAAAGAACATTCTTATTTTGGTATTTTATTTTACAATACATTTTTAGAATCCTTCACCGCTACCATTGGGAATGACAATTGATCTGACAGAAGGGGAATTTTGGTCTGGGAAAATGTTTAATTTAAGCAAGTTCTTGGGCACAAATAAACTGTGATTTCCCCTACTTTTTTAAAATTTCTTCAGAAGTTCCAAGTCGATAGAAGCCATCCTTTCCCACTCTATACAAGTGCCAATATATTGGCATTCAGAAAAAAATCACAATTTTCACAACAGTGCCTTTTTTAAAATAATTTTTCTGTTTTTTCTGGCAAGATTCACAAAGGTGGATGTACAGTTCAATATCATAACGTGTAACGTTTTTGTATTGGTTTAAAGTCCTTTCAGAATTCTATCACGTCCTTCGTGTCCAATTGCCAAATGAGCTTCATGTAGTACGTAAAATAACTCAGAATCCGTGACGTAATACTGTAAAAGAAGTGCCCCCCCAAACCCTTTTTATCCCCGTAGACCGGTAAACTTTTTAAAATTTTCCGCAGCCCGCGGGGGGACTGGTTTATTTTTTTAAAGTTGTTTTGATTTAATAATTTAATTGTATTTAAACATGCATTCAGAATAAAATTCAGTTACTCCAAAAAAAAAAATATAAAGCGATTTTTAAAAGGGGAAAATTATAAAGTTTTTCCCCGTGGAGTCAAACACAAAACATTTAGAGAAATACCCCCCACAGTAAAAAAAAGGGGAAATTTCTCGAAATTTCCCGATACTATTTGATCCGCGGACCGGGGCTGGGGGAAACCCTTCTGTTTTAGTACTGACGCCCTCTAACCCGGGTATATGAGTTTACTTTTTTTCCCCCCAAACATCCCCATCACAGCTATTAAAAACAAAAAAGACCCGGGGTTTATTTTTAGAAGTAATTTTTGGGTGTACATCAGTTATTAACATTTAATAAGTAGATATAAAAAATATAAAATACTTTAAAAAAAACTTTTTGCAGCTTTCCCCGAATTTAGGGGAGCTCGTTGTCGAATAGTTGTTTTTGCCCCGTTTGATCAAAGGGGGGGAAATTAATTTGTTTTCCCGTGTCAAAACCAATCTACCAATTTTGGTTCAACGTGCCACACAGTAGGGCATTTTTTTAAACAATTCTATTCCCCCCGATAATGTATGCAAGGTTAGATTATGTAGATTTACAGCCAAACACATTAATTTTGGGGTCAATTAAAAAAATATTTCTTTTCCAAAAAAAAAAAACATCATAAAAAAATAACTATTTTTCAGCAAAAATTTAAAAAAATTAAAATTGTAATTTTTTATGTTTTTAAAAAATTTTATTTAAAAAAAAGAAATAGACAACGTAAAAATGCAAAATATTTTTCTTCATTACAGTTAAATTTAAAAAAATTTAAAATTTTTAAAGTGAACCTTTGGGGCGCTTCACTTTTTACTTTCAAAATCGCAAAAAAAGTGGGGAAATTTGTAACTTTCACTTTAAACATGATTCTTTAGCATTCAGTTGTTAAACAATTTCCTTGAGGACCCCGAAATATTCTTCCCCACTCATAAAGAGTAAAAAGATACAACTGTTTTTTCCTTTAAAAATGTGGGAAATAAAAAAGGGGGCAAAAAATACAGCAATTTTTTTTCCTTCAAACTGTTAAAATTCCATTCATGACATTCAATAATTTACAAAATAGCTGTAAATTTGCCTTTAGAGTTATATTTCGTATTTTTTCATAATTCCTTAATTGTTCATAATTCTGGTGATGTTTGTCAAATAAAGTCGATTACAATTTTACGAAGTTCCATCGATCCGAAAATTGACAAATTTGTTGAGTAGTGCTGAGTGCCACTAATAATTATACCATATGCCATAGGTTGCCGACCCCTTCTACAGAATATGACTCCCTCTCCAAGACTACAGCTTGCTTCTCCATTTTCATGCTGCACAGGAAAAAACCAATTTTTTTGTTGAACAAATTTAAGTTAAATTGAGTATTCTCCCGAACAAGCCACAATGTGTGTGTAGTATCTGAGACTGCTGTTGACGAAAGAGTATGGAATGTTGGCGCGAATCTCTCGGTGCGGCTTCGGTAGGGTTAATGTATTTTGGAGGAGAAAGTTGCTTGACCGGGGAGAGTACGGTCTAAGAGGGAGAGAGTCCAGCGTTTTGGAAGCGGAGGCATTGAATTGTTTTGGACCGAAGGAAATGAAATTCCTTCGGTGAGAGAGAGACCACAGGCGTGGTCTGGTGTAAGAAGGTAGAAGAGATAGTCTCTTGGGACTGTGTTTGAATTGATTGATTTTTAAAACGACGGACATTGTAGTTTGATTGTTATGTGATTATTATATTTAATCAAGATAAATGTGTTAATCAATATTTAATTATATTTACATTGATTGATTGATTTGAAAAGTAATTAAGAAAGTAATAAAAGACATTGAAATGTGCAACTGACATATTTTGAGCCTGAGGTAAGTGTTAAAAGTCTCGTGCCTTGCCATACAATATTTGAAACGAATAGGAGATGCATTTCATACTTTGCCGGTTTCTCATTAAGCATTCTATAGAATGCCTAGGCAATGTGTGAAATGAGAATCATTTCATACATCACCGGCTTGTTTTAGGCATTCTATACAATGCCGGATTTCATACTTCGTCGGTAACACATCCACTAGAGATAGGTGTTCATCTTGCATATAATTATTATTGTACTTAAGGGCTCTTGAATTATTGTGTCAAAAAGCAAAACGGTTCTTTAGGAGAGATGCAGTTTACTGTCTAAAACAATCCTTAAAATACAAAATACAGCTGTAAAAAAGACACAATAAGTCCCAGAAGGTTTTCTACAGTGCTCAAAAACAACTATTAGTGTTTAAAAATAAAGGTAAGTAATGTTAAAGATTATCCGCAAGTAACCTCTGTCAGAGGCAAGTGAACCCTTCAACACCTGAAGTAGTACTCAGTTTCAGGAAACGACTGTGATATATATCGTCTGCGTGACTACGTTCAGTGCTTTCTCGAAATACCCGCTTACGTCATAGGTTATGACATTATAGATTTTTCCAGTAATTTCCAGGAGCATCCATATGGTCCTCAGGTTACCGAAAATAATAGCCAACATGGTCCCTAAGTCACCAAATTTGGTCTCCAAAAATGTTGTAAACTTGGCTGTATTTGCAATATTTCGTCAAGTTCTCATTTTAACACCATTGCAATGTAAGGGATGGCGTTGCTTGCGAATATTACAGCTTTAAAAAAATGAATTCAATAGAAAGTAATAGTAACTTATTAAACATCCAGATATAAATTATTTACACTATTTCAAGATAAAATTATGTTTTAATTACATAAAATTCGTAAAAATATTATCTTTTCTTAAATAATCTAAGGTTTAAAGAGTGTAACTTCCTCTTCTTTTCCTTTTTAAGTCTAAAAAAATTTTTTGATACCATTTTGTTAAAGGGCCCTTTTTATCCTTCTTCCTTTAAAGTCAAGTCCCGGAAATCTTTTGGGCCCCTTTCGGGATTTCCCTGGTTTATTCAAAAACCAATCCCCCGGGATAAAAAACCCGGGATTATTCAATTTAGGTTTTCAATATTGTCGGGGTTTTTTCAAGTAGATGGGGGAAAAAGTGAGGAAGTAAGATAGATTGCTACTAATCAGGTATTATTAATTTTTAAAATTGTATTTAGGATATTTGAAAAGTGAAAAGATTAAAGGGGGGATTGATCACTGGGAGTTAAATTGGTCCCCAGATGATTAAAAAAGTAGATTGATCCGAAATAAGGGTTGATATTTAAAGTCTTTCATACTTCGTTTTGTCCATATATTTCTTTTAGGGTCGGCGCATTTTTTTTATTTAAAAAATTTCCCTTTTTGGGTTGTTTAAATTTTGCGATTTAATAAATTGATTGTTTTTTTATCAAGGGTAGTTTTACTTTCCCTTCCCCCTCACATCCCCCATGATCGGACCCAAGGGCCAACAATTTTAGGGGCAAAAAAAATATTTTTTTGAGTATTTATTTTTTTCCTATCAAAAAACTTAAATTTATTCTTTTACCTTTTTCGGATATAGATATTTTTAATTTTAGGTATCCGGGCTCGTTTTTGGGAAACCCTGGTTTTAAAAAAAGTCATAAAAAGGATAATTTTTCAAAGGGGGTTTCGTGTCACTTAGATTGGGGAAAACATGTTAAAAAAAAGTTTTTAAAAACATTACGGAAAAAATTATTTAAACAAATATTTTGGCAAAAAAAATTAACTTTAGAATAATTTTTTTAAAAAAGTTCTTTTCCCTTTTAAAAAAATTCTTCTATAATTATTTTAAAATTTTGAGAGAGCAAAATATAAAGTAAAAAATTTTCCCGAGAATCTGAACTGGGGTTTTTTAAAAAATTCAAATTTCTTTAGAGTTCTACCAATTGGGAAAAAATTATCGGTATTTTTTTTTTTAAATTTGTCCCCTCTTTGGGAAAATGGGGCGATAAATCTACTTAGTTGTATATTTCAAAAATTCTAGTTCAGAGGAGGTCTGAGCTACATACAGGCAAAATATTATTATAATAGAAGCATTTTTCATAAAAAGGAGAAAGTTTTGAAAATGGGTCATTCTATGTTCATTTTTTGTCAAAATACTATACTTAAATAATTTTTTATTGATATAATATTTTTAAAACAATTTTATATACATTTTTTAATCTAAGTGACACTAAATATCATAAATATTACCCATTTGTACGCTTTTGCAAAATCACGGTTCCGAATCTAGTCGGATACCTTAATCACCAAAACTTTCCTTTCTGTTCTCTAAATTCTTGCTACACAAATGAATTAGAAGCATTAACAAAATCTATAAAAGATGGAAATCATTAATTAAAATAACAGCCCACTCTTTTGAAGTAATTCACCATTTTTAAACCTTAATACAGTAGGCTCGAAGTTTATCATTGCTCTGACACTGAAGAAAAGTCTTTTCATTACTTTCTGCCACATTTACTTAAGAATGTTCCGATTAATCTATTTAAGCCAAATCTCTTCTACGAGCTTCATAAAACTTTTACGATCGCATCTTCTGTTCGCATGAATTCTCTCTATGTGAAACTTGTCCATCACTGCATTAAAGGTAAGTAACATAAATATCTAAAATGATAAGGAGTTTACTTTCATAGAACAAGATGCCTCTTCAGCCTTTCTACATCCCAAGGGTTGCATCATAAACAGCAAAATGGTTCCAAGCCTCATAATACAGACGATAAGACACATACAATGTAAAAATGCCTCCTCAGTGAATTCATTTCAGAGTATAATTGTAGAATAAAATAAAATGATGCATCGTTTGAGAAACGCCTTAACACCTATGTTTTATTTAAAATCAATACATTCTAAAATGATAAGCACATCAGGAGAAAAACCTTTCATTAAAATAGTGTATTGATACACTGATAATTTTTGAATTAATACATTTTTATTTGTTCAAATATTTTCTTTGTATAAGTATGAAGAAAATTGTTAATCATTATAAAGATTCTTTTATATAGAGTCGTGTTATTCAAATTGGTTAAATTTGGAAAGATTGAAGTATTATCCTGCAAACATACTCAGTATAACTGCTTCTTAGAAACACAAACTCAATTTTTTAATCTTTCATGCGCTGGAATTTTGACAAAAATAATGCACTAGAAGAAAATAATTACAAATATTTTTGATAGACCTCACAAAACTATAATTATTGAACAAAAACGGGTACATTTTAATAACATTAAACGCTTTTTCAAATAAAGGGTGTCCAAAGTTTTAAAAAATAGGTGGTACATATTTTGTACCAAGCTTCAAGCAGCATGATAGTTCTGGAAACTTGATTTTTCCCTCCTAGGCCCAATGGTAGCTTTAGCTATTTATTTAGAGTTGGAAAATAAATAAATACACTTCTTCATCTGATACTGTTATTCATCCTATATATTAAAACATTTTCAGTTTTTCCAAAACTAATGTTGTAAGCTTAATTTTAGTTTAGTCCTATTTTACCTAAAGTTAGATTTAATTTTAAATATACTATTCTATAGATTATTTTCTTTTACCTAGTTTTTATTTAGTCAACATATATAATAAGTGTATCAGTTATACGAGGGCTGTCTTTTAAGTAAGGTCCGTTTGTTTTTAAAAAAATAATGGCAATATTTTGTTTCAAAAAATCTTTATTTTAGGATTGTACATGCTTTTGTCTATATTTTTACATAGTTGCCGAGTTTAACCCGCAACCTTAAAAAAAAGTTTTTAAAAAACCCCCTTCAAAAAAACCTGTCGCCTGGTCACATCCAAGAGTTCAAGGCCGTTTCACTTTTAAATCTGAAGCCTTGCCACCAAGATTGGTTTGAGGACCGGAAAGGAGAAAACGCTGGGAGGGTCGGGGGTGTTGGGGGAATCCCCCAAACCCCCCCCGCCAAATGATTCGATTAAATCCGAGTCGTTCGAGAAGGTGAGGCCTTGGGGGGGTGGAGGAGCAAACACATTTGGGGCAGCATGCCGGCCATTTTTTTTCCCAAATCTTCGGGGGTTTTTCCGAGAGTGCGCGAGGGACCTGAGTTGATCGTTCTTCCTTTTTCGCAAAAGCTACCAGGTGCCGGTCCCAGGACACTGTCCAGTCTTGGGGTTGAAATCGTTTTGTTTGGCTTTGACCTGAAGGGAGGAGTATGTCGCCATTCCATCGACTTTCTGGGGAGCTTCTCCCATCAGGCCAGGAGGGAGGTTACCACTGAAAAGATTGCCACTTTTTAAAAATCCCAAATGGTAGAAAACAAAACCCCCTTTTTGTCACTTAGTGGGGGTTCAACCTTAAAATTTTAAAGACGCCATGAAGCTTGCAGACTGCTAAAAAGAGCTGGAAATGTCCCGGGGTGTGTTCGAAAGGTGATGGTCAGTACGTGGGGGACCGTTGCGGCGATGCAGAACAGGGGAAATATAACGCCAACGGGCCTTACTTTTAAAATATACCCGTATTTATTTTTCCTGAACAATTTTTTTATCTCATTCAGGAATTTTATAATTTTCGCACTATTTAAAAAATATCATTATTTTTTTTAAAAAAAGTTTTTAGCAAATTTTTTTGGACAGTAAAATGTCCTTTTTGCGAAAAATAAGCTGAATCATTTTTGTATTTTACAGAAGATGGGGTTCAAAATAGGAGTGGTATATTTTGATCTAATTTTCCAAAAAAACAATGCAATGTTAAAGCCAATTTTTGAAATGATGATTTATTTAGCTACATAATATATGTATTCCCGATTTGTGTCATATATCACAAAAACCCTGTTTTTTAATTTCCCTTTAAAAATTACCAACAAAAAGTCATTTCCAAAAATACCATCAACAGCCCTCCACAGCTGACAAAGAATAAACCAGGGCCCCACAGGCCAAATTAGTTTCGGACGTTTTTGGGTTTATTTTGAGCAAAAATGTTTGGACCTTCTAGCAAAATTTCTAGGAATTAAAAACAAAGGGTTTACGTTTTATGTCCCACCCCACAATAAACAAATAAGAAATGGTGATACAACATAAGTACCACAAAGCATGAAATAGTTAATTCAAAGCATAATTCTTTTATCAGAATTTTAAACACAATCATGTATATCATTCTAATTTTCAAATATTTAAGGTATATTTGAAAAATGTATAATTTGTTGTTTTTGTTGTTTATATATAAAGGGTGATTATATTTTTTTAGGGTCAAAAAAATTTTCCCTTAATTTTTTAAAAAAAGTTCTACAAAATTATGTCTTTATTTAATATTTGTCTCTAACAAAATATTTGAATTTTTAAAAGATTTTACTTATTATTGTTTGAATTTATTAAAAAGTTTTTTTTAATTGGCCCAAAAATTGGGAATTTGGGTTCGACTGATTTTTTATTTTTTTTTCTTACCGACTGCTTATGTGAGCTTTAATTTCTGATTAATTTTAAAACTTCTAATTTTCCAGTATAATAAATTACGCAGATATTTTTTTAAAAAAGGGGGTTTTTTAATTTTTATCATTTCAAATTTTTTGAAAAAATTCCTTTTTAACCTGAATGTATTTAAAAAAGCAAGTTGGTTGAAAATTTTATTTTCCCAAAAACCAAAAGTGTGGTCCAAAAATCAAATTTTTAACAAAATTTGGGGCCCCCAAAGTCTTGTTCCCCGGGGTTAACGGGTTAATTTTCCTCCGCAAAATATCATTTTGTTTAAAAAGGGCACCACGGAAAAGTTCAAACCAACTTAAACCCCTTTTTAAAAGGCCCCCGATGTTCTTTAAAAGCCCCGGGTGATTTAAGTTGGCGGTGGGTGTTTCTAAAAAAATGGAGAAAACTAGGTTGGGGCATCCCGGGCCAACCCCTTTTTTCCCCCCTGTAATTTCAAAATCCAAAATTTCAAGGTCCGTCACCAAAAGCCTTTTGTGTTACTTTGTAGGGATGATAATAAACACTTTTTTTTACCGGAAAAAAACCTATTTTTAAATCAGAACTTACAATGATTGAAAAAAACAATTTTTATGAGGAAAAATTTTTTAGCCATTTTTTAAGAAAATTTACTAAAAACATTTACTACTTTGCATTAACAGAAAAAATTACAACTATTACAAAGTTATTTTGAATCACCAGAGTAATTATATATTGTAAAATAAGATAGAAAGAGAGGTCACACATTAAAAAACATTCTGCTTTATTGATAAAATGCTGATTATAAAATTTATCCCCATCTTATGCGATCAGTTTTCTTCACCTTAAAATCGAAATGATGTAAATTTTTATATCACAAGTTCACTTTTTATTCTATATTGTAAGTACCTAATACGACTTTAAAAAAGAAAATTAAAAAATTATGAAATTAAAGAGAGTACAAAAAAGAGAATACCATGTTTTTGATGCTGAATAATTTTTTAAGAAACCTGATCTCGTATAATTATACATGTCACCTCTACGAATACTCTTATAGAGAACATAGGCTGCAAAAATAGTGCCTATGTAAGACAACATGTTTATAAAGAAAAAGGGGCCCCAACGTCTGAAGTTTAAAATAAAAATTTTTGGAATTTGAATGAGGTTTTAAAGATTTTCGGGGTTTCAAGATTGAAATTGGGGAAAAAACAAAGAAAATAAAGGCATGTGCTACAAAACAACAGAAAGTATTACGAAAATGAATGAAAAATGGATTTTTCTGGAGGATACTGCTCCATGTTACCGTGTAAAAGATGTTCAAAAATGGTTCGAAGACAATACTTAAATAAAATGTCCTAAATAAGACACTCTCCGGATCTAAATCCAATAGAGAATCAATGACATAACCTTGATTATGCTATTTAGAAGAAAAAGCCTTCGAATTGAAGTTTTAAGATATCCGACTACGTCCAGAACCGTGATTTTGCAAAAGCGTATAAATGGATAATATTTATGATATTTAGTATCGCTTAGATAGAAAACGTATATAAATTTATTTTAAGAATATTATTACAACAAAAACTTATTTGAGTGTAATATTTTGACAAAAAATGAACATAGAATGACCCATTTTCAAAACATTCTCCTTTTATAAGAAATGCTTCTATTATAATAATATTTTGCCTGTATATAAAGGCTGAACTAGGATTTTTGAAATATATCTTAGAAGTAGATTTATCCATATTTTACTACAATAGAGGGTAGAAATTTTAAGAAAAAAACGCTGATAATTATTTTAATTCATAGTAACTCTGAAAATAATGTGAATTTTTCAAAACTCCTAGTTCAGACTCTCTGGAGAAGTCTTTACTTTATATAAGCACACAAAATATTATTATTATAAAAGGATTTCTTATGAAAGGAGAATGTTTTGAAAAAAAAGGTTATTCTCTCTAAGTTAATTTTTTGCCAAAATATTGTATTTAAATAATTTTTTGCCATAATGTCCTTAAAACAATTCTATGCATGTATTCTAAGCTAAGTGACGCTAAATATCCTGAAAATTATTAATTTATGCACTTCTTTAAAGTCATGGTTCCGAACGTAGTCGGATAACTTAAGGTATTCTACGTTTTTTTCTTAAAATTTTCCCCTCTGTTGTCGTAAAATATGGATAAACCCACTTCTAAGTTATAAATTTCAAAAATTCTAGTTGAGTCTCTGTAGAGAGGTCTGAGCTATATACAGGCAAAATATTATTATAATAGAAGCATTTTTTCACAAAAGGAGAACATTTTGGAAAAAAATTATTCTAAGTTAATGTTTTGCCAAAATATTGTATTTAAATCATTTTTTTTTTTTGTCAAAATGTCCTTAAAATAATTTTATACAAGTATTCTAATCTAAGTGACACTAAATATCATGAAAATTATCCATTTATGCGCTTTTGCAAAATCACGGTTCCGAACGTAGTCGGATACCTTAAAAAAGTTTCTTTCAACCTTATTGTTGAGAAAGAACTTTTGGTGAAATCGGTACATTCCAAGAGCAAAGATGTAGATCCGTAATTAAAGCAAACAACTGGCCCATAAAAAATTGTTCAAGCATGCAACAGTCATGTAGTTTTAAAAGCCATGTTAAATGTCCCGTGATTGTCAAGTTTTGAGTTATTCTACTATCTACATTACGTTTTTCCGAATTGCGCTATTTTGTAAATACAATACATTCTTATGTTCACGCAGATGTATTGTAAAAAAATGCTTGCTGGATTAAAAACAAGTAACAGATTTGAAATAGGCATCAAAAAATACATTAGAATCAATAAAATTAGTTCAGATCGTACGATCTACGTTGTCTTTCGTTATCGTACAATCGTACGATAGTGAAAAATCACGCCAAACTTTAGATAAGGCAAATAAATTATAGTTTAAAAAAATTAAAAAACACGCTTTTATGCTTAATCGAACTAAAAAGTAAAAAATAATTCTTAAGGTATCCGACTACGTTCGGAAACGTGATTTTGCAAAAGTCTACAAACGAATATTTTTTTAATATTTAGTGTCATTTAGATTAGAATAATCGTATGAAATTGTTTTAAGAATATTATTATAATAAAAAATTAATTAAATGCGATATATTGGCAAAAAATGAACATAGAATTACCTATTTTCAAAATATTCTCCTTTTATGAAAAATGCTTCTATAATAATCATATTTTGCCTTTTGATAGCTAAGCATTTTCCAGAGAGTCTGAACTATGATTATTGAAAAATTCACGTTATTTTCAGAGTTACAACCAATTGACATAATAATCGGTGTTGTTTTCTTAAAATGTTTTCACTTCGATGTATTATAAAATATGGATAAATCCACTTCTAAATTATATATTTCAAAAATTCTAGCTCAGGCTCTGTACAGGGGTCTGAGCTATCAAAAGACAAAATATTATTATTATAGAAGCATTTTTCATAAAAGGAGAATATTTTGAAAATAAATAATTCTATGTTCATTTTTTGTCAAAATATCGCATTTGAATAATTTTCTATTGTAGTTATATTCTTAAATCAATTTTATACTTGTATTGTAATCTAAGTGACACTAAATTTAAAAAAAGTATTCATTTGTATGCTTTTGTAAAATCACGTTTCCGAACGTAGTCGGATACCTTAACTTAAGAATAAAATGATTAACGAGAAAATTAATGTCATTGGGGTACAAGCGTGGTGTGCTTTATATCAATTTTGTTATAATTTCTTACTAGTTCTATTCTGAAATGCTGATTTCTATTGTAAAAATGTAATACAAAAAACTCCTTATGCTTTTACCACAATGACATTAATTTTCACGTTAATCATTTTATTCTTATGTTAAGATTTTTTTTTTTACTTTTTAGTTCGATTAAACATAAAAGCGTGTTTCTTAGTTTTTTTAAAACTATAATTTATTTTTCATTTTTTAGTTCGATCTACAATAAAAGCACGCATTTTTAGTTTTTTAAACTACCCTTTTTTTCATTGGCGAATTAATCTTAATTGCGTCATTTTTTTTTTGAATCTGAAATACCCATTGGAATCATACCAGTATATCGTTATGTCATGGTTTGCAAAATGTAGGATCAGCCAACTGAAGGACATCTGTAAGAGTTAAGTTTGAAATATTTCATGCGAAAGAAGGTGTTATAAGTCAATGATATTTTTCACTAAAAAGAGAGCTCAATATTCTCTCTGAAACTTGCATCAGTATTAGACTCAAAAGTACATTTTTTGAATTAAAGAGTTTGTGAGAAATTATTTAATCTGGTGAGAGACCTCTGAATTAGTTTTCAGCTGTTTTAGTAAAATAAAGCAATTAATGTTGTTTTATTCCACAGATCCGACAAGAGAATTTTGAGGGGGGGGGGGAGTGAATATTAAGTCGCACTGTTCCATGGCTTTTG
>BMAV01026341.1:0-62188 GCA_019973955.1 Trichonephila inaurata madagascariensis | reverse complement strand
TAAAAAAATTTTTTAAGTAATAGAAATAATCCTTTTAAAAAAACTAATTTATATTAATTAAAATCTATTTTCTATAAGTAATAAATAAAAGAAAAATTTACTGATAGCTATTGAAACGATTGCTTCTTTCTCAACGTTCAAATGTTTGATTAAACACACACACACACTCACAAATATATATATATATATATATATATAAGTTTATAAAAAAACAGTATGGGCGAAAGACTGGATATATATTTACATTTTCTGAAAAAAACATTCAAAAAGAAAAGAAAAAAAACTATCTGATATAAACATTTTGATATTTTATTTTAATTTGATAGTTTTTCATTCCAATGTGTTTGGTAAATTATTTAAACATGTATCTGACGAAAAAAAATTATATTATGCAAAAATAACATGTTCATTATTTTAACAAAAATTTCCTTCTTAGATTTGAAATAAAAAAAATGGATTAAAATGTTCATTTAGCAATTAATTGTGACATACCGTTTGCTAAAAGTTGCAGTAAAAAAGAACAGTTCGTTTATTGATAAAGACTTATTAGATATTTTTAAAAATTATAAAATAATTAAATTATTATGTAAGATAAAATATATATTATTTTTATTATATTAATTAAAAATATTTTTCTATAAATAATTATAATATATATATATTACAATATTATACATAATCTTTTGTATATCATATTATATAAATTTTGTGACTAATTTTTATATAAAATATTATTTAATATTTATTATAACATATTTTTACAGAAAGTATTATTTATTAATAATTATATTTATATATTATAATATAAATATTTATATAATTACAGCAATTATTTAATTTTTTTAAAATGCAAAGTAATTTTCTAAAATATAATTTAATATTAAATAAAACTTTTTTAAATAAATATATTTAATTATAAAATCATTAAATGAATTGAAAGAATAAAAAAAATAACCAATAGGGTGAATAGAACCTTAGCTCAAGACATGAAAAGCAGATGCTCTGACAATGGAGCTAAAACTTTACCTCATATAGAGTGAAAAGTAGTTTGAAATAAAAGGAAATATATTATTTGAAAATTTCTTTATTTTTTCTATGGAAGTTTTGCTTATTTATCTGAAATGTAGAAAATAATTAATACCAAGAGATGAAATCTGCGATTTCAGTTAGAAATTTTTAAAATTATAAAATGTATCATGTTTATTACTCGTTGAATCAAAATTGGGAGCATTTTTTGAAAAAATGCAAAAAAAAAATTGTATTTAATTTTTTACATCACCGATTTTAAAAGAGTGAAGTATGAACTTTTTTTCATAAGAAAATCAATACATAACGATTGAAACATTTCGATTAATGATTTACACAAAACAATACTGGATTATTTAAAAAAAATATATTAGTTTAAAGTAATACTTTTAAATGTATTGCAAATAATTTTGTTTGAAATAATGATAACGGAGTAAAAGTGATTAAGTTTTTCACAAATATTAGAGAAACTTTGTTTTATAAACCGATGTTTAAAATAATTTTTTTCATTTAAGGCATGAACAGAAAATAAACAAAACAAATTTTCACCCTTTTTTTTACTCGCCAAATCTGGTGATTTTCATTATTTATAGGCATCTTCTTTTCTAGTGTAGCCTTTCAGCGAACGTGAAGTGTACAGGGTAAAATATAGTCATTTGGCGCCGAACATGTTTTCGTCTGCCAAACACTTGACTATTGCAAAATGCGTTCTTTGTTAAAGATTTATTTATTTTTTTTAAGTCTTCATTTTTAAGTTAATGTCTTCAAACTTCACATATCGATTGCAAAATACGGTAATTTTTAAGCAAACAATGGAAAAAAATATACTACAGTGTGTGTGATTAACTCCCGCAAAGAGGTTAAAAACAGAAAAATACACAAAAATTTTCAAAACCGTAATTTTTAAGTAATTTTTTCATTCTTTGTACAGATTACGGATAACATTGTTCTTCACACGGGGAAAAAGTTTCGTGAGATTATTTTAATAAATAGCTAAGTTATTAAATATTTAATTGAAATTTTGAGTATTTTTGAAAATTGTAAAAAAGTTTTTAACATTTTATTTTTTAAATTACTTATTCTAAAAGAGAAAAGCATGCACTTTTTTAGTGTAGAATATAATTTCATTAAGGCGAAAGAAAATTCAAATGGATTGATTTAGAAATCATTTTTATAAAAACGTATCAAATTTGATTTATTTTAGAAAAAAAATAGTAAGAAATAGAAAATATCATTATTTTTTAAAAGAATATTATACAGTATCGTGGCGAATAAATTCACTAATAACTCCAATTCTGTAATTATTTTTTGTCTGAATTTGATAGGAAGAATTAGATGGCTTTTTTAAAAACGTCGAAAAATCGGAACTTCACTCCGCTGAAATGGAAATGACGGAGTAAAAAACCAACAGGATTAAAACAATTATGCATTTTAAGGTTTTTAATTAATTTCTTTTTCACTAATTGCAATATCGGAATATAACTGATCAAAACGGTTTCCTCGGATCATTCCCCGGCTTTTGGTACCTTTAGCTAGAATTTGAGTGGTTTGGTTCGTGAGAAGATAAACGCACATTGTTTGTTTACCTACGAATTTTAATAGTATATATATATATATTATAAAATAAGAAGAAAAATATTATATTAAGAAAACTGTAACAAAAAATTTATTCAAATTTAACTTTTTAATTGAAAATGAAACAAGTAAAAAGTACATGAAAAAAAAAAGTTTTTTATATAGCTTTCACATTCATCCTTATTCAATATAAATTATTAAAAGTTAAATAATATTATATTTTATGTGTTTTGGAGATTTCTGATTCTGTAAAACGATGCATAGTGCCTGCTCTGTCGATGTAATGTAGCCATATTAGTAACTTAATGGCATGTTTTT
Organism: Trichonephila inaurata madagascariensis; assembly: GCA_019973955.1. Classification (NCBI taxonomy): domain Eukaryota; kingdom Metazoa; phylum Arthropoda; class Arachnida; order Araneae; family Nephilidae; genus Trichonephila; species Trichonephila inaurata. The sequence goes on along the minus strand of BMAV01026341.1, from coordinate 59,269 downwards.
CTTAGAAAAATATAACAAAATTATTACTGACTATGAAACATTTTACTTACCACCTGCAAACGTCAGGTTGCATTTTCCAGAATGATCATTATACGGGCATAACTGGGCCGTGGAAAATTTGTGTAACATTTTCGAAATAACATTCCAATCTGTAGAATCAGACTCCTAAAAGAAACATAATTACAAATAATGAATGTTTCCCAAAAACTGATGAGAATTACAAATGTTTGAGAACTTGAAGAATTTCAAAAATTTAAAAACCTTTAGTCTTATTAATTCAGTTCCAATACAAAATTTCCAGGACTATGGTCCCGCATGACAATTAAATCATATTGCGAATGTAAAACAATTTAAGGTTCATTCAGTTATCTCTATTTTAACGTGTAGAGGATGATTTTGTTCATGTAATATAATTGAACTGCATGCTCAGACATTTAGGTTTGAGATAGTCATATTTGTTTCTGCGACATAAAAAACATGGCTTTTCAAGAACAGTTCCGTAACATTAAATTACTTCATCGTTTGAATAAAACATCTGCAGAGACTTAAGAAATATAAGGAAAAGGGTTTGCTGATTCTATGACATCAAGATAGAAGGTGTAAGCGTTGTATCGGTGTTTCAAAGGAAGTCAAAAATCACAACAAAGGGAAACACGATGAAGGTGTTTTTTGTTATTCTGAAGAAATTCTCCATTCATTAGTTATTCCAGATGGGGAAAAAGTGAACAAGGACCATTATCTTGACATTTTGGGACATTGGAGACATCCACTCCCCCTAAATGGTCTCAGATGTAGCGAAGTGGACAATGGTAACTTCTTCATGCCAATCACCTGCCAAAGGGTCCCAGAGTTTTTAGCCGAAACTAATACCAAGTTGTTTTCACATTCCTTCTATTCCCCATGCGTAGCTTCCTGGGACTTTAATTTATTTCTGTCATTGAAAAATTATGGACACCGTTTTGCGTCATCAACTGAGGTAAAAGCAGCACTGTAGGGTTTTTATACAATTGATTGTAAAAATTATATAATAAAGGTGTGTTGCTGCCCAAAGGAAAAAACTTTAGAAATTCATTTATGACTGACTGCTTTGTAACTTTAATAAATATTAAGAAGCATGTTAAGAAATCTGAAATAGAAAATAATACCATGGAAACTTTCAATAATTTTTTTTGAAAGGGGAGTTTTAAAGTTTATTATTACGTATATTAATTTCGATTTCTTGAAGAAAGTAGAATTTGCTTAGGATTAGTATGAAGTACATGAATTTAAATCGACCTGTAGACGGTAACTTTATAAGTGGGGATCAACTATCTCCTAAGCTGCTCGTTTCCCGATCGAAATTTGTACTTCTGAAAAAAACATCACGATAAATACTCTTTACTATTACCCACATAAGCTAGAGTTTCGAGGTACCGTATTGGGGGAATCCTTAAAAACAACTATGCACATTACAGACGAAAGTACTTTCAGTTGAAATATTACACGTCATCGGGGTCAGCTTCATAACTTTTTTTTTTAATTATATCAATTTAAAAATCATTTTTAGGAAACACGATTTCTGTATCGGTTTTAGGCAGGAAAAAAGAAAGTACTATTGAAATCTGATAGGATTTTTAATCGAATCGGATTATGAAAATTTAAAAGAAAACCTGACTCTCTTTTATTTAGAGTTATTTGCATTTGAAAATAAAAGAATTTGCCAAAGATTTTTTCCTTAAAGCTTATACAAGAACACATTAAAAAAATTCAAAATAAATAAAGCATATTTTTTACTAATCAATTTATTGAAAAAGTTACAGCAATGCGAGAAGCAGTAAATTGGGTATGTAGTAAGTATTACTATGACATTGAGTAATAACTTCGAATTTGCCATTATTGTTGCCCTTATTTTGCATTAAATATTTTTTTAATTAAAATCACAATAATTCTTTTTATTTAAAAAAAATTAAAAGGTTTTTATCATATCACACACATTTTTTTTTTATAGATTACCAAATATTTTTTAAAAGTTTTAAATTAAAACAAAATTTTGGATTAAAATTAATATAAAAAAAAATTTTAAGAAAAATGGATTAATATTTTTTCAAAAATTTTATTAAAAAATTTAAAAATTAAACTTTTTACAAGAACTGTTAAACTTGATATTTACAGTATTACCAAAGAGCATTGCTTCCTAAAAAAATTTTGTATTCAATAACTTCAACGTATTCTCATATTTAATCCACGTTCTTTTTATAATACATTTTTTTTAATTTACAAGTAAATTTGTTACTGTATAAATGTATTTAGACTTTGATAGTTGAAAATTTTTTTCCCTGAAATTGTTTTCAAGTTAATTCATTAAATATTTCTAGAACTAGAATACAGAAGTCATCATTGCACTGTATCTCATCAATTCGTAATTAAAATAGAAATCAGGAATCACTCTTTCCTTGTATTTTCACGCTGTTGCCGAAGGAAGTTGGCCCCAAACATTTTTAAAAAAAGCCAAAATTAAATTTATTACATACCCCGATACGATTCAAACGATTCTCAAAGTTTCAATATTCGCGACCCAAATTCAACATAATTTTCATCGCCCCCTTTTACAAAACATGTATTGAACTCAATAATACATACTTTTGATGCTAAAACCGTGTTTTTAACCCTTGAGAGCTAGGCGAATATAAACCTCGCTCCCCAAAACGTTAAAATTCCCCGTTTTTAAAACGTCTTACCGAATTTTGATCTTTTTTATAATTTACCAATAAAATGATTTTGAAGTCTTTGGGATGCAATAAAAGGACCTTGACAATGTTTGCGAAGGATTTAACTTATTTCAGATTTTTTGCTTCTTTATTCCCTCCTCACCCCTCAGGGGTTCACCTTCTTTAGGTGGGTAAGGGTGTCACAATCCCGAGGTACCCTAGTGATTTTTTCCTTTTCCTAAGGGTTTACTATCTTTGATAAACACGGGTGTCACGACCGTGGGGTACCCCAGTGATCCTTCTCTATTTTCGACCCTCCATCTTGTCATCCAATTTCTTCTTTTCTTCTTTTCCCGTCGAGACCACAGAACTATGAATGTTTGGCGCAGTATAGCCAAAACTAACTCTTCGCCTTAAAACACCAAACTCAACTCAACCCTCCTCCACCCCCAATATATCACATACGCGTGCCTACGTGGAAAACGTTTGGTATTGGGAAGCGAATCGCGTAACTTTTAATCAGGAAACAATAAATTAATTCTAAACAGTACAAATTAACAAGATAAGTGATTATTTTTGTATATAATTTTATATATGACAAATCCCTATTGTCACTGTTAGTTATTAAACTTGTTCTTAACTTAGTATTGTTAAATTAATTATAAAATACATTGTGTAGCACTACTACATTTATATAAGTGTAATATATCAATGTAAATGTGTATTTTATTTTTTATTATGTCAGAACGTATTTTGTTTGTTTACTTTCCGCAAATGAATAATTTTTTTTTAAAAAAATAATATTTTGTTTTCTACTTTTCAATTTGCTCGCGCCCCTCTCGGGGTTGTCCCCCAAAGGGGAACCCCCAAAAGTTTAGAGAAAAACCAACCCAACATATAAATTTCTGAAATGTAAAAAAATGTTTTGGGGCCCTCTTTTTTCCAAAAAAATTTTTAAAAAATATCCCCAACCCGTTTTCCCGCTTATTTCGTGTTTGACTATTGATTTTATCGTGAAATTTTATTTTCATATAGAGTGGGTTTCCTTATTACCCAGACTGCGTAACTCCATTTTGGAATGCTAATTTGATACAGTGGGGCTAGGCCCCAAACCCTTTTGTTTATGTTCGCCAAGATGGGGGGGATAATATTACAGTAGGGTTTTTACTTTATATTTTTATCGTGCGATAATGAAATTTGCGGGGGATAACGATATTAGTGTTAGTTTTTTTTTTTTTCGCGGGATCTCTGCTTAAAAAAGTAACGCATTTTTAAAAATTTTTGGGGTGTAAGAACGTTAAAATAGTGTAAATAATTTATTTTCTGGAAGTGTAATACATTAAAAATTATTTTTCTGTTGTATTTATTTTTATGTTAAAATCTTGCCACCCCTCCCCTTAAAAATCTAGTTTTATTAGGTAAAGTATTTTTTACCTGACCCGGGAAAAATTTGGGGGAAATGGCACTGCGGCATGGCGTAGACAAAACAAAGGTTAAGGAATAGCGCCAAAAAAGGGTTTTGGGGCGTTGCCCCTTTTATCAAATCAGTAACCCGGTTTTGAGTTACGCAGTCCCGATAAAAAGACGATATCCCAAAATTTTTTTTTATTTATCCAACTCCCAGGGGCCAAAAACCCCGTGTACCTGAAAAGTGGACGTTAATATTCCCTTACTCCCCCCGGGTTTGCTTCTGGACCATTTGGGCGCCGATCCCCCCATTAAACGACTGACAAAAGTCGTCAATCGGGTATTCATTGAGTCCAGTGCATTGGAGTAGGTTTTAGCTATTCATTCTGGTATGGCCGCCAAGTGGGCAGGCCTCGTTAGCAGTCTGGCCAAAACCCGTGGGAGGTTTTAATCCCAAAAAACCATGTCCGGTGGAGGCAAAACAGGGAACGCCCACTATTTTCCCGATGCCTGGGGTTGGGGGCCCCCAGGGGCCCGAGCCGGGTTTTCTACAGCTATTGGTCTTTTGTGTCACGATAGTATATTTGTCAGTGGATGTGGAAATAATATTCTTTGCTCTTTTTAGAGTAAAGGGGACTTCCGTTTGGGGTGACTCAGCTCCCTGCTCAGATTTTTGTTTGGCTTTCCCATTTCCAAGGGTCCCCCCGGGCATTTTCCCATCACATTCCCAAAATGTACTGCAAGTACTTTAAAATTTCGGGACTGGCAAACCAATTTTCAAAAACAAAAAATTTCATCCAAAAAAATTCTTCTACTATAAAATGTATTGAATAAAACAAAAATATATTTTAACTAAACTAACTTTTACTTTAATATACTTACACTTTTAAAAACTCTAACTAACTAAACTTATTTTTTTTTTTTTTGCTAAAACTACAATACGACTTTTATTATGAACTATTCAAATTACCAAGATAAGTAATAAATTGTATATACGTTAAGCCCACATTAAAGGCACTAGTAATTAACAAACTTCTTTTTAATGTATTGATAAATTAATTATCAAAAACATTGTGCAGTATTGATACCTTTATAAGTATATTATTTCAGTGTAAATGTTTATTTAATTTTTGTTTTGTCAGAATATATTTTATTTTGCTTCCTTTCAGTTAATTAATATTTATTTTAAGTCTTTTACTTGTGACTATTTTTATATAACTTACCCCCAGGGATATCACGTCCCCGGGGCTCCCCTTTTGAAACACTGCTTCAGATGTTTCTTTTTTTTTTAAGAGTTCTATATTATTGATTTTTGTGCGTGGACCTGTTAAAGTTTTAAATCTTGAAATTTATTGAATTTTTTTGTGAAGTAGGGATTATATCATTATGAGTAACAAGGCTCTGTGTTAACGATTTACGTTCTTATTTTCAAATAAAATGAATGCAAACAGTCAGCCAGAGATGAATGGATTTAACTCAAAAGGAACAAAAGTATCCATTTAAAAAGGGGTTTTGGCCTCACTGAAATAAAAATTGCTTCAAAAGATACTTTTTAGTAAAGAAAATTGTGAATTAATCAAATATTAGGTTGGGGCGTTTGAAATTGTTTTTCTCATAGTATCGTTTATAGTTGTATTCTCCATTGCTAGATAATTCAATTCCATTTCAACTATATTCATTCAATTTTAACAAACAAGATTTCGCAAAAGTCTTCCATATTGCCATTTTTTTGAATTTCGTAAGAATATGAACTCAACAGAGATTCGTGTCATTTTTTATGAGTATAAACTAGGTAATAATTCTGAAAAGCTGAACACAATATAAACCAGGCATTTAGAGAGAATATTTTTAATGATCGAAAAGTACAGTGTTGGTTTGAAAATTACTAAATCTGGTGATTTCTCCTTACAAAAGGAACCAGATTGAAGAACCAAAAAATTTGTGAAAAACAAAGATCTGAAAGCACCAGTATAGGAATTAATCCAACTGTGTCTACAAGTACAGCCAATACACTTATAAAATTCATGAAAAACAAAAATTATGCCCCTCCCTTCACTTGTTAATCAGGAGAGCCAAATATTTCTCCACAACAATGTTGGCCGCATACATCGTACAAAACAATTACAAAATTAAATAAAAATATGAAATTTCGCAGCTCCAGTTTATTTACTTGATTATTTCCCAGTAGAGTTTAATTTTTTAAGCATTTGGAAAAGTTTTTAAGGACTCAACAGTAAGAAAATAAAAGGAATCCCCGAAGAATTTTATGAGAGTTCATTGATTATAAAGATCAGAATTTATTTAATACTGGCATGTATGATTAAAATATCATAAAAAAAGAAATCTCATTGAAACAAAGAGAGCATCAGTTGGTAACATAAACAGTTTTGAAAAAAAAAAAATATATCAATTTTGTATATTTGCTTAAAAGTCCAACATTACATGTGCATCAACAAAAGGTATCCGACTTCCCTAAAATTGCAAATTTTGACATTTTTTTTTTATGCTTTTATTTTATATAGGGCCATCTTATTATCTTTATAAAAATATCAGTTTTATTATTTTCCATTCTCTAGAACGAAAAATACAAATGTTTAGTAAAAGCAGATGTCATAACTCTACATAAGATGTTAAACTTTAAAAATGCGTTTTACTCAAAATGTGTTTTTTATCCCGAAAAGCTCAAACGGGGGCAACGACTGCTCAAGTTTTTTTGAAATAATTTGCTGAAATTTTTTGTGCATGTTCTGTATAACAGTGGAAGTGTTTTTAACCTTCATATTTATCAATCGCAGTTTTATTAAAAAATTTACCATTCTTTATGTGAATATAATTACTGTTTTTTAAGCAATTTCATATAAAAACTAAGATGAAGTGCTCCAAGTTTTGTAAAAATTAAAATATCTCTTATCATGAATGTCATTTCAAAAAGGAATAGCAAAGTAAAACATTTAAATTGAAAAAATTGCGAATTTGTTCATTTAATATTTGTACAGAGAGGGCCCCTTTTATGCAGTTCTTTGTCAGTCTTTATTCCCCTTTTTCCCATTTTAGTAGTAATAATTTATTTTTCTCTTCTAAATTTTAGCCTTTTTTTTTTTAAAAATGCACTAAATAAATCTAAAAACCACAACAAAATCTCCATATTCCCATTTTTTAAAAAAAAGTTGTCGCAAGTAGTCGGATACCTTTTAATATATGAAATTTTATTAAAGTAGATCTCAGTACTTTTAAGAATATTAATTGGATGTAGAAACAAATAAAAAACGACACAAATCACACTTACATTTGACTTATCTGCGTAGTATGTGAGGTCGGAGGCTAAATATCCATCTTCGAAGTTGAGGTGTCCTCTGCATGCAAGTTTGAACCATCGGAAGAGAGTATAATTTGAGGACTTGAAGGTTCTCCATTTAAATCTGGAACATTCTTTGAAAAACTTCAAATTATATTCATACGCTTCTTTGAGAGCTTTGTCCTATGAATTCAATGCAGATATGTGAGTAAATTGATTTCATATAAAAGGAGAAAATTAAATAAAAATTTTTAAAAGTTATTAACCAATAGCCCCCCGAATGTGTTACGAGGGAAAAAATATTTTGGCGTTATACAGGGTTTTTTTTTTTACCAGATTACAAACCCGGAGGGTGGAGGGGGCGCAGGGAAGACTCGGAATAACATCGGAATGCAGAGTCACAAATGCGGTTGTTGCGAGCTATGATGCAACTAAGCAGAAAAAAGGAACAAAAACCGCAACACATTAATGCAGTGCTTCTCAAAGTTTGAATGTTTGCGGCCCAATATTCAATCATAATTTTCATCGCACTTCCCTCCATACAATAACATTGCATTTAATTCAATAATACTATACTTTGACGCTAAAGTATAATATGACTTTAACCTCTTAAGAGCCACCAGCGAAAATAAACGTCTCGGTAAGCCAAAGTGCTAATTGGCCGGACGTATACATACGTCTTTTCTGTGCACTGCTATCCAGAAAAATATTCCATAGGCTTTTGAATGCAAAAAAAGAGGACATTGAGAGTGTCTTCGAAGCTTTTACTTATTTCAGAGGCTTTGCTTATTTACTCCTATTTCGGTGGCACTGGGGCGTGAATCGCGTAACTTTTAATCGGCAGTTAAATGATTGGTTATCAAGATAAGTGTATTACAAGTTATCAAGATAAGAGATTTTTATATATATTTTTATATATGACAATCCCATGGGGTCATTGGTAATTATTAATGTTTTCAACTTGTATTGTTTAATTAATCATAAAATACATTGTACAGTACAGATGCATTTATAAATTATATAAGTGTATAAATGCATGTTTTATTTTTTTATTATGTCAGAATGTATTTTGTTTGTTAACTTTCAGTAAATTAAATTTTTTTTGAAATAATCTCCTTTTTTCGACTTTTCAATATGCCCGCGCCTTCCTCGTAGAGGTATCACGCCCCCCAAGGAGGGTGCGCCCCACAGTTTGGCAAGCGCTGCATTAGTGTGACAGAAAACATTTTTTTTTTTGGAAAATTTTGTACTGCAACAGATGTTCGAAAGGGCATAGACTTCTTCTGTGATCACATAAAGAGTTTGGTGTGCGATACACCCGTTTCTCCAGTTAAAGACCTCATTGCTTGAATATGTATAGCTGCTGAGTGGATACGTGTAATGAAGGATTCTTCTAGAACGTAAGGGGTTCCATGCAGTGCCGCTGTCAGGTCTGCCAAACAACTTCTGGTAATTTAGAGCACCTGTTGTAATGCAACCTTCCAATAAAATGTTTTTTATCCCATCAATGTATTGCTGCTTCTTTTCTTTTTCTCTGTTTTTTTCACCATAACTCGCAACTGCGGCATTTGTGACCCTGCTAACCTATATGACTGCGAGTCGTAATTGTTCCCCCTACATACCCTGAAATTCTGTCGGTCTAGTAGCAGATCCCCCTGTACCTTTAAATTTGAACAAAAAGTGAGCTTTAATCATTAACTGGTCAAGATTTATCGAATGGGCTCTATTCTAGAATAAAACCTTTAAAATAATACAACAAACAGCAGAATTTTTTTAATATTCATTTATTATCGTGAATAAAGTAAATATTAAATGAAATAGTATCTGACTAAGTATTATTAGCTCAGACATTGATAGCGATATCCACTCAAAAGAACAGTAACCGAAGAAAATTGTCATTATAAAACTAATCTTTTCCTACAAAATTTTGAAATTGCTTGTGATACCCCCAACCGGGGGATCATTTTTCATCTAAAGACCAGATTTGGGATGAAAAAATTGATCCCAAATTCACCATAATAAATTTAATTTATTACTATTCCAATAATTTATCCAAACAACACGTCTTTCTATAGGGATGCAATCAGGAGTGATATAACGTATTTCTAAATTCTAAGTAAATAGCGCCTCTAATCCTAATCACTTATGTTTATGAGAAAATATCTTAAGAATCTTTATCTGCCTTAACTTCCCTAACACGCGAAAACCCGTTCTATAATTACACTTCTATATTCAATAACTTACCAACAGCTCACGGCGTTCAGCATCTCAGCATTCTGTGCCCTTCTTCTATTCTACCATTCTACCATGCGAATACTAAAGCTCCATTATATATCTGTTAACTAATCTGCATATCGCGATTTCTTCTTGAGATGATTGGATTGAAATAACTCAGTTCTGGCCCCAAAGATTCCCCAAGAGGATTAGTGTGAAAATCCGATAAAAACACCTCCCGTTTGTGTTTGTCTTTAAGAATCATTTCTGTGTTTTTTGGAAAAGTCTTCAGTTTGCCATGGTGTGGGAGTTGGAAGCGTAGGAAGCCACTCAGATGTTCTTGTCTCGTGTACTCATTAAAAATTAAAACGTTTGTCACCAATAGTTTTCGTGTAACTTCTAAACACGATGTTAACACCTTAACTGCTGACTAAACGTTGAACTCGATCGTTCTGCAATGCCACGGTTTTTCACATAGAGTTCACCGTATTTTAGATTAAGTAAATTCATAGGAAATACTGTCAAGATTATTTTATTGTATTTCAAGGCCTTCGGAATAGTTTTACTTATCGCACCGCAAAAAAAAAAAAACATAAAAAAAAATTCATTCAGTTCCCACATAGATCAACAAAGAAAAAATTTTTTTTTAGCCCCTTTTTTTAAATAGTTACAAATATATATATATATATATATATATATATATATATATATATATATATATATATATATATATATATATGACAAGAATCACAACATTAAGTGGTATAATTTTTTTATTCATTATCATTAGAGTATCGTATTGTTATCCAAAACAATCGTGTCTATAAAACTTCAATTCAACTGAATGCCTTAAATTGTGAGAAAAAAGCCTTTTCAAGTTTTGACACAAATCGCCAAATGGGTCGCTAAACCTCCAAAAATGATGCCAGCTTGGCTGCATTTGTAATTCTTTAAATAATTAGTTTTAATCAATTAATTTTTATTAGTTATATTTGAATTATTTATTGTCATCCAAAATAATCATGTATATAAAATTTCAGCTCAATGGAGTGCTTTAAAATGTATTTTATTAACGATTGAAAACTCCACCACAAGATAAATAAATAAATATATTGAGAGTGCGAGCTAATAGTAGGAATTGAAAAAAAAATCGTGTTATGGCAGGACAGATAAATAAGTCAGGGGCACAAAAAGGCACCGATTGAACGAGACGAAATAAGAGGTAAAATATTCAGTTTCTTTGAGTATAGGATGGGAAAAGACAAATGAATTTAAGTTTATTTTTAAAACCTGATTCCAAATTGCAAGCAATATCTAGGTATTAAAGTCAATTTGTGATTTAACATATTATAGAGTTACTTTATCTCCATAAAATAAATAATTTATAGAGCCACCATATCATTTATGCTTCTGTATATATATATAAAAATAAATTTATTTCGTATATTCAAGAAACCTTTTTAGTACAATGGAAATGGTAGTCCCCTCCCTCTTCAGAATTTCTTGAAAATTCTGAGTATTTAACATTTGAAAATAATAAGTGTGGAAGGAAAATAAATTTATTGTTTTTTTTTTTGGAAGAATTTTTTTTATTTTAACAGACTTGATTAAAACTTAATTTATTCTGAACTAGGCCATATCATGGAGACAACCTAAAGTTGCACCTATGAGCCGTGAAAATTTTATGTTCTTTATCCCTCTCCATGGCAGGTCTTCAGTGGAACTGGGTGTCAAAATCGTGATTCGAACACTCCATCGTCGAGAATTCAATGGAGAGCAAGAGGACTGTAACGTTGATTTTAATGTTCTATCTGATAAATGAAGAGCCCTTGGTATACGAAGGATAAGTTTATTGATGACTAAACATAACTTCACAGCACTACATTCACACACGCAAACATTTAAAGACTATTTATTTACATCGCTTTAAAGCGCTCTGCCCGAAGCATCATGCCTTTCATGTGAATTCAATCAGTTGCATTATCATTCTCTTCTAAGAATAAAATGGCGCGTTACATATAATTATTCTGGCAACCCTGAAGTCACCAATTACGTTCGAAGGCGCCAACACTCCGGCCATGAGAGTCGGATCATGACCACTTAGCTACAACGACCCCACTTCTTTTGAAAAATTTCCAACATAAGTTATTTTCTTAAAACTTTTTTAAACAATTAGTGTTTAATGCTTAAAAACGAAACATGTGCTTCAAAGGTTAAATAAATTTTTAGGGAGGAAAAATTGCTGTATACACTAAAGTAAATATCCACATATATACTAATTTTCTTCATTATATTTATTTGTCAATAATCATAGCGAGTAGAATACGTGGATAATGCACAATTTTCTAATTTCCTTTACTAATTGCCCCTTGAGTTAATCTGTTGCATCACCGTGTCAGTACAGCGATAATTAACCAAGTCCTGTAACCCGTTTTATTATCGTTTCATTTCAACAGCCAAGAATGTACTATCCTGCGATACAATCCACCCACCCCCACACGCAAAGGTTTCCAGATTTTTGAGCAATTGCTTCACCGGGTAGGTCGCATATTTCTTCCCTTAGAGAACATATGAGACATGAAGAAAAAATAACTGTATTAGTCGGAATATGGAATGCTTGGTGGCAGATGGCACTTAAGGGGACGGGGGATCAGTAAAACTGATTTCTTAAATTGTTAGCTTAATTAGCTGAAAATGGAATCAATATAGTAAATGATTATTATATTTCACAATTTAAATATATTTTTTAAAAAGACAGTTATAACCATTTTTTTTTTAAAGAAATTAATTTTTAATATAGTTTTAAAAATGCTCCTTGCGCATTAGTTTTCAAGATTTGTGCATAATTTGTGTTTTATATATAGATGAACTATAACAAAATATATCTGTGCATAAATTTTAAATTCAGAATAAAATTTGAGGAAAAAAAATTCTATAATATATGAAATATTTCACCAATTTATCACACATTCAAAGTATTTAAAACAACACAAAATACGATTTGTTAAATATTTTAGAAAACTAATGCATAAATTTGTGAATTATATCATCTTTTGATAAGTTGTGAAAATTTCAAAGAGATATGACGTAATTTGAAACGCAAAGAGCATTTACGTAGCAATGAAAAGGAAAATTTACGAACTAAGAAAAGTGTAATTTAAACATTTATTTGAGTAAAATAAAAAAAAATAATAATTCAGTAATTATTAATCAAAATGGTAAAATTATTTGACAGAATTATTCTATGAAATATAAGGAATATTATTAGTATAAGAAATCAAAATCACAATTTTAACCCAAATTTGGAATTGTGAAGGTCCACCATCCCTTAAAATTGGACCTAAACCAAGGGTTGATTGAGTTTTCCAATTTATATATCTCATCTTACTTCAGAATAAATCCTTCAATTGTTCTAAAACCATAATTATTTCTAAAAATCTAATCTACCTTTATTTTTATTATTGGATAACCTCTTTTATCTTATATAAATTTTTGTCTTCATGCGTTTATAAACTTTAGAAGTTACAGAATTAAACTCCATGGAATTTTGTATGCTGTAAGATTTGATAAGAAATTTGTAAATCTAAATAAAGATTTTATTCCAGAACACTGATTTCTTTTTTTTTCAAGGACATGCAGTTAGAATCAAAATGAGGTGATTTATAAACGAGTAAGTTATTCTTATACTCGGATACTATCAGGAAGGTCCAAATAAATTCCCACTAAGTGTATTTATTTATTATTTATACTTGAAAAAATAAAACTCAAATTTGAAGAATATACGTTGTTCAGATAGATTGTTTAGTCACAAAAATATTTTCGTGATCTGTACAAAATGTTAAAATACTTTCAAAACTTTAACTATCTCATTCTATTAAAAACTCTTATTTTAAAAACATCCTAAGAATACTTTATTTTAAATATTTTATTTAGAAAGGCATTTGGCATGAAGGAATAGTCTACTTCAGGGGTACTCAAACTTTTTTTCTGCTGAGCAGCATACATATGTCAGCTACTTCACGCGGGGCGCATACATGTATTAGTTATTTCACGCGGGCCACAACATGAGGATAAATAGAGGAGAGAGGGGGCGGGGGTGAATGCTTTAAGACCAAGATAACACTTGGAATTTAAAATGGGGAAAACTGATCAAAATATTATAACTCATGTTTTTTTTTAATTATTATTATTTTTATTTTTGTCAATAACACTAAATTAAAAGCATCTACGAAACACTCCTTCACAATTTCTGCATCAGTAAGCGGTTTCATATGATTACGAATAGTGTAACAAACTTCATAGGATGTCTTTGTTACCACTGTGATATTACCACAGACAAAACACTTTGTTGCTGTTGCAAAGATTAATGAAGAAAGCCTATTTATCAACTCTTGAAAGAGATCTTCAAGGAAACGCGTCATTGAAGGATTCCTGTTCATTGGTATGCTTTAAATACAGCACTTTCGTGACACATCAAACAATTACTGATCCATGTTTTTCATTACGATATAGTCAACCTCCCAATTGTCTTGAAACGATACATTTTCATCGAATATTTTTCACATGTAAGATATGAAGGATAGTTAAAAATATTAGTTCCACCCATAAAACTGTCGCTATCCTACACCACTGTTGTCTGTTATCACTAACAGTTCCAAATAGAAAAAGAATATCAATTCGTACCCATACAATACCGACAACAAAAAGTAAAAATGATATATCTGATTTTTTGACACAGAATTTCCTAGCAAATTTTTAATGCAATGTTCTTATATAAGTAAATTTCTCAGATCAGTTTGCCGTGTGTGTGACCGGGCCACTTAAAAAGAATCAGTGGCCGTAGGTTGAGTACCGCGGCTGTAAAGTCATATATATATAAGCACCTATGGTGTAACGGAAAATATTAGCCCCCTGCAAGTCTGATTTTCAGCCCAAGCCATACTTGGCGTCAGTCAGGTTTGGGTCTACTACAGTCCTGGGCCGCCCGCAATGCAGTGGTTGCGGGGAGTACTTTATTCCACTAACAAGCCCCACAATTTGGACTGCTAAAATTTTTCTAATTTAGTTACAGTAAAAACTTCATTAACTTAACTTTTAGTTAAACTTCATTAGAAGCAGAAGAATTAAAATTTTATTTTCCAATAAAAAAAAGTAAAAAAAAATGATTTTTTCACAGATTTTCGCTAAGCGACTTCATTAAAAATACTTCATTGTTATTAGCAAATTGCTTGATCTTAAACAGAATTTTCTAAAGTTATAAAACTCACATTTTCGAAATGAAATAGTTCAGAAACAATTCAAGCGTAAAATGGTTTATCAGAGAGTTTATTTTCGAATATGCAAACTTTATATAAAATTAATAATTTATTTTCACACATTAAGGCAATATTACTTGAGTTTCAACTTACCTTCAAAAGTCGATTTTTATCAGTTATATTTGTCACCCAATTCCAGTGTGCTAGGGACGCATTTTGAGCCAATCTGATGAAATTCTGCTCCGCTTTTATCACCAACTCTTTAGCTTTCTTTATTTGTTTATTACCAGTACCTGGCTTCTTGGTAGTCGTAACTTTATACCAAGTCTTCCTATGATATCTAGCTTCTAAGACCAATGAATAGGACCACAGGAAAGTGGCAGTTACCATCAATATTACTTTTACATTCATCGTTGCTGCAGCTGACTTGTCCTTGTTTCCCTGTTTTAAAGAGATTAGGGATTACTAAGAATTTTCTGCTCACAATAATAATGAGACATATAAAATTTAAAGCTTAGATCAGAAATATCAAACTGAAATAATTAAATATTAAAATAAATTATTTTACATTGATAATAACCATGTACGAGTCATGTCTGTATGTTCTACCGCAACTACAGTAACAGCATCGGAGTTCAACCCTTCCCACAACCTTTTCACGCCTTGTTCTTTTGTTGTTTGTCACTACAGTGTCAAAATTACAGTCAGATTGTGTTGTTGTACACGTATTATATAGTGTGCGTTCAAAATATTTAAATGAATCGTTGATCTCGTCGATTGCAAATCCGACAGTGAAATGTTTTGAACCAAGGAATGTCAAAGTAGTAGAAATTCATAGTTAACTTGTAGAGACTTAAGGTGAAAATGTAATGAGTAATGAAATGGCGAGAAAGTGGGTTCGAGAAAATTCAATCATGGACGTGCCAGTGTTCATGACGAAGCAAGTAGTGGGTGACCTTTTGCAATGACGGTTTGGTTAACCCGCGATCACTCGCACCTGTTTTTGCTACCGTCGTTACTCGCGGGGTGTAGAGAACACCCCAAACTTTTAACACGTATTTAATTATGAAAATAAAATTAAGTCATTATGATACATATTTATAAAGTACAAGATGTTTTTTGTATTATACAAATAAAATTATTAAATTTATTGCATACAAAGGAGACTAACATTAATTTAAAGTAAACACACGAAATTTTCATTTTAAAACACATAATTTTATAATTTTTCATAAACCAGTATAAAACATATATACCAGTAATAAATATACTGTATAATTAATGAGATAATGAAAGTAGAAAAATAATATTTTAATCATTTTCCAAACATTCAGATCAGACTGTATACAAATGCTCAACTTCTGGCGGGGTTCTCAGCCCCCAGATAAACTTTTGAAGGTCATTACATTCCAATCGTTCGAGAAGAGGATTCCCATCAGGCCTAAAGGTTAATGACCAAAATGTGCAGCTACAGAAAAAATCATGGTCCTGCGCATTCTTCTTAGAATCCTGGGAGGATTTTCCTGTTGCTGGGGTGTACAGAACACCCCGCGCGAGTGATCGCGGGTTAAACAAGAAAATGAGAAAATTCGTGAAAACAGATGGTTCAAAATAAGCTTACTTTGTAAGAAGTTTCAGGATACAGATAAGTTGGTTTCCCAAAATGAAAAAGGCAGGTAACTATGCAGAAAAATAGTTTCCCACATGCTCTATCTTTCACGAAAATACAAATTTCGTTTTAAAAAAAAAAAAAAAAACATTATACAAGTTTTTCCAAAACCATACTTTTCGGAACGCTTCGTATACTCAATGAATGTGAGTAGTGGTAAAAAATTCAATCGTTTTGCATAAAAAAATAACCGTATTTAGATAAACAATCACAACTTCCCTCAAGGGAAAAATCTTCAAATAAAATCTTCTCCCAACTACCATGCCTCTGCCAGATGTAATAATAAATGTATAATTTATGATGGACCGCAGCTGGTCCAAATTATTTGGCAATATAATCTGTAAAGCGAAATCTGATGCCCTGCTGGTTTTTTCTGTCTCTGGTGGTGCTAAAACTTTACACACTGTTCACCAGGGAAAAGTAGTTTATTTTTTTCTGTCATACGGTATCCGAACAGGTTAAAAATGACCTAAAATTCGGTCAAGACAGATATTACTGTTTTTAACTTTATTGGATAGAGCTATCTTTTGGCTTTACCAAGCACACTTTGTTTTGTTTCTACGCTACCTTGAGGCCAAATTACGATCAATTTAAAGTTAAAAAACCCAGTGGGCCCTTTTTTCTACTAGAAATGGCATTTAAAATGTTCAAAATTATCATGCGGTGAAACTCAAAATATTACGAATGTATTTCAATAAAACATTTTGATATAATGATATTTATGTTATTTTCTAGAGAATGTACTAAAATATTTCTTATTTTATGGATACTTTTTGAGTTATGGCTTGTTATTTAAATAATGGTCTCATAAAGAATGTGACTTTTCATATGATGTTTGCTCAAATCAGCTCTAAAATTTCAAAATTTTAATAAAATTAAGATTTTAGTATTATAGATAAATGCATCTAATTTGTTTTAGTAACACTTTACTAATAAAAGTTTATTTTTTTTTTTTCTAATTACTTTAAAGTTTTATAAAAATATTGCTAAAATTTCACATATAATTGTGATTTTTGTGAATTTAAGGCAGTTTATTTAAAATATTGTCAGTTAAATATTGGTCTTTATTGGTATCGAGTCCTAAGAAAGTATTTATAATGTTTAAATATGCTATTTTGTCAAAAAGTACTCCGAACATTTTTGGATACCTTGCTGACGATTAGAAGTAACGCGATTCTTTTTCCAGGGCCATCGTTTTTCACACAAGAGCGAGTAGTTATGGGGTGTATTGGGGGCGGGAAGAGAGACATAAATACGTAAAACCTACGCAAACACTGACAATGTTATTTTATTGTTTCCCATTGCTTCGGAATATATCGTTTGGGTGGATGATTTGAGTACCAGGCTCTTTCGAACTACAACCTCATATCAGTAGTATTTGAATGACTTTGATTGACTATTGCCCTTTGTGTGTTAAAATTAAATGCTTTAAAGATATAATAAAAATACTGGAGAGATTTAGGGAAAACAAACATTTAAAACAATAAAATGCATTAAATACGAGAAAAATAGCCACAAAGACTGTACAAAACACCTAAAATGAAGGCAGAACTTCGATCTTTGGGTGGGCTGGGCTATGCCAACCATTGGGAATGCAGCTAAGATCTCAATCATTTAGTTGAAAAGAAAATCAGAAAACAGCTTTTTTAAAATCTATTAAAAAAATATAAAAGCCTCTGTGATGAACAATAAAAGAAGAACATTATAATAAATAAAAGATCTGTCGGAAAATTAAAGAGTAAATAAATTGTATTGAAAAATGAGCTTCTGGGAATCAAACCCAGTGCTACGCAACGATAGCATGCATCTCTGACTACTAGACCACGGGGAACACACATGGAAAGGGGTGAAATAAGCATTTAAGATGGAAGATACGAATAGTTGGGAATAAGAATAAATAATTTACATGAGAAGAGTGAATCTGAAAGAATATTTCTAGGTCTGTTGAAATTGGGATCGGGAATATATTTTTCAATATCCAAGATCGAGAGATTACTAGAATTATCGAAATTATGAAAAAAGTTAGTTGCAATCTTTTTGATAAATTGTCTTACTGACAGCATTTTACTCGCGGCTCTGAGGTCATTGTTCCTCATGAACCAACGAGCATTTAAGATTTGACGGAGAATGATGGTTTGAGATGCTTCAATTTGATTAATACGATATCTAGCTGCATGTGCTCAGATTGGAGCGGCATACGTTAAAATTGGTCTGAGGATCAGTTTGTAGATAAGCAGTTTATTTTCTCTGCTCAAAACAGAGTTTCTTGCAATTAAGAGTAAAATTGCTTTGGAATAGTTTTACTGAAAGCAGTGGAAAGAAACGGTTCGTATTCAGGAAAGACGTATATATACGCCAAGGGCAGTTAAGGCTAAATCTGAGTGAGCTATATATATACGCTGGGGGTAGTTAAGGGGTTAACTAAAACGAAAATCTGATGATGACTCTCACTTAACTGCGGACCTATCTTCAGGTGACTAACAACTTTTCCTGGTAGAAAGAATTTATTAATGTGGACTAGAAATGTTTTCATGCATGAATATATATTCTTAGTTTCAATATATGGATCGATATCTTTTGATTATACTTGATATGATATTAATTTATGATTATCAACTCTGTAGGTACATTTCATTTAGTTTTGTAGTTTTGATGTTGAAGTAAATAAATAGCTGGAAATTTTTTTTCCTAATGTAACTAGAAAAATATGAGTATAATTTGGGATCATTCATAGTTTTGAATCGTTCATTCTTGCAATGGATTATGGTTTTTTTTGTAATTAAATATTCCGTAGAAATTTTTCTTTTCGAAATATCTTTCCTTTATTTCAGAAATTCTAATTACCCAAAGAGCTGCAAGCGAAAAATGATTTTTAAAATAAGAAATGTTGAAATAAATTAATTTATGACATTTTAGACATCAAATATTAAAGCGAGATACTTAAAAAAAAGGAAACACGAATATTTGAGTAAGAATCATTTAATGCTTATAAATGAATTTCTATTTTATTTAAACGAATCAAATTTTCATCAACATATTGAAAAGTGGTACAACAATACGAAATGTATTATTTAAAATAAATGAATGTGATAGGATTTTTCTACACACAATAAATACAATAATCTTCAAATTATACTCATATGTAAAGGGAAAAAAGAAAAAGACAAATAGAATTCAATGTTTATATATTTAAACATAATTTCACAAAGAGGGACAAATTTATTTCACATAATGATTTGCGTAATGAAAAATTAATCTCCTTTTATGTTTAAAAATTTTTCCTGAATATAAGTCAACAGCTTCCGAAATTGCAATATACCATTTCTATCTTTGTAATATAAATTTTTTTTTTTATACTTAAACAAAGAATAGGTCTTTAATTTCGTTAAATATAGAACAAATAAAATAAATAATTGCACTTAAATCTATGTACATAGATTTTCTTAAACATGGAAAATACTGCTTGATATTTTAATTATTAATTTATTAAATTCACATGAATTTTTTGTAAATATTTCTCGCTTTTTACTTATTTGCTATTTAATAGATCATACCATACTCAAAATTAGATAAATATATAGCAGATAAAATTTTAATTTACAAATTGTTACAATACCATAGTGACAAGCAGAATTTTTTTTTTTTGCAATTTGGCCTTCAGCTTAGTTTTAGATATAATTCTCAGTTATCAATAATCTTAAAACATAAAATTGCATTAAATATTGTACAAAAATTTGTCTTTTCTTTCATGAAAGAATACATAAATAATATTCTAAAATAATTGTTTTATTTACATTTTTTAAAAATAATTTATGTATTCAACATTTTTATATTGTTTTATTTTATTATTACTATTATATTATGCAGCATGTTAAAGATCCCTAGAGTATACATTTGGCTTAAGTGCTCTCGGCAAAATTAAATCCCGAGAACGATTTTGGTTTTTCAGAGCTCTGCCTCTCTCTGGGGAGGAAACTTAGCGTCAAAATTCCATTGCTACGATTGGTATTCGACGTATGTGGTGCCGCACTAAAAACGTGATACGTCCTCTCAATTAATGTACTAGATATGTGATGGTAAATACCAATCCGAAGCCCCATTAGAAGCAAAAAAATAATTTTAATGCTAATTAATAGAATTGTTACAAAATAAATTTTTGAAGTTTTACTGTCGCTTTATGTTTATCAGGAAATAGTTTGTGCAATTAACATTAAAATTCAAACAAAAAATAACATATTTGCAATGATTGTTAAAAGAATAATTGGATAACTAAAAAACACATCGAAATTATAACTAAATATTATTTGGAAGATAATTCTTTATAAGTTATTCTTAAAATCAGTCTTATACAAGAAATTATTTTTCTAGTCTAAAAATATGCTTTAAAATATCAATTTTAAATATACATATATACTGCAAAATAAGTTTAAATGTATAAAATTATATACTTACTCAATTTGGTGCTTCTGCGATAAATAGCATAAAGCATTAATACATTACTAGCATAAAAGCGTTAGTACATTTCATGAAAATTACGTATATTTATCCAATAATCAGTTAAATGTGTATAAAGTCTTCAGAATAATTAACTGGCTTGAACATTTACGACGAAAGCCTTAATATACTGAACAGGTATGGATTTATAAGTAGGTATTCCGAGATGTTACATCCGCCTAAGTAGGGAAATCGTGGAAATCATTGCAAAATCTCTTAAACAAATTTAAAATATCTGAAAGTTTGTTATTCAAAGTTTTTTTAAACCACCTCATGTGTTTTTCTGCTCTGATTTTGATGGAACAATATTATTTTAATAAACATTTCCTTTGCAAAATGAGAAATTGGTCACGTAATATGAAAACCCTTATATAGAATTTATGATGGTCTTTATGTGAAAAGTAAATAAGGAAGCTTTTTAATTAGCTAAATTTCATAAAAATAAAGGACATCCTTTTATAACAACAACGGATTATTATAGTTTTGGTATACATTTAAAAAAACAAATGATTTTGTGTAATGAGGATTTTTGAATAAAATAAAAATTAATCTTTATGGATCAGGAAGTTAAATGCAGTATGAATATTACCAACAGAGACAAAACTAAGTTATTGATTAATACAGCGTTCTCAAACGTGGGTGCCTCCTGAAAGGCTGATAATTACTGAGGACAGCCTATTGAAATTTTACTGAAATTTAATTTACTGAAAGTAAACAAACAAAATGCTTTCTGATATAATAAAATATAAAATGCCCATTTACACGGATATGATACACTTATAAATGTATCAGTACTGTACAATGTATTTTATTATTATTTAACAATACTAAGTTAAGAACAAGTGTGATAATTACCTGGGACCTCATGGCTTGTATTAACACTTATCTTGATATTTTTTTTTTGTACCGTTTATAATTAGTCCCCTAACCACCGATTAAAAGTTACGCGATTCTTTCTATAATGATACCGTTTTCCACGTAGGCGTGCGTTTGCGATGTATTGGCGAGGGGGTGAACAGAATAATTAAGCAAATCTTCCGAAAAAAGTAAATCCTTTGCAAACACTGCAAAGGTTCTTTATTTACTGCAAAGCCTTCGGAACAATTTTATGAATATCATTGCACGGAAAAAAATCGTACTTTGGAAGATGACGATCTCTTAGGAGACGTCTATATACGTTCGGAGAAAATAACCTTTGTCTGAGCGAGACGTTTATATATGCCAATGTCACTTAAGAGGTTAAAGTGGTATTGTAGCTTTAGCGTCAATTATTATTTAGCGTATAGTATTATTTAAGGGGCTGGGGTAGCCCAGTGGTCAAGGTGTCGGATCATGGCAGACATGTCATGAGTTCAAGCCCTGTACCATTAAAGACCCGCCGTGTAGGGCAGCGATGCACTTTAAATCTGTCGAGAGCTGAAACGACCTGCAGTTGGTGTTTAGTGGTAGTTAGGAGAGGGGGGTGCCATATCAGGTGTCGTCCACGTCACTTGACGCTGGTTCAAAATTACGTGGTCCGTCGCCAAAAGCCCTCGTGTAGCTGAACAGTGCGACATTAATATTCACTCACTCACTCATAGTATTATTTAATTCAAAATTTTTGTATTGTATGGAGGGGGCGGAGCGATGAAAATTATGACTGAATATTGTGTTTCAAATATTGAAAGTTTGAGAAACACTGGTGTATATAAATAACATTTTATTGTAAAAAACAACACGATATAAGTCTACCCTCATACACCAACTATTTCTCTACACAATCACCAAGTCACATCAAACATTTGTCCCAGAGAATGATGACCATTTATCATCTTGACACTAAAAATCCATGCCTTAGTCATTGAGCAAGATTAGGACCGTTGTCTTGAGTTGGTTTTTGTGACCAAATGGCATCCTCACACATGCCCTATCTCAGCTTGTTAACTCATAGAAATAGGAAGCTTCCAAATAAGAACTCTATGCAGACTTTCCATTGGAAACAATGAAGCAAATTACATGTTTCATATGCTTTGTGATAAGTTGAATTGTCGTGCAAGAGGTTTGTTCATGTGGTGAACTGTCTACGTCATTTTTGAAGTTCATTTTGGGACTTGAGAAATAGAATGAGGGTAATTTCGATGCGTCGCACACCGTCACGCGGGGTGCGAAAACGCTTTTCAGAAATTTAGAGTACGGGACAGATCATTCCCACCTTCGAAATTTTCAGGAAAATATTTCTCTTCACTTCCCTGAAGTAGGGGGAACTCGAGTTTGAACCGGAGACTTCACGATCTGCAGTCGAATGCCTTACCATTGAGCTATACACCCGCGTCAGCAAAACTTTGCTTTGCGTTCCTTAGGAACGGATACGAAAATGCTTTGCCTAGAAATATACAGAATGGGACAGATCATTGCCACCTTCGAAATCCTCAAAAAAATTATTTCACTTCCCTGAAGAAGAAGACACTCGAGTTTGAACCACATGGACCTCTTGATTTGTAGTCGAATGCTCTACCACTGAGCTATACCCCAGCTAAGCTAAGCTTTGCTTTGCGTTCCGTAGGAACGGATACGAAAATACTTTGATTAGAAATATGCAGAACAGGACAGATCATTCCTACCTTCGAATTTTTTAAAAAAATATTTCTCCTCACTTCTGAAGAAGGGGGCACCCGGGATTGAACCAGGGACATCTCGATCTGCAGTTGAATGCTCTATTTTTTTGAAATCCCGCATAGCTCCGAGGACTTTAGAGATTCGTTAATGAATCTTGGACCATAGGTTCTCCTCGTTGAGCTGTTTCATCTGTTATAATTCGTGAGTAGATAGTGGGCTTGAAGGAGGACGTCATCACTAAAATTAGAGAGAATCCCCATGTTATTCCTATGGGGTTCCATCTTTTGATGACGTCACGATATTACAGAGATAGAAGGATGAAACTTTGGAATCACCTACTACTATGTGTATCGTTGGGATGTACGTGACCATTTACGTCATAGTTATTCCCCGGGGAGTTTCATTTCCTTTCCCGAGCTAGCGCCGCCCCATTTGTAACTACAGACTCCGGACCGGTTCTAATGGATTCCCCTCTTGTGTTTGCTCACAACCAGTCCCAGGTTCGAGTTGCTGGGTGCCCTGATTCTATTTTATTTAATTCTTTTAAATTTTTTAATTATTTTAAAATTGCCATAACTCGGTGGCTCTTCAGGCGGAGAGATGTCTTAATATTTTCAAGAACGATTCTTCCCACCGAGAAATTCAGTATGAGGTCTCAGGTGTCACATTCGGTTCACTTCATCTCCAGATACAGTCTGATACCCCCCATGTTATTGGTCCTATTGTCCCTGTGCGTGGGTGCTTAAACTTATTTAAATTGTGATTATCTCAGGTTTGGCTGGTCCGATTGACTGAAGGTTAGTTTCGTTCAACTCTGCTCGTGACTGCCTTTCGTCCTTAGCCCAGCTTGCCCTGCTAAAGATTTTTAGAAAGATTTTAAACTTGTTACGCCAAAGAAGTATAACTTCTTACGTGCGTAATAAGTACATACGCACTTTTTTTCAAAGCTTTGTCAAAAGCCTTTATTATTTCACCATATGATGAAGCATGTTTGATTCTGCTGTGGAGCATAAACTTAGTATAAAAAGTAACACTGTTTTCGAAAAGAATAATGCCTATGAAGTTAACAAGCCGATTTTACCACTTTGAGTTTTACTCCCAGAGTGGATAATTAGTGTCTCCATTAACCAATAATTGTTTCGTCAACGAAATGATGCTCTCATTCCTCATTCTCTCTAATGATATGGCTTATCAAATAAATGCCATCTTGAGTTTAATGTAACAGTACCCTTAGTGAAGCGTTAAATTTTGAACTTTTCGCCTTCCATACGGCCTTCGGTGTTGGGTGGCCGCGGCCGAGTGGTATAGGTATCGGATCATGGCTTGCCTTGTCACGAGTTCGAGCCCAGTACCACTAAGGACCCGCCGTGTGGCAGCGATGCACGTTAAATCTGTCGAGAGCTGAAACGTCCTCCCGTTGGTGTGGTGTGGTAGTTGGAGAGGGTGCCAGCTCAGGTGTCATCCACGTCACTTGACCATGGTTCAAAATTACGTGGTCCGTCACCAAAAGCCCTCATGTAGCTGAACAGTGCGACGTTAATATTCAATCAATCAATCAGTCAATCCATCAAAACGAAAACGTATTCTCATTTTTTACGACTTTTAGGTGTGTAAATGCGTGTTTGCGTTAACACTGTTCGTGTTAGAGATATTAATATTACAATCAAAGTTACCCTTTATGTGCATTTCATAGATGAAAACAAGTTACGAAACTAAAACATCCCTTTGCATTAAACACCAAAAAATAATAATAATAATAATTTAAAAAAAACATAAAATAATCATCATCCTAATTTTTATTGTGTGATTGTGTGTGGGAGGGAGGGAGAGCGTTAATGTGTGAGTGTGAATGTTATTATTATTATTTTCTTTATTCTTTTATGCAGACATTTGCGTAATTTTTCATGTTAATGTTTTTTCTATGTGTGTTTATCTGTCCGTCAGTTTATTTATTTATTTATTTTTTTTTTGCTGCGTGATTGTGGGTGGAAGGGAGGGCGAGTGTGAGAGTGAATGTTACTGTGTATGTGTGTTTTTGTTGTTTTACGCAAATTTTACGTAAATTTTCATGTCAATGTTTTTGTGTTTGTGTTTATGTGTTCGTTTTTTTTTTTTTTTGCTGTGGAAATGTAGTGGGAGGGAGGGTGAGTGTGAGAGAGAATGTTTGTGAGTGTGTGCTTTTTTTTGTTCTTTTAGGCAAACTTTTGCGTAATTTTTCATGTTAATGGTTTGTGTGTGTGTGCTTATGTGTTCAGTTTTTTTTTTTTTTTTTCCCTGTGTGAATGGAGAGTGGGTGGGAAAGAGAGCGAGTGTGTGTGAGTGAATGTTCGTGTGTCTGTGCTTTTTTTTGTTCTTTTACACAAACCTTTACGTAAATTTTCATGTTAATGTTTATGTGTGTGTGTGTTCTTAATATTTTTTTGTGTGTGTAATTTAGGGTGGGAGGGAGGGTGAGTGTGAGAGTGAATGTTTGTGTGTTTGTGCTTTTTTTTGTTCTTTCACTCAAACGTTTGCGTAAATTTTCATGTTTTGAGTGTGTGTTTATGTGTTCGTTTTTTTTTTATTTTTATTTTGTTGGGTGAATGAGAGGGTGGAGGGTGGGAGAAAGGGTGAGTGTGAGTATAAATGTTTGTTTTTTTTTTACGCAATTATTTGCGTTATTTTTTATGTTAATCTTCTTGTGTGTGTTTATGTGTTCGTCTCCTTTTTTTCTGTGTGAATATGGGTGGGAGAGTAGGAGAGTGTGCAAATGATATTTTACCATTGTATGCAAAAATTATTTAACTTTTCATTGTTATAGTTTTTATTTATGTACAATAAAATATAAATTATTGTAACATCCTCATCTTTTCGTGATATGAAAGTGAATTGGTTGCAATTTGCAGATGCAAGTGAGAGGGCATGTTAATGCGTTTTTGTATTGAATGCTGTTTAGTTGTTGCCTTTTCATAAGTTTGCATTATCAAAAGAATACATAAAATTAAACTTATGTTGTCTTACTTAAGAATATTCTTTGCATTTGCATAAAATCAAGTCTTCCCTACAGAAAGCGATTTTTAAACAAAAATCGCAGTTAAGACGTCTTCGGTAAAAGTACGCGAGAGCTTGAACTAAACTCGAAACACATTTTCAGGCAGAAAAATCCCTCAATTTCCATGGAAATTTGCAAAATTATAACTCATACCTGCGTTAACAATATAGTGATTTTAAATATTTCAAAATATTTCATGAATACTTTTTCTTTTTTGTTTTAATACTTGAAGGCATAGCCCATTTAACATTACGGTATAGGAGAAAAATCGCTAAACGCATTTTACACCAGAAAAAATGAATAAATCTTTTAAAAATGGGATATATGATCAATAATGCTGCTCTATAAAGCATCTTTGAAGCTAGAATATCATATTAAATTTTCCTTTCTTATGTATCTAAAAAAATGTTCCGAATTCGGGTCCTGTTCTTTAACATTAACAGAAGACAGCCTTAAGAATAGTTTCTTCCAGAGGATTAGTAGAAGAACCCGAATAAATAACAGTTAAAAATTACCAATCTTATTTGTGTTTCACTAGACAATGTGTCAAAAGTTTCAAATAGCATTTTCAACCATATTGATAGTTCACACAAAATGGAAATTATTTGGAAGAGTAAACTCCTTTTTCGTTTCCCTTATATTAATTTTTGTTTAAAAATTAGTAAAAGAAATATTACCCCTTCACAAACGGAATGAATTTACTTGTGCTAGAGATCAATCCTGTGGTCTTATCAACCACACAGTAGATACGAAAAAACTCCAAGCAGAGCTAAATTCCTTATCTGAATTTTGAAGCATATAATTTTACAAATATAATTATGCAATCCTTCACTTTATGCAATCAGGTGTTTTAATTATCGACACTGGTATACGCATTGCCGGAGTTTATTTCCCAGGTAAACTTTGTTCTTAGTTTAATAGCATATTCTGATTTAATGCCTGCATTTATGAAAATTAACTCTTGCTGAACATCGGATTCAAATAAACATTAATTACTAAAAAAGTTGAATCCAGTTGATTATTAAACAGCAGTTAATATGAAAACAAAAATATAAAACTTATATGAATTGAAACAGCCGTGTTGACATCCCAAGCCACCCTTGACAATTTATACAAAAATTTTAAATGGTGTTTAATCCTTAAGTGGTAAATGTTTTTGCCCAAAATGTTACAAAAAAAGCACATTTGCTTATTACATATAATTAAGCATAATACTTAACAGAATGCGAAAATGAAAAAAAATTTCTCTTCATTTTCAATTTTAATGCTTTCACAGTATTTTATTTATAATTGGGGAACATAAAAAAACCTTAAATGTTTTCCTTTTTTAAGTACACTCTGCATGAAAAAATAAGGTTTCATATTTTAAAAAAATTCTCTCATATTTACGAAAAAAAAAAATCAGGCTCGTACCTTTTTTTAAATGGTTGAGGTTTTTGTGGGAGTGTGCATATACATATACATATGCACACACAATTTGAAGCATGGTATAAAGCTTAATATATCATAGCAAAGGAGAAAGAGATAATATCGTCTTTTTGGATTATGTATTCTCTTTTATTTCTTTTCAAACAACAAATTTTTCATTGCCTTTCTAATCTCTATTCTTTATCGAACATTTTCAAGAATCCAAATTCCTGCCATCAATGAAAAATTCCCTCCTTCACCGCAAAAAATCTCGGATGAAAATTATTTCAGTACCATAGACAGACTATACATCTCTTAAAAACACGAACTACCACTAAAATCTCATTAAAACAATTAAAAATATGCGCAAATGTAAGATACAAAGAAGAAAATATCAGCGCACTTACGCTGAACGAGCTAATTGGTTGTATCGATCGTTCAATCGAAAATAAATTGTAAATTATTTACAGACAATAAACGAGTAAGTACAAAGGTTTCCCAAAATGCAACCGTGGCACTAAGCATCAAAATATATTCCAAACCATGGGAAGTAGTTCATCCCCTTTCCTTCCTTTATTAAATTTTTTTTAAAAAAGAGCTAATAACTGCTGAATTTTATTTTAGTCCACACCTAATGTACCAATATTTTGTTTTTCTGTTATCAACTTTTATTCAAATATACATAAGTATTTCCCAAAGTTAGCGGCAAATAAAATAGAAAAATAAAATAGGGGTTAAAAGTAATATATATAATAGAAAGACTGAAGCTGGAGAATAAAGTAATTTAATTAACATTAATTATAATTTATAAAATGTCTATAACCAGTAATTAACTAATTTAGGTTAAACATTAAAAGAAAAGAAATTACTATCTGAATATAGATTGAATTCCAAAAGCTATCTGAAATAGATATATTAGGTTTAGTTTTGATCAAACAATCATTAATAGCACGAATGCAAACTGAAAACGAAATTACAACATTAACTTAAATTAAAAGTTTTCCAAAACAGTGAACAATTGAAAATTTAGTTTCGGATTACTAAGAAAAGATATAATAAGCTGTGTGTGTTCGTCCGGTGTAAAAGCAGAACTTCAAACACAATTAATTACCAGAACTAAAATACGACAGCTCAAAGAATGTATTTTATAATGATCCACATTAAAAAAAACTGTTATTTGGCTTTAAAGAACAAACAATTGAATTAACAAAACGATTAACTATTAAAATAACATTGATGCAAACAAGTCTTCAAAAAAAATTACAATACCTTGTAATACCTTACATATCATGCTCTAATGCTTGTCGCATTAGAAAATAAATATTACTTCATATCATCAACTCAACGCGAAAATGTTCTAAGTTTAATTTTTCAAAAAACACTTGAGTGAATTTCGTAAAAATGCCTTCTACGCCATAAAAACACAAATTTCAGCCTTTCAATTTTTTCGCGTTTAAATCGTTTAGTTATTTATTTATTTGCTACATCGCATTTTAACACTCAAAGGACCGCTTCTTTTCATTAGTATTAATGAAGCGTAGTTCCTTTATTATCTAAGAACAAAATATTTACAATTGCAGTAAAAAAAAATAGTTTTATTGAAAAAATACTTTCTAAATAACATTAAAAGGGCATATGAATAAGTTGCACCAGTGTTTAACTTTTTATAATTATTTTAAATTTAATTTTTCTTCTATTATACTTATGTATTGGAAACAAAAAAAGAGTTTTTGTTCGTTTCAAATTCAACAAAATAGTATTCTTCGATTAAATTTAGCTAAATTAAAAAGAAGGAAAAGAATATTAAGTGAGATTTCGAAAATACAAGTATAAAAATAATGACAGAATCTGAAAACTATTCCCCAAATGAAAAACAAAAAACAAATGAAGAGCAAAAAATCTAACCACCTACATCATATTGCATTCACTAAAAAGTACGATTTCCCCAGAGAATGTATTTACATTAATGCACAATTAGTGTGTAAGAGGGGAAAGATATATGTTGAAAATGCCTGAACAAATATTATGATTTTACAGAATTGATAAATTATTTTTCTAACTCTTTATTTACACATTGCAAAACAGAGTTTTTTTTTTCTCAGAATGAAAACAGAACAATTCATCTCAGAGGTTTGCAAAACAATTTTATTTTTTCATTTTTAATACTAAAAAGAATTATTTAATGAGTCATTTTTATGTAACTTTGCCTTTTTGAAGGTATTAAATAGATTTATTCTCTCAATCACAACATAAGTGATATCAATTGTAAAGTCTCTTGAATTTAGAGTTATTAAAACGAATTTAAAAACACATTTTTTATGTCTAAATAAAATTCATAGAACTATTGTTATTTACATTTTATTAAAGAATCAAAATTAATTTCGAACAGAAATATTAAATTTATCGAATAAGAAAAATGTTAAAATATCTTTTAGTGGATTAGTTTTAATTTTCTTGTCAATCGTTTGACATTTATTATTATTTATTTATAATATTAGGTTTGCTTAAATTTAAAAATCGTTTGCTCTAAGGATTAACAAATAACTGTTTATATAACTCATTAAAGATGGAAATTGTGAATAAGAATAAATATATATTATATTAAATTTTGTGTTTAAAGTTTGTATTATGAGTGCTATTGTTATAATCGTGTTTACAGAATGAAGATTTTGTTGAATAAATTCTGATAATTAAAGGATCGAGAAAAGGTTAATGGAATTTGGGAAAAGAAAAACAAATAAACATTGTTTTAATTGTAGTTGTATTAATTCATAAAATACAATATTGAAATTTATTCATGTGAAAAAAGGAAGAATTCCTGTTTTAGTTTAATGCAGATACATTATTCTATCTACTAATCCGTAATATAATATTTATTTCAAAGTAAGCAAATGTTATCAGCATTGTATAAAAACTAGAAATCATATTCTTAATTCTAATCTTATAAAGTTTTTTTTTTAGCTTTTTCTTTCTTGTGGAAATATATATGTATTATTATTAATAAATACGCTTTAATTGTATTAAATGAAACTTCTTTATACATTTTCAGTGGATCACAAGTGTTCGTACACTTGCAATTTTCAATAAAATGTAATATTTTCGATTAATAAAAATTAATATATTGGAATTCTAATTTTTTTAATGATATCTGCAACTTGTTCTCAATGGAATAACATAATCATTTTTTTAAAAATAGTATAATTATTTTTTAAAAAATTAATAATCAAAAAGCTACTAAAAATTACGCCACAAAAGTCTTCGTACATTTAACAAAAATCTCAACAAAACATTAAATATTGTATTTTTTTTTAATTTAGTAAGTAGGATATCTTTTAGTGTCCACAACAACTTTTAAACGTCTTGGTATAAATTTTATCAGTTTTTTGTAATTTCTGCATCTATTTTCGACCATACTTCTATAATTATTGTTTTGACTTCACATTATATGCTTATATGTCATGTTTTCTTTTTTTTTCGAAATCAAAATCTCACCAAATATATTCTACTGGGCTAAATAAAGTGATTGAGGATGTGTTTCACAATTTGAGGACAATTATAGAGACACTAGCGGCGTACATTGAGAACAGTGCACTTGGCGTCATTATCCTGTTAAAAAATGAAGTCATCTTCTACATCCAAATTTTGGGCGAATAATTTAAACTTTCGCTTTAAAATATTTAAATAGAGCTCATGATTCACAATACCATAAAAATACCAAATTATCTAATTCTGAGACCGATGTACACCCCCACGCAAGAACACTTCCACCTCCATGTTTCATTGATCCAACTAGATTCTTGGGATTAAGTTTCAGAAAAGTCATAATTCCCAGAAAATTGATTAGAATGAGAAAATTCAACATTTTGGCTCCTATGGGCATATAATAGTTTGTAAATTAAAACACGAGGAGTTTAATCTCATGAATTTATGTGGAGCAAGAACTTTTCCATCTCCGTGCTTCAACTTGGAGGTGGAGATGTTCATGCGTGGGGGCCTCAGAATTAGATAATTTGGTATTTTTTGACGGTATTGTGAATCATGAGCTCTATTTAAATATTTTATAGGGAAAGATACCCTACTAAGTACACTAAATTAAAAAAGAAATACAATATTCAAAACTTTGTGAATGTTCATAGTTATCCACATATTCAAAATGCACTCACAGTTAAAATTATTTATTTCTTTATTTTTATTTTAACCTTAGTAATATTTTATAGACATATATTATAATATTCTAGAGTTGCTCATATAACTGTAGTACATATTCTATGCACGTACTAATTGTATTCCGGTACAAATAATTTTTTATACTTTTTGCTGGAATACTACGAAATTCGGACAGTAATACAATGTTTTAGATTTGTACATTTGGGTGTTAGAATCTGGCAATAACCTTCTTTTGTGTAAATTTAGCACATGCTATGTGCATTTTTGAATGCAATTCTGGGAAAGGATTACCTTTTTCTTGTAAATGTGCTTAGTAGGATTTCGCTTAGTATTATAAACATAAAGGGAAAGGTTGGCTAGCCTCAAAAGCTAGTTAAACTCACTTTTGTATAAATTATTTATATAAGCTGTCTTAAGTCAGCGATGTTTATAATATTATAGAATCCCACTTTAGTTCAGTATGTGTTTATTAAGTTTCAGTTACCTTTAAAACTCAATTGATTTTTGTCTTTCTTGTAGAAACAGTAGCAAAACAGACCTCTTTTAAACAGACTTAAGGGTTTTCTTTGACGTTGTGGTACATATTTTTAAATGTACCCTTCTTACAAAGGAATCGGCGATATGTAAATGAAAGCGAATCTATAAAAATGAGATAATGTTAAAAGGAGGATGCAGTACAAATTAGATGATGATGGCCAGACAATATTAGCCATCCAGTTCAATGACATTGATTTTAGTTACACCATAGAAGACATAATTTAAGAGATTTAGAAATATACACAAGGTGCTGCATCAGAAGGCGGGTTCTGGTTATTTACCGCTTATGTACCTGCGTGTTCAGTCAAAAAAGTCGTACATTCAACTCTGTTATTTTTTCACCTGCACCAGGATCTTCTCAGCGTAAAGCTCAAGTTGCCAAACATTAAATCAGTTACTTGTGTTTGTAATTTGTGCCGACTGATTTGCGAAGTTTTCATGCTGGATAAGGGGAATATGACAGATTACCACTATTTTCGACAAAAACCACAAAATTATCAGAAGCTGAATGCCAGAAAAATCATTAGAGTGACTGCTAGACTATGGGGTTGTGTGATGTATTCAGTACACGGTGAGCAGATAATAAGCGTTAACCCAGTGACTGATTTAGACTTAAGCCTGTGGCACCGTCCAGGATGGCAAATTTTTAGGAGCAAATGGTCAAGGTGGCAAAATTTGAAATCGATTTTTGTTTTTATGGATTAAAGTGAATTTTTAACGCTTCTTTTTTGCTGACAACCTCAATATGTTAATATTAAAAGGGTATAATTATTTTTTTTAAATAATTAATCATTGTAGAAAGTAAAATTTGATATCTAACAAATATGTACTAAAAAATGTTTACAAGCGGGGAATTCTTGGCATTAGATCTTTTTGACATTAGGCTTTTCATAAATTTTTCTTAAAAGATGTATCTAAATCATAGCGTTTATATTTATAACACAAAATATTAATTCATTATAGTTAAATATACTTTTGTACGGTTACTCAAAACTTTATTGCTTATTTTTCAATATCGCGTACAAATTTTATAGTTTTACGTAATGTAAGCATTTTCAAAGATTGCCGCCGATAAAATTTAGAAAGGTTGTACTAGAACTTGGAAAATCGCAATAATATAAATAGCTAGCAATTACCAACCCTCTTCATGGGTATTTCATGATGCACTGTTTCTTGTGCATAAATTTTTGATATCTAGAGTGATGGAAAGAATTAGAGAGATTGTTTTGAAAAATATGTTATACCTGTAACTCTCCACATCTTGATATAAAAGGTCAAGACTTCTAATTAATGATTTCTAATAATCTCTGATATTGAAGTGGAATGATTTTTGCGCTCTCGTAACCCAATAACCAAGTGGATTTCCGCAAAACCAATTTTTCAGTGGTTGTTCTCCTTGAAATAAATATGCATGCCAAATTTACAGGTCTAAATCCGGTAAGAGTTAAAATGGAATTTTGCTATAAATACGCACCGTTATCAGTTGTGAGAGTCGATTTCCAAAAGAACTATTCTTGGCATTTCAATTCAACAATAGGCACATGCAAAAAAATTCATTATTTTTGATCCTAGTATTTCCGAAAACCAGATTTTTCTTGTGAATTCACTCTAGTAACACTCGCCCCAGGGTTGATTTCGAAATCCATTCTTAATTGGATCTCTATTCAACAAAAAGAAACACATTTTAACTAATTTCAAGTGTTATATGGGTCTAACAATTCAAAAAAATGAATTTTTTCTATAACTACCCTTGACCTTTCGCAGTCCCTTAGGGGACATTTTCCATAAACACTTTCTAAAACTCTATTTGGTGAAAGGAGCATGCCTACCAATTTTCAAGCAGGTAAACGCAATAGTTTTAAAACTAAGAAATATTTATCTCTTACGCCACTTAATACCCAGAAATACGCCAGGGGGTTCATTTTCGTAAAACCTATTTTTGTAATATTCTCTACTCCATGAAAAGAATTTGCTTACTATATCTAGCAGTTTAAAAGGAAAATAGTATCACCTAATGCTCCTTAATTTTTCGTAACGCCATTTGGTAATTTCGTAAAACACATTCTGTAACAGCTCTTTAGTCCATGTTTAATCTGTTTAACAAACTTCAACACTGTACGTCTAATAGTTTAAAAGTGGAAATATTTATCTGTAACGCCCCTTAATCCCCAGAAACGCCTTACATATCTATTTTTCTTAAAAACCATTTTGTAGAGATCTCTATTCCATGTTAGGAATCTGTTTAACAAATTTCAAGACTGTGTACTTCTTATATGTTAAAAATGGAAATAGTTATGTATAACGCTCTTTATTTAATGGTCGATTTTCACAAAACCCATTTTGCAGCTGATTTATTGCTCCATGAAGAAGTAATCTGCGTGCCAATTTCAAGACATTACATCAGTAGTTCAAAATGGAAATGTGTTTTATAATACTTTGCCCCATCCGCCATAACGACGCCAGGTTTCGATTATCAAGGTTCCGTTCTTAGCGGATCTCTACTCGAAAGGAGCACCTGCAATTTTCGGGTTTTAGGTTTAATAGTCCTCGAGATATCTGATGAGTGGTAGCAGTGAATGAATAAATGAGTAAGTCACTTTTTCCTTTATATATAGGGGTAGCATCGAAATACAAAATAAATAGAATTAAAACAACTGGCGTTACATTTTACATTTATTGGATTTTTAATCCATATGAATTAAATTATATTGAATGGATTGTTTAATCCATTTAATGGATGTTTGATCTCCTCTCATGAAGGGCATACCTGCAATTTCAGGTCTTTAAGTTTAATTGTTTCCAGAGATATCGTGATGAGTGTGTGTGAGTAAATGGTGAGTCAATTTTCTCCTTTATACATATAAGATAAGCCTCAGTACAAGTTAAATAAGTAATTTCTTTTTAACTATATATTTTTTTATTTAATGGATTGTTTAATCATTTTTTTTTCTCAATCTGAGAAATGAAACGACTGAAGCACATATTTTTAAGACTTTTTGAAATCTTCAACAATTTTTGAAAAATATTTGCAAAATACCAAAAAAAATAAATAAGTAAATAAATAATAAAATTGCTATGAATATTTACTTTTATATGTACCGTAAAATACGGCGTATAACGCGCACCCATACTTTTAATCTACGGTTTCTAATTTTTAGGTATATTCCGCCGTACAACGCACCCTGTTTTTTACGCAGATACAGAAATGTGTATGAATGCAATGTTCCTATGTTTTGCAGTCATTTATTCGAGGTACTATTCAAGTTTTCAGAAAAAATATGCTTCTAGAACTATAACCCATTAATTTCATAAGGAATATCATTTCTTTTAAATAAGCAGTATTTCGATATAAGTAGAAGTCTAATTTTCTTGATTGCACATTTTTAATTTCTAAATCTATCCCTTTTATACCCGGCATATAAAGCACATCCGTAAATTTGGATCTTACTTTTTGTTAAAAGTGCGCGTTATACACCGGATATTCTAATAATTACTTGCAGAGAAATTGTTAAATATATCCATATACTTTGATATGGACGCACCACTTTCACAGAAAACGACTGATATATTGATGTTTGTGTGTTTTTCAATGGATTTTGGATAGGTTAAAACACGGCAAATATGTAATTACAAATTAATAAAAAAATCTTGCATTATTTTTCCTTTTTTTTTACTTCTATATAAGACAATCATATAATATTAAAATAGCCAAACATCAATTTCTATGATTTTAGATTTTTGTTGCTTTGAGAACAATCCACTAAACTAAAAATAAAATCAAGATAAAGAAAGAAAAAGTATTTAGAGCTAAATATTTTCTTAGGACATCTAAAAATTGCTGTTATAGATGTATTACTTTACAGAGAGAGAGTTTCTGGTGAGGGTTAATATTCCTATTATGGTGTAGCTTTTGTAAGGTCGGTGATGTCATCAGTAATATCATGAATAGTGTGTATTCGGTATTTCATTCGTTCATGAGAACCTCTCCGGATTTGGCCCATCCATGAGAAAAACTTTAGATTCGGCTGTTCAAAGAAATCTCTAAAATTAGTTTTTAGATGTGGAGATTTTTGATTTCACTGTTGATGAGAAGGTGTTTAAAACGGAACTTGTAGGTGATGCTTGTGAATATTGCGAACATGGTTTTCTTCTTGTTCCCCAACTTTAGTTGAAACACAAATGGGAGAAAGTAAGACTTCTTCTATATTTAATTAAACAGCCCGATTTCCAACATGTGGCGTATACTGCTCATGTGGCGGGAGGCGTTGCAGGGTCTCGTCTGATGGGGCTGTAAAAGTATTGAAAGAAGAAATAGTTGATGTTATGAATGCTTGAGTTTCCTGTTATATTAAGCCTTTGGCGTAAAGCTAGTATAGAAGAATTACCAGAAGTAGAATCTTTTCCTCCAGGACAAATCATGGGATCACTACTTTTCAACTTCCTTTGGTGCCTTCTTATTCTTCTTTTAACCATTTCATGAGGGCAGAGTAATATCTCAAAAGAGAGTCGGCGTCTAATTTGTTAAATTTGTTGCGTGAGAATTTTCAATCCTTTCTTCCAGCACTGTGACTTTCCCTTTTTTAAGAAGTTTTCTGAAAAAATCAAATACTTTGTTGAATTTGATTACCATTTACCACGAAGAATCATTCCAAAATTGCGGTTTTATATATTAAAATGATTGAAAAAAAATCCAAATGTCTGCAGTAAATAAGTATTCTAAATTTACGGCATGGTATATAACCAAATTAAAAACAAAACAAAAAAACAATAGTTTTAATGAAAATAAAATAGTTCTAACGTGTTTTCCCAAAAACTTCGTCTTATTAACATTTATTATTTTGTACAAAAATCTCATGTTGAAGTGAATTTTACAACGTATCAAGCATCTTTTTCAAATCATGGAAACTAATTTGTATATGAAAGCTTAGTGAGTTCACTTCATGCATAGCGATAATGCTACAAAATAACTTTAGGCAGTGCAGTGGGGTGATGCACGTTAAATCAGTCGAGAGCTCAAATGTCCTCCTTTTGGTGTGGTGTGGTAGTTAGGAGAGGGGGTTCCAATTCAGGTACCGTCCTCGTTACTTGACCATGGTTAAAATTACGAAGGTCTTTCGCCAAAAGCCTCGACATGAATAGTGCGAAGTTAGTATTCACTCCTTAAAACAAGTTTACCATTATCGAGCATGATTGTTACTCAATAATTGTACATTTCATTTTAACATGAGAGTGCCATGGTCTTGAGGAGTTGAAAATGTTTTAGCCAAAAATGTTATTAACCCTTTCGCGTTCAGTTGCTGATAGGTCTAGCCATATAACAAAAAATTTTTCTCCAAGTGGATGAAGGTGGATATTTAGTCTATCCGCTACGTTAATTGAAGCGAAAACGCATGAAATTAAATACAGATGGTGGCTAAATACCTTTTTTGAATTTCATGTTCTCTGCTGGGTAGTTAGAAACAGTTTCTCTCGGTGTAAATCTACAAATTGTGTTTTGATTACTATAAGTAAATTCTGATCTGTGAAAAAAGAACAAACAAGTTTAAACATACTTTTTTTCATATGAACGAATTAAGCAAA
Organism: Trichonephila inaurata madagascariensis; assembly: GCA_019973955.1. Classification (NCBI taxonomy): domain Eukaryota; kingdom Metazoa; phylum Arthropoda; class Arachnida; order Araneae; family Nephilidae; genus Trichonephila; species Trichonephila inaurata. Next base: position 20,931 of record BMAV01026341.1, on the reverse strand, counting down.
TGTGCAATTTAAAAAGTATTTGAGCTTTTGGGAAAGCTTATATATGTGGATAAGAACCTATCCACCGCCCTAGAACAGAAAAAATGATCTTGAAATTTTCGCTCTTCCTCTACTCAGGAGAGCTTTTAGAAACACATGAGAATGTTGAGGTTAGGAAATATATAAACAAACATTGTTTACAATACGTGGTACGGGATTCTTGGGTTCTAAAATCTTTCATTATAAGCTTTCTACTTGTAAGAAAACGTTTGCATATTATTGAGGCCCATAAATACTTTGAATACTTTTTGCACTTATAGATGTGTATATATATTTTTAATTAGCATTTTCCGCTTTATAAGATTATTGTACATTGATTTTTATTACTATCGCGTAACGCAAATTAAATTTCTAAGGTATACTTGGGTAAATAGATATCTTCAGAATTCACGGAAACATATCCCTGTCAAAGCAGAAGGTAATCTGTTCAAAGTAAAGGGGTGCTTTGCAGTACCAGAAAAGACGTTCATCGTTCTTGACAGCTGTGTCAGGGTCCACAGCGTACCACTGTACCTTCAAACGGCATTCCTACTTGCTTTGTGAAGGTTCTTTCACGGTAATTCCTTACCAAATTTGAAATAATAGCTAATTTAAATCCTCCAAAATATTACTTCTAGCTTTTTATATAAAGAACTAAATAAAATGTAAAATATGGATATATACCAATTTCAATGTATATTTTAGTAATTATTCTACATTGTACAACTATTGCATTATTATTTTATTGCATGTACTTTTTATAGAAATGTTGTTGAAATAGTTATCGAGTTTCAATGTTAATTTTTCGTAAGTTTATTATATTGTGTCTGAAAAGAGTAAGTTAAATGTTTTAAGTGCGGTAGCCTATAAAGTCTAGTCACCACCCAGGAAAAAAACACTGATCGAATATTTTGTGATTCAGAAATAATATTTATAGAGGATAGAGAACATTATATTTATCAAGTTCTTTTATCACAGAAAAGTGTATTTTAGCTTTGTGCTCTCAAAGAAACGGTTAATAAACGTATTTTAGAGTGTTTTGCTTTATAAAATAATTGATGTTTATAGACATGGATAATTTGATGTATTTATCAAACTAAAATAATATTTTACAGATATAGTATGGCAAAATATTAAGAGTTACAAAGATTTAATATATACAAGAAGTACACACTACAAAATATACATTCTATATAACTATAGTAACGGCAAAGTGAACAACACATTTATAAAAAAAGTATAGAATTAAAAGAAGGGGAAGTGTATGCACATAGAACACCTACACAAGTATTTTCCAACTTTTCCTGTTCTTTGTAAGTAGTTACCTGCAATTATTGGTGAGACCCTGTAATACCTGCTTCATTACAAAGAGATTCATGTATCTGAAACTGTAGATATTTGATACATATGCCTGCAAAATAAAGATAAATTATAAAAAGAAGAGACAAGAAAAGCTTCCAATGATATAAAAGATCTTAAGATAAAGCAGAAAGCTAAGAAAGTGAAAAACACACACACACACACACATCAGTTAAGGTAGTATTAGATAATTAGTTTGACACAAGACCTACTTATGCAAATTTGTTTCTACACATCTTAAATCGTGATTTAGGAAATGTTAACTACGATGGTACAGGAACAAGTTAACCTGAAGATTAAATTCCTGCAGCTTACTTTTGCATTCGTTTCCGTGAATATTGAATGTTTTTCTGGCAATAATTTAATCCATGACATTTTCATACAAACCCCAATAATAACTTGACTTCCTTTAAAAATTATCGACTATGTTCGGGCCGTGATTTAAACAGCGTATATATGGATACTTTTACATGATATTTAGTGTCATAGATAATTAAAATTGTTTTAAGAATACTACATACAATAAAAATTATTTAAAGTACAAATATTTTGACAAAAATGAACATAGAACGGCCCATTTTCAAAATATTCCCCTTTTTATTCGAAAAAACAGCTATTATAATAATATTTGCCTGTATAGCAAGCTCAAATCTGTACAGAGTCTCAGCTAGAATTTTTGAAATATATAACTTACAGTGTGTTTATCCATGTTTTACGACAACAGGGAGAAATTTTAAGAAAAAAAAACGGCGATAATTATTTCAATGAGTTGTATACTGAAAATAATGTGGTGCACAAAAATAATAGTTGAGCCTCTGTACAGTCTGAGCTATACAAACGATTGTCAACTATATTGTATTTAAAATAATTTTTGTCAAAATGTTCTTAAAACAATTTTATACATGTATTCTAAATCTATGACACTAAATATGAAAATTATCCATTTATGCGCTTTTTTAAAATCCCGGTTTCGAACGTAGTCGGATACCTTAACAATATATTTATAGCTTGATTTTTCTCTTGCCTTAAAGATATTACTAGAAAGCATACGCATTGTGATCCAAAAGTTCGGGGACAAGATGTAGAAAACCTTACTCCGAATTGCTCACAGGACCAAAGCACATCCACCTTCTAAGTAATCTCTTTGCGCGACGATACACTTCTGTCAGAGTTCATATAATTTCTGGGAGCTCAGCTGGAAGCCATGTTTCGCAACCTCTCGTAAAGCCTCCTGTGATTCTCGGTTCATTTTATCTGATGGCACAAAATGGCGTACCTGTAAATGTTTTTTCATTGATGGGAACAGATAAAAGTCACACGGTGTTAAGTGTGGTGAATAAAGGGGTTAGGGAAGCACATGTAAGTGTGAGTTTTGGAGAGGAACTCTTTTACCAGTTGGGATTGATGTGCTAGTCTGTTGTCATGCAGAAGATACCAGTCGTCATTCTGCTAGAACTGAGGCCGCTTACGACGATTTGATTCTCGCAAACGGCGTCTTCGAGAAGTGTTCAGCCTCAGCGATTTGTGCAAATGTTTGACAACGATCTTTTCAAACATATTCAGACAGCAACTCAACATTTCCCGCGTTTCGTGAATTCATTTGTCTAACGTGTTCATCGTCTTCGATGGATTATCGGTCCTCTTTAAAACGCCGATGCAATTCCTAAAAATTGGATCCAGCTAATATAGATTCAAACAGCGTTGACGGTAAAATTTAATGTTCACAACCGCTTGTTCAGAAAAACCACCTTCCTAACATCAAAGAACAAAGCTTAACTAGTTTCACCCAGACTAACAGCTGGACGCGTGCAGTTCCACATGACGTAAACTAAACTAAGCGCCTGGTCTGGTAGGAAGGTTAGGCTAATCATTCAGGGGCTTAAATTTAGGTACCCCACTTTCGTCGTCAACAAACGGCCTCCTTCCCAGGTACGGATCGTACTACGTATACCAGCGTTTCTCAAACCCGCAGGGGACCGTGACAACTCTACGAGGGGGCTGACATAATGAAAACAGAACATTCAATTAAATTTGTTTTCTACGTAACTTTCAGTAAATTAATAAATACAGTCTGACACACATAGCAAAAATAAACACACATTTCATTTACTGATATATATTACACTTATAAAATACCCATAAGAGCAACAAAATATATTTTATAATTAATTTTAACAATTTACAAAGTTCAGAACAAGTTGAAATAGCGTTACACCAGTGACCCCGCTGGGCTTGTCATATGAAATTATATATAAAAGATTAAAATTATCTTGACAATTTTTTGTATATTTTATATATTTAATCCCTTAACTGCCGATTAAAAGCATGATTCGCTTCCCGATGTCGGCATTTTCCACGGCGCTGACGATATATGGGAGGTAAGGAATAAGAAGCAAAATAATCTAAAATAAGTAAAATATTTTAAACAATGTCCAAGGTCCTTTTTGCATTCTAAGACAGCTACGGAATAATTTTATGGATAGAAGCGTACAGAAAGATCATGCTGGAGAAAACCGTATATATACGTCCCGGGAAATTAATGCTTTGGTTGAGCGAGAAGTTGATGCGCCGGTGGCACTTAAGAGGTTAAGTTTTATTGTAACTTTATCGTGTATGTGTCCAAAGTATAGTATTATTTAATTCAATACATTGTTATTGTATATGAAGGGCGCAATGAAAATTATGATTGAATATTGGGTGCCGAATATTGAAACTTGAAACACTGACATTATATACTGTTACGGTGATTATCCCAAATTTTAGATCATTTAATTTTCATATTGTTTGCACTGTTTCAGCATCACAGGAAACAGGTAAAACTTCTACTCCCTTTCTGGACATTTATTTCTTTGTTTAAAATTTACTATATTAATATAAGGTACCAATATCGTGCCTTTTCTTATCACTTCTTATGATCTTTGGGATGTAGAGATCAATCGTTTTATAGTACTTGCTTAGCTTTGAAAAGAATCTGATTTAAATCAATGAGCGATAATGGTTTCTATCATTAGGCGAGGTACAAAATATAGAATTTAATCATTTTAATGGTACTGTTAATAATTTTATATTTTTTTGTTTGTCATATTCTTTATGTGTTCGGTTGAATACTAAGCTACTGAAAAAAAATAGACTTACCTCAATATTTGTATCAGATGCAATGTGTAATTATTTGGCGCAATAATAAAATTTTCCTCTGTTCTTCTTGGGTGGACAAACACCTTGTCTTGCAATCTGCAAAAAGTGTTAACTAGAGAGCTTACCATATATTATCGAAAAAATATTTTCACCAGTAAAGCAATTCCACAACTGGGTGGTTTGTACGTGTAAAGATGGTTCAGGTAAGCAGCAGACATTTTTAAAAAATAATTATTTTTATTTGGGGTTTATTACTTTATGAGCAATTTACTGCTAATTCAATAACTTTTGGCCCAATCTTAATCTAAACTCTTAATCTAACTTATAAGATTATTTAAAACAACTTATTCCTTGAACCTCTTGTAGTTCACTTGACAACTGTTTCCTGAACTGCAACAGTTTTGTACAAGTCAACTCCAATATTTATCTGAATGGACGATAAATTTGAATACTAACTGCTGTACGCCTAACTCTCTGTTCACAATTAACTCACGATTAAGCTAATACACCCATGCCTGGATTTAAATAATAGTAACATTAGCATAAAATCAAATCATCTCTATCAAAATGGTTTTTAAAATCAAATCATAGTTAAAAAATATTTTTCCGAAGAGGATTATTGGAAGACTCGTGGATAGAACTCGTCTCTGAATTATTACACAGAAATGTTCATCTTCATTTTGGGCCATTGTAAATTAATTTTTTTGTCCAAAGAAATCCCAAAGTGCAGTGGTTTTCAGCATTCAACTAGCTTTATTTGATTCATTGTAGCATAATTCATCAGATTTATCTCTTCGCTCGTGCAAATTTTCTGATTTCTCTTAAGTAAGACCATCCTTAAATAACTCGATAAATTGTACAGTAAGAATGGAAAAACATATTGCAACATATTGCACTCAAGGTTGTTAAATTCAAAGGCTGACTTGGGTGGAAATAAACTAAGGTTTAAATTAAAGATTATCCGACTATGTTCAGGCTGTGATTTTAAAAAAACGCATAATGGATAGCTGCATGATATTTTAGTGTCACTTAGATTAGAATACATGTATAAAAATTGTTTCAGGATATTTTCGAGAAAAATAAATTATTTAAATGCAATATTTTTGGCAAAAATTAACTTAAGTTCAACATTTTTTGCAAAATGTTTCTCCTTTTTATCCAAAAATGTTTTTATTATAATAATATTTTCCTGTATATAGCTCAGACCTCATACAGAGGCTCAACTATGATTTTTGAAAAATTCACATTTATTTTCAGTTTAAAAACCCATTGAAATATAATTATCGGCATTTTATCTTAAAATTTCTCCCCTCTTTTTGACGTAAATATGGGATAAACCACTTCTAAGTTATATATATCAAAACTTCTGGTTGCGCCCACTGTTTGAAGGTCTGAGCTGTATACAGGCAAAATATTATTACAATAGAAGCATTTTCTAAAGAAGAATATTTACTAAAATGTTATACGTTCGTACATTAAAATATTCTACTTAAATATTTTTTATTGTAATACCTATTCTTAAAACAATTTTTATATACGTTTCTAATCTAAGTGACACTAAATATCATAGATATCATTTATACGCTTTTGCAAAATCACGGTTCAGACGTAGTCGGATACCTTAGAGTGAGCGACAAAATAAAATCAATATTCAATGAAACGTATTTAACATTTTCTTCCTGATACTTGACAAATCTTCTCTGCTACTATTCTTCCTATTTGGGGAGAAAATTTGATATTTTTTATATATTGTTGTGCCAACACACCCATACACACAATATACTTTTCGAGCGCTTGAAATGCTCGTTGTGGAACCAAGAGTTTGACACCCCTTTTTGGATACCATGGATCAATACACGTCTAGGTTTAAATTTGTAATTAACGTTTTATTTCCTCGCATTAAAATTAACACAGAATTTTCAGAAACTATGAGGTGCGTCTCGTAGGTGGACTTGATAACTGCACAAATTAAGAACTATATATTGAAATTCGAAAACAAAATATTATTTAAAAAACTATTAATTGACTATAAATAAACAAAAACATTCTGACATAGTAAAAATAAAATAAACATTTACACTCATAGAATACACTTATAATTGTATCACTACTGCATGATGCATTTTAAAATTAATTTACGAAACTAAATTAAGAACAATTTTGATAATTACCAGTGGCCTCATGGGTTTGTCATTAATAAAATTATACACAAAAATTAAAACTTATCCTGATAATTTGTACTGCTTATTATTAATCCCTTAACTGCTGATTAAAATTACGCAATTTGTTCCCCAGTACTACAGTTTTCCACGTAGACCCGCGTAAGGGATGTATTGCGAAAGGGGGGAGTGAAGGAATAAATAAGCAAATCCTGGAATAAGTAAGTCCTTCACAAACACTGTCAACGAACTTTTATAGCGTTCTAAGGTCTTCGGAATAATTTTATGAATAGCAGTGCAAAGAAAAGTTCATACTTCAGAAAGACGTATATATACGTCTGGGGCAATCAATGCTTTGGCTGAGCGAGACGTTTATATAAGACGGTAGCACTTAAGGGGTTAAAATCGTACTGTAGCCTTAACGTCAAAGTATGGTATTATTGAGTTCAATACATTGCTATTGTATGGAGAGGGGTGGAATGAAAATTATGATTGAATATTGGGTCGCAAATATTGAAAGTTTGAGAAGCACTGAACAAACATCAACCTGTGTCAGTTATTGTTTTATATACTACACATGAATACTCATCCTACTTAGCGGGTCAATTGAAAAAGAGCAGCATACAATTATCTAATAATTGCATCATTGTTTCTGCATTTCTGTACACCAGATTCATTTATTAATTATTCCTTAAAATGAATTATATTAAATGTGCTTGCTAGATTGTTTTTGCATGCATGATACTATATATATCTCGATTCGATTCAGTCAAGTAAGTTATATATATATATATATATATATATATATATATATATATATATATATATATATGATCTTAGTGTTTAAAAATATCCGTGATTCCGAAAATGTTATACATTAAGGGAATGTACATTTTTAAGGGAAGAATCTGTGGAAGTTTTCGAAAGACCAATTTTAGAAGTGGGTCGAATTGACCAATACATTGTACAAACATTAACTAAATGATTCTTACATTATCGTTTTCAGTTGCATGCATAATTTAATAATTTTATATTTGAAATTGATGATTAGAGTCTACATAATCAACAAAACTATTTTTATTCAAATTTACAGAAAATTTCAAGTAAAATCTTATATTAAAGTATAAATTTTAATGAAAATGTGTGTGTTGAGTATTTTTATTTTGGAATAAAAATACTTTACTTTCATTAGCATAATACCTACCTGTATTTCCAGTATTTCGTGTTAAGTTCATTACTCTTAATTGTTCCATTGTACACTTGATTTCTCCATAGGTCGATGATGTATGCGTAGAATGGGGATACTGCATATTCCAGTGCCATACTCATCAGAAAGTTAATTGTAGATTCTGAAACATGCATATTTTTATATAATTTTTAAGCCGTGATTCCAATTTTTATTAAAATACAATACAATTTTTTTTTATTAAAATACAATACAATTTTTTTGATTAAAATACAATACAAGCATGAAAAATTTTCGTTCATTTTTTAAAGGGAAATCTCGAAAATGAAAAGAATACCATAAACCAGAGGTCCCGAATCCCGGGTCCGTGGATCAAATAATTTACCTGGTACTTGGGATCGTGCTTCCATTTTATTTACTGGGATATACTTATTTCTCTCGGGCATACGAGACTTTCATGGAAATAACTTTATAATAATTTTTGGTGAATTGTATTTTATTCTGAAGGCATATTTAATAACAGTCAAGTTAAATTTTCTTATAAAAACAATCTAAAATACAAACAATCAACGCCCCCTTCTTTTATGGTCGTGGTTAAATTATCAAACGTTGACCTATCCTCGGCGATTAAAAGGTTGGGTAGCACTGTCATACCCCACATATAAGAGAAACTTTAATATGTAAATCTATATATTACACCTATTAAGGGAAGCATAACTAACGATATCTTAATATTAGTCTAAAAATCCCCAAGAAAACTTTTAAGAACTCACGCGTTCCATTTCATACGGCAATACTGCATTTATTTCCAACTTTTTAATGAAAAAAATAAAAGTATTTTAAGCAAATGTTTAACTTTTTAACTTAATTAGGCTATTCTATATCAACCCCTTTACTACATCCAGTTGTCCAAATAGCGACTCACACAAGTGTTGACAAATGTTCTAGATTCGTTCTCAATTATTTACTACAGCTAATCGTCCTAGTGGAACTCAAGCAAATCATGTCAAATGCACCAGATGTGTGAGGTAAGTGAAATATCGGGAGAAAATAATGTCTAGGAAAATATATTGGTGCTTTGTTTGGCTTTTAGACAAATGTGCTGTTAGTTAGCAATGCGTGTGATCAACCATTTTCCTTCTATTAAATTACTCTGGGTATGTCCACAACGAAGTACATGGTTACCAGCCGTCACACGATACCTTATAGTCTGACAAAATGGTGCCATATGTATTAGCTGTGATCAGTTATCGTAGGTAAGGGTTCCATAAATTTTTATTATACTATTTCGCGCAGACTGTGACATGCTATATTTGTGGTCAGGATTGGATCTGTTACCATGTTGAGTCTAGATTTTGAAGAGGTTAGTCACTAACCGTTAGTGCAGTGTTTCTCAAGCTGTGGGGCGCTCCCCTCTAGGGGGCGTGATAACCCTGCAAGGGAGGAGCAAGCATATTGAAAAAAGTCAAAAACTAAAGATTATTTTAAAAAATTATTAATTTACTGAAAGTAAACAAACAAAATACATTCTGACATAATAAAAAAAATACACAATTACACTGATGTAATACACTAATAAATATGACAGAGCTGCGGAATGAATTTTATTATTATTTTAACAATACCAAGTTAAGAATAAGTTTAATAATTACCAGTGACACCATGGGCTTGTTATATATAAAATTATATGCAAAATATAATATTTATCTTGATAATTCGTATGCTTTATAATTAATCCTTTAAATGTCGATTAAAAATGATGCGATTCGCTCCCCAATGCCACGGTTTAACACGCAGGCGAGCGTATGCGATATATTGGGGTGGGGTGGGGGTGGATAAGTGAATCTTTCGCAGACACTGTCGAAGTCCTTTCATTGAATTTCAAAGCATTCGGAATAATATTATCGGTAGCAGAGCACAGAAAAGATCATTCTTCGGAAAGACGTATATATACGTTTGGGGCAATTAACTCCTTAGCTGAGCGAGACGCTTATATACGCCGGTCACCCTTAAGAGGTTAAAGTCGTATTGTAGGCTTAGCGTCAAAATATAGTAGTTTGAATTCATTATATTGTTGTATGGAAAGGGGAAAGCGGGATAAAAGTTATGACTGAATATTAGGTCGCAAATTGAGAAAGTTTGAGAAGCACTGCGTTAGTACCATTGTTAAAACAAAAACACAACAGTTTCAAAACGCAACTATGCACTATCCCATAGGACACGTAAGTCTAATTGGATACAGTTGTAAATGGAGGCATTGTTGATATTTGATGAATGACAATTATTTTTAGATATGCCGTTTACAATGAATTGATGAACAATTTTTTTGGTCGATGTAAGAGCCCCTCTGGGACTTCATTACTTTCTTTTTTACTCGATAATCAAAAGTTAACTGTATCTTTTTGTAAGGAAAAAAATAATTTTAGGATTTATTCATTATAAGCCTTTGTTTATTTCTCTCATATCAAAATAAAAAAAAAAACAAACTAGCATTATACTATAAAAAAGTAAATTTCGATACCTTTGCTGGATTTTGATGTCTTTATAAGACCGATATCTTTTAAATATTTAGTATTCCTCACAGACAAGGTTATGGCATCACCAATCGCCTCGTGGAAACCTGTAAAGAATTAATAAAGTAGATTTTATCAAATTCAGAAATTGGAAGTAATATATTAACAATAATTTAATTAAATGAAACACTTCAATTGATTTACATTTAGCACTCTTTTGGTGACACAATCATAATGTTAAATAGACACTGAAAATAAATTACACAGTCGAATGAATTTTATGATCGTGCGATGCAATTCTGTTAAAAAACATTTGCTTCGAAATTCCATTTTTTACTACAGTTATGCTACTCACAAGTAGAGATGAGATAAATTGTTCTTTAAAGGGAAAAGAACATTTCTATGCTTCTTTAAAGAACTTTTAAGAGGGTTCACCCATGTGATGTCCTGTTTTTCAAGCATTTATAGGAATTGCTTTGACGACCAGTAAAAAGATATTTCAGTTTTTTTATCATTTATTTATATGTATTTTAAGAGTATGTATATAAATGTTTAGCCAAAAATATCCCATAGAACGTGAGTTATAGCACTTTCAACACACCCACCTCGAAAAATTGGACGCTCACTTCCTCCACGATTCCGACTGATTAGCTTATCTGAATAAAACAATATTTACGGCGTTTCAGTCTATAAGCTTAAATACACAGAATAAGCTATACTCTGTTGAAAATATCAAAAATTCGATTTTTGGTGGACCTCTGAAAAAAAGGTTCCGAATTTCCTGATTTTTTTTTTTTTGTTATAAAAAAATAGAAATTTTTTGAATTTTGGAATGACCGTAGTCCATTTGGTGCGTTGAGCCCTATAAATTTGAAGTCATTCGGTCAAACCTTTCTTCAGATATAATGGAGGAAAGTATGAAAAGCACAGTTTCGAGAAAAACGCATTTAAAGTCTGATAAAAACAATGAAAATCTTAATTTACTCTCAAACGGCGATGCTCTTCGAAGCTAAACCAAGACTAAAACAAGTTCAATGAAATGTTCAATAATTATATTTCTTTTTAAACCTATACAAACTTGCTATATTTATATCAACGATATATTGCGTAGAATGGTCGATGGTATCAAGCCAACTGTATACAATAGGCCCAGCCTTAGATTGTCAACTCAGTGCTCCAAACAGTTGCTTTTCTAACTTTGCTTCTTTATAACGGCTTCGAATTTTAAAAAAATCACTTTACCACCGTATTCTAGACATGTTAAGTGAGCAATTTATGAAAAAAAAAAATGAATTTTTTAAACTCATCACATGAGCAAATCCCCTTAATTAACATGCTTTGTGTTGATTCTCATATTTAAAAAATGTAATGGTCAGATATAAATAACATATGCTGACCTAATCTAACAAGAAGAGGACACGACTAAGGAAATTCATTTGGGTACGAGACTTTGTGTAACTATAGTACTGCTATAGGGTATTCAAACCCCAATGTAATTCCGTCGAATGGCCAGTCAATTCCGAGAAAGCAGCGTTCGAAATTCATACTATAAGCTTATATACAAGTTATTTTCTTCCTGATTCAACGTCGCCGTGTCGTGATCGTCAGCGTATCGGAATACTATCCACTGGACCGGGGCTAAATTCCCGGCAACTCCAACTTCGTTTTTATCTTTTTTTCTCTCCAATTTATTTCATCATTTTTTTTCAGAATTAAATAATTTTATTTTTTAAAAAAGATTCACTGATTTTTAAATGATATTCTATATAATTATAGTAACTATTCTTCTTTTTTCAAAACACAAAACAACTAATAGTTATCATAATAATACTTATAAATAAAAAGTGAAAATAAATTAAATAATAATAAATAAAGATAAATAAATATAAGTACAAACGTTAACTGTATCTTACATATTTTTTTATTATATAGAAGAACCTGAGTGATAATTATCATTAAAAACATTCAAAATAATTAATTTTTTGACATCTAACACAGTTAATAAATGAAGAAATACCGCATGAACAATGTTTTTTAAGAATTTGATTTGGAAAACACACACATTTAGGAAAATGTCTATATCTTCAGAAAGTTTTGTAGCGTACCAAGCATATCGAATCATTTTTTTCAAAAATTGACGATGACAATTAATGAGGAACAATTGATTGGATTTTGATACAGTCTTCTCATGAATTTATTTCTCGATTTTGTTCTATTAAGCATGCCAAATGTTGCAAATGCTTAATGAAATTATTTACTTACCTATAAAAATAAACGTTGCAAGGTTGCACAATTGGAGTACATTTGGGAGAAATAATTTTAAGAGTACACACACAAGTAGGCAATTTATAATCATCCTAGAAGACTTCATCCTAAATTTCGGGTTTTGTTTGACCTCTCCAAGAATCGACGAGAAGAAGAATAATTTTCTTTTTCCACGAAAGGTTTTAAGCAATCTTGGAGAAAGTCAATATATAATTCTGTTAAAGAATTTCCAGAATTGGAAGATGTTATTACAATTTTTTTATATTTTTTGTAGTATTCTTCCACAATTTTTGAACTTTGGGCCCAAAATACGCGTTGGTTCTTGCAGACACACAAATACTTTCGGCAATAGTTTCCCTGATAAAGTCAGAGCATATTGACTGTATAGGTATGAGTTAATTTATTTCTGTTTTTGCTTAACAAATATAGTTTTGTTTCCCCTTGTCTTAGAGTCCTATTAAAAGTAGATTGGTATTGGCACCTGAAAAGAAAAAAAAGGAACAAATTAGATGAATTGAATAATTTACAGTTAAAATCAAAAAAGTTAAATTTTTATTAATTTTTTATAAACCCTCCCTTTGTCTGATCAGTATTAATGAAAAGTCTTTATCAAATTTAGGCTTCAGATGAAAGCCTGTATCCGAAAAGTTTTCTGCAGATTTTAAATTCTTCCAAAGTTGCTTTTCCTTTTGCGACAATATTTTGAATTTTTCTTACGTTTTTTTATGTTTTTTTGAATTTTTCACCCACCTTCGAAGCTTGAATTCGAAGTCTTAAACTGCCCAGCGGCAGATAAAACCACTGCTGTAAATTCTTGCTAGTTACTTGTTGAAAATTTTCTCTTGCTTCAACAAAGCGATCTCATATGCCCAGGAATCAATAAGCGCATATTTATCAAATTTATTTCCACTTATGATATGTTTTCCTTTATGTAATCTCTTTTTTTAAACTACCACATCCCCTACCGTGTACGTTTTAAAACTCCAAGTGGGGTGATTTTTTGCCATGTTTTACTGCTTTTATTTTATAATTCAAAGGGATATGTTTATATCTCTCTTTTTTCTTCAGGCTCATACTCGTCAGATGAGGATCGACTTCAACTGATTCAAAAATACCTTCACATACTTCGTTAGCATGTAAAGCTCTTCATCGTGTATCATATTTTTTCAGCCAGCATGTCACAATGTAGTGTAAAGTTCCTTCCCCATCAGCATGCTTCATAGAATGAACTTGAGCATTCAAGTAATCAAATTATTTCTTTTTAAGTAAAGGTTTTAAAATACTCAACTGATCTGTTTGCCTCAACTTTTGAATTTTCACTGTACATAGATGTTTAAACAATGTGCTTGTACAGTAACAATATTTTTTTTAACAGACATCTTCAATAAAAAAATATTCAAACTATTTTATTTACATGTGACCTATGAAAAAATAATATCTATAGAAACACTAAAAACTCCAAAAATTAAAAAACTAAAAATTTTTTTTAAATCAAAATCCTTTTTTAAATGATTTCTTTTTTTGGAGCTTTCTTTGTTTCAAAAAAGAATTTTTTTTTAAAAAAAGGGAATAAACACCTTTTTTTTAAAACAGCTCCCCCTTTTCCCTTAAAAAAAAACTTTTTTTAAAAAAGGGAAAAATAAAATTTTAAATCCCCTTTTTAGGATAGGGAAATTTTTTTAAAAAATAAAATTTAAATTTAAAGTTTTTAATGACAGATGTAATTGTAGTTATTCCATGATTAGTTTTTTTTTGTTTTTTAAAAAAAGGAAAAAAAAGTTACAAAAATTATATGGGAATTTTCATTTAAAAACCCAATGAATCTTTTTAAAAAAATAAAATCTTTTAATTTTTAAAAATAAATTAAAAAAAATTGGAGAAAAAAAAAAAAAACGAATTTGGGCCCTCGGGGAATAAAGCACCTATCCATTGGTTTTACCCAATACCCCCAAAGATAAAGCCACGGGGGCGTTGTATCAGGGAGAAAATTTTTGGCACAATCTTAGGTATAATTTGGAACGCTGTCTTTTTTGGAATTGGCTGGCAATTGGCCAAAATTTTAAAATTTATATTGGGGTTTTTGAATACCCTAAAACAGTACTACTGTTACAAAAAAGTCTCTTAATTTTTAGTCGTTCCCTCTTTTTGTTAGACCCAAAATCAATATTAACAGAAGGTTTGAAATGTTAAAAAACAGTAAAATCTTTTAATTTCAAAGGGATGTAAATTTATTGGAATTGTAATTAAAATTCCCAGGAAAAGGAAAAAAAATGTAATAGTCTTTCTAACAAAAAAGCCGCCTTTAAGCCTCTGATGTTGTAGTATAAAAATTTTTTAAGTTTAAAAACCAAAAGGGAAAATTTCATTTAAAAAGTTTGGCTCATTAATAAAAGAAACATAAAAAAAAATTTATTTTCCCAAAATTTTGAATAAGTTGCTGAGTAGCCTTTTTGGTTTTTTAAATTTTAAATTTTCCAAAATTAAAATGGTCTTTAAAATTTAAACTAGTTGTCATTTTGAGCACACAGCAACTTGATTTTCTTTATGTAACCATGAAAAAAAAATTTTTGGGGAAAAGTCATTGTTTACATCCCTTTTACTTTTGAAGTTATACTTTTTTGGGGCGTTAGAAATTAGGGTGGGGGTAAATTTTACAATCCCCCGCGCACCCCTTCACAGATGTGGGCCAAAATAGGGTGGTAAAATTTTTGTCTAGAAAAAAAACTGAACGGGAAAATTAAATTTCCCCCCTTTGAAAATTTTCAGAAAAAATTTCGTTTTCCCTTCCCCCCAAAAGGGGAACCCGGGGTTTTAACCGGGGGGCCCCCTCTGCAGCCGGGAAAGCTCTACCCACTGAGCTATAAACCCCGTCAGCGAATTTTTTTCTTTTTTGGCCGAGGAAGGAAAGAAATCCTTTCCCCCAAAAAACCGAAAGGGGAAAATTTATTTCCCCTTTCGAAACCCCCCCAAAAAAATTTTTCATTTCCTGGGGGGACTTTTTTAAAGGAACTCGATTTGGTGGGAGTTGAAGGTTTTTCCCCCAATTTGCCCCGGAAAAGCCTTTTTTCTTTTTGGTTCCCTGGAAATTTTTTGAAAAATTTTTTAAAATTTTTCGAAGGGAAAAGTCTTCCCCCCCTCGCCCACCCCCTATTTTTTTTTTTTTAAAACAAAATTTTCAAATCTGATTTTCTAGGTTTGGCCGGCCGTTTACTAATTAATTTTCGCAAAATCCGTAAGTTTTGTCCTTTCCCCCTTTTCTAAAAAAAATTTTTTTGGGTATTTTAACCCTTTTTTACGAATAAGTCTTCAATACGGCACATGCTCCACATTATTTTTAATGATCCCATCGCATTAACATTTTTCCGAATCTTAGAATGAATTCCGGCACCACAGTTCTCACATGCTGAAATTTCTTCAAAACAAAACGAACTGTAGACTCGTTACAACACTCATTTGAAACAAGAATTTCTGGATTCTGTTCCCGAATAACGTCTAGTAATTCTGAATCGTCTGCGTCATTTGGTACATTTCAAATCAACATTGTAGGATTTTTGCGTTTAGGAGCAGTTGGCTTCAGGAATTTAGGATTGGCTTCAATCGTAGTCATTAACTTGTCCCTATCTTTTTTAGAAGCACAATTAATTATAATTCTACTATCGCTGATTTCTTTAACGTGTAGAATTCCTATGTTCTCTTTTCTAGGATTAGTTTGAGCTTTAAACAGTTTTCTTGCGTCATCAGAATTGCAGTTTTCAGCCTCTATTAAAACGGAATATGATGTCTTCCACGAAGGTTTGTTAAGTTCACCACCAAAGATGGCGCCACCACACTGCTATACGTTTTCTTTGGCAACATGACATCTTTCAAGCTTTCCTTGCAAGCTTCAACAAATTTTTCACTTTTAATCATAACAAAATTTCGATAAACAGAAGATTTTAACTCACCCAGTGCTTGCCTGGCTCCCTCTCTCATCTGTTGATTCATATTACACTTCGATAATAGGGCTAATTCAATGATTTTGCACTGATTTTCGACAGCTGCAAAAACGCTCTACGTCCCTGACGTATAACTCTACCATGTTTTCTTGATATGATTTTGTTTATACTAGCCACAAATAGAGAGGAGAGAAACTTTTCCTTAAGGTGAACAGTTCTTTTATATTCTTAAAAGAACTTTTACAAAAACTGTTGCATTGAAACTCATATTTGAATGTTAAAAACTTACCCTATATAAATACCATACAAATTTAATCAAGAAAAGAAAAAGCATTTCGAATAACAACTCAGAATACATGTTTTAGAAGTAGATATCTTAAGCGATCAAACTTTGAGAACATAATTATACATAATTTACGTAGCTCGAATGGCCTTGGTACTATTCATAAATGCAAAGATTATTTTATATTTATTTCTTCAAAAATATCAGATTTCTAATGAAGGAATTGAGTTTTTTTGTAGTGGTGATGATTTTGGGAAAATATGGCTTTATTTAATTACTGTCCAAACCCATTACCATTTTATATCTGATGTGCTATTTGTAAGTTATAGGAGTTATTTAACCCAGGATCATGCATGCCTGTTTTTTGCTCCCTCGTTGATCGTGGAGTGTTAAGAACACCCCAAACTTTGAACACGTTTATTTAAAAATGAAAAAAAAAATGATATGTTAATTATGATGTATGTTCATAAAGTACAAGAGGTTTTTTGAATTATACATTAAATTTATTAAATTTGTTGCATACTGATAAGATTAATATCGATATAAACTAAACCTAAGACATTTTTATTTTAAAATGCATAACCTTATATTTTTTAAAAAAATATAGGTAAAACATATGTATTAGTTATGAACTTACTTTGTAATTAATGTTAAGGACAGTAAAAAGTAGATAAAAATATTTTAATCATTTTCCAAACTTTTAGAGTAGACCGTATTCATATGCTTTAAGCACATATTTTTCTAACATTGAAGACAAAAGCAGTCAGTTTTGCATTTTATTCCTGCTCAAACAGTGAAGTGCCTCTTTTTAGCGGATTTAATGCTCCTTTTAGAGTCAACAAGGATTCTTTTTAGTTTTTTGTTAAGGTTCGGGAGTTCTGTGATCTCTTGCACTATTTCCATTCTAATATCCGTTAATAATCGTGAGCATCTCGGTTTTTTTAGGAAAAACCGAATGTTAGACAACAGAAGCATTAATTCCAGTTGCGTTAAGTACAGGGTAAAATATTAGCAGTCGCCTAACAGTTACATATTTGCGACACACCATGCATTTACGACACATTTCATCAGTGAAAAAGACACCGTTTATAGTAAAATTTTAAAATTTCACTATTTCAGGTTCCATTACTCCAGGTTTGGTTTCTATTAAAGTATGGTCTTTTTCATGCACGCTAGAAATAGGTAGAACGCTTTTCTTTCACTTTTCTATAATAAGAAACGAATGATGAAGGCCGATAGTGGACACGACATACTTTTGCTTACTGATGAAGGATAATGGTATCTCCCTATATTTATTCGGCTTGTGACAACCATTGATAATTTTTTTTTTAACACTCTTCTGCAAGTGGTATACTAGTATACCAGCTGTCGCAAAAACTGTTATGTCCAGAAACATAAAATGGTTGACATAAACTCAGTACAAAAATGTAACGTAATAAGTCACGTCTTGTTCTCAGTAAACCAGATAAACTTTTGAAGGCCATTACGTTCCAATCGTCCAAGCGAGAGTTATTGCATCGGTCCTGAAGGTTCAATGACCTTAAATGTGCAGCTACAGAAAATATCCTGGTCCTGCGCATTCTTCTTGGAATCCTGGGAGGGCTTTCTTGTTGATATAGTGTACATAACACATGGCCCTGTGTTAAATACTCAGCATTCAATAAATAGCTAAGGAGATGGTGACTTAAAGACTTTACCTGGATTTGCAGATTCTTGAAAGACGTATGGGAGATGAGAATAATGCATGTAGTATTCGATGTGACCCATTTCATGATGAACCGTTGCTAACGTAGGAGCATCCATAGTTGAACACATTTTTATTCTGAACAACAAAGAAAGTGCATTGGGATTATTACATCATAAAAGTTTGAATTTGAATAAGCTAGTTTTATTAAAATATTTTTTGCCTTACATGAAAAAGTAGTTCATAAAGTCAAATTAACAAAATAATTTAAAAAATATTTGAGCATTATATAAAACGTAAAATAAAATAAAGAATATGCTTCTATATTTCAGATTTACACTTTTCATTCAAATGATTCAAACTTTTACGAATGTCAGAAAAACTAGAAGTCCATAGATTTGGACTAAGAATTCAATAAACATTTAATTAGGTAATTCACAGTCTTCCAAACTTTCGAAGCTAAAATACAAATGTGACTCAGACTTGATATCAGCAGAGTTATATTTCATAAGAGTAGGTACATAAAAGTCTCTTTAACCTGAAATTACACTGCTCTGGCCACACAAAATGCAACATTAAGAAGGACCAGAGATATCATAGCGAAAATTATTTGACAGATAACATGTTGTACAAAGATCAAATGATTAAAATTACTGCCTTTTGTGACGCGTGAATGATAGCAAAATTAGTAGTTAGTTGAACTGCCATTGTTGACTATAACAGCTGCCCCAAACTTCGGCATAGAATAAAAGAGGATTTGGATGCATTCGAGTACAGTAGCTCATGCGGCTTCCCCATATTGACAAAGTCGATCTGTGCAGCAGCGGGTTGTGTATCCATAGCCAGTCTTTGTACTAGCATGGACTACATTCGATTTTCGATTAGTGAAATATCAGAAGAGCAAGCGGTACAAGGAAGAAATTCAATCTGATGGGTAAAGGACTCTTCGAAATTTGTGCCATGTATGGTCGCGCATTATCCTTTTGGAATATGGCAAATGGCAAACGGTGAAAGTATGGGAGGACCTCGGTTTCCAACACCTCATGAAGTAGTGCTGGTTGTTCAGTGTACCAATAATGCGTACTAGAGGGGTAGGGTGAAATCCGATACCATTCCAAAACGATACCGGGTGCAAGATCAGTGTGACAATGTATAACTCAACACTTCAGCACCCTCTCACCACTGTGTCTCCAAACTCTAATGCGACCATCGTGATGTGGCAGGCATAAGTGGGATTCGTCAGAAAATACAATGTCGTTCCATTCCATTGTCCATGTTTACCGTTTCATCGCTCCATTTCGGCACAAGGGCCTATGGTTTCTAGTCAATGGTAAGCGATGCAATGGGAGCCTTGAAGACATTCCAATGTGCTGCAAGCAGTGTTAAATGGTACGAGTGGACACCAAATTTCTAAAGACTGAATACGTTGTGCTAGTGGTTCATGATGTAGCTCTAAGATCCATCACTGCAATGCGCGCAATCCGCTGGTCATCCCAATCAATGGTGCAATGAGGGGGTTGCGATCTTCTTCGTCAGAGTTCGTCGTTTCTTCCTGAATCCAACGATGACAGATGCTTGATTTCATCCTACATGCTCACTGATTTCTCTGAAGGATAATCCGCAATCCCTATAGGCTACTATTTTTCCTCAGCTGAATTCAAAAACTTGGTCAAAAGGCGTTCCATGTTTTTCACAGGCATAAGTAAACTTACGCAAATATATACATCGCACTTTTCAAATCTACTATCTATTCTCCCTTTATATAGCACTTGCGAGTTGTTCTTAAGTCACCCCTGATGTGCGTCTGCGTTATACTGCTAATGATTTGCATGTTTCGTCACCACCAACGCATGGCTTAAATTTCACTTGGTTTGCATGCTTTTTTTAAGAGTGTTGTAATTTGTGTGGCCTGAAGTGTACTTCCGGACGAAGAAAGCCTCAGATATGCGAATGAGAACATGGTATAACAAAGCGACAACTCCCAGCCTAATGCACACGAAAAAAGGGTACCTACTGGTGAAATTTAGATAGGCATTGCAAATCAAAACGAAGAGTGATACAGCAAAATTTCCAGTTGGAAGACTTTGAAGCATCAATTAATTAGTACAAAACATTTGACTCTCCAAGTTAGAATAATTGTCGTTTGTATACCCAAAAATGTCTGGAATCAATGCACTGCATTTTGTGTTATGATTTAAAGAAATATCATATATATATATATATATATATATATATATGATGAAATACGTACTATTCATTACACAAAAGGCGTACTTACGTTGATACTATTTGATAACATCATACCTTTTCACTTTGCAAAAGCAAGTTGGCATTCAGTGATAAGAAGTTAATGTCGTATGTTATAGTTGTTTTTTTAAAATTTTTTGACATACC
>BMAV01026340.1:0-10272 GCA_019973955.1 Trichonephila inaurata madagascariensis | reverse complement strand
AAAAAAAGGATAAAAATTTTTGATGATAAGATATGCGCGGCAAAAGTTTAGATAAAACAGTGTGGAGTCTTGCGATCAAGAGTTAACAGTCCGATATTTTTTGGAAGGAATAGAAGTCTATAAAAAAAAGGTTGGAATCGTCGTATATAAAGTGAATTATAGATATCTCTCTTTTAGGTGAAGGAAGGAGATCTGCAAAAGGTAATATTTGATATAGGTAGTTAGTTGAATCGGATTATTTATCATAATTAAGATTAAGGATCTGGTTGCGTGATCTGACTTAAATACAAAGGTTTAAGGGGGTTGTTAACTCTCACTTTAAATAAAGTTGTCAAATTAAAATTTAAAAGAAATATAAAGTTATTCTTTAAAAGTTGTATTAAGAACTACTATGTCTCATCATTTTGATAATCCACACCCTCTAGCTTACGCGGAACCGGAACGACATAGTCATCACAGGATGGCTATGTCGCAAATGAAAGGATGACATAGAAACTCATAATGGGACATGAAGATGAACTGACGAAAAGAAGAACTCCAAATTTTTGAATGAAGAACACCAGAAACATAGCGGAATGTGTCTCCTTCTGAACAAGAGGAGGACAAAAGAGGACCAATACCGACATCTGCCATTAAAGATCTTTTAAAAAGTGGGAGGATGTCAGAGCAATGGTCTTAGAATGGCCCCCAAAACCCAAGCTGATGTCAGTAGGGTTGGGATCTTGACACGACAATGCTATTAGTACTTCAGGAAAATCCTGAAAAAAGAAAAAGCAATCGACATTAGACATGTTCTTCCAACGCCCCATAAGCAAAAATGAAAAGGACTGATTAATATGCAAGACTATATGTATGTTTTATTTTTAAAACTTACTAGAAACTATACATTTTAAATTTAATTTTTAGGGTCTCCAGAACAATTAATCGATTTCACATAGAAGTCTATGGTGAATCGATGATCGGTTAACACAATTCGGATAGCGAACATAGTCTTGGAACGAATTATGTTCGTTAACCGATCACCACTATTATCTCCTGTGCTGGTTACATAGTTTAACACCTTAATAATCTCTGTATCTCCATGTGGATTTACAATGCGATTATTTTGTCTATATAAAGTATGTATCCCTAATGGTTACCTGATACAAAGTTTATTTCATACAAATATTCGTGAAAATGAGGGATGTTTATAGAATGGATTGGTCAATCAAACTGTGACGTCTGCGTTCGCTGTTCTAACTTACCACGCTCTGAGTTCTTTTGGCGGTGTGGCAGCAACCGTACTAAGAAGAGAAACGGATCAGATATGCAAAATGAGATATACTTTTTTAAAAAGGATAGAAAGTTTGGTGAGAATGAACGGCGAAGCCTAGAGATAACTTAGTGCGGAATTGTTGGGAATAAAGGTTAGACGTCCTACGGCTTTCGGAAGAAGGATAAGCTCATCATAAGGCTAATATGGGGATTAAGAAGCTTTGTGTAATCTACCTACAACTAACATGGCAAATTACTTCAACCCTAGGAAGGAAGGTGACTCTATAAAGGTATATTTTACCTTGAGTTAGATTAGACCGTTAATTAGAAAATATAATTAAGATAAGTGTTCTAGTTGTGCGATCTGACTTCGATATAAGGTTTAATTGTTGGCTCATTTTCACTTTAAGAAAGTTGTTATTTAAATTAAGTAATTTAAGTTATTCTTAATAAAAGTTGTGTTAAAGGCCACATAATGTCCAATCATTTAGATAATCCCACACCTCTAGCTTACGCGAATTCACCCCGGACATAGTCATCACAGGATGGCTATGTCTCAATAACACCCGAACTCTTTTTTATTCTGGGTTAGGTAATGCAGGTGGATGTAATGTATTACACAAATGTATTTTTCAGGGTCAGAAGAGAACATTTAGAGTTCTAGAAACAATGAGAACCAAATACAGTTACTTTGAAATCCCAAGTAATCTGTCATGTAACTACTTGAAAAAGTCATCTCAGGGAAGGGCTCAAGATTGGTACTCAATATTTTTGATCGGTGTTAGTGCAAAATACAGCCACGGATTTCGCGCAGCTCAAGGCTGGATAGCGAAGGCTTTTTCCCGCCGGTCAAAAATAAGAAAATTGGAAGCAAGATTTTTGCAGCTTCGGCAGGGGAAAAGAAATCAAGACACTGATTTCGTGTATGATTCTATTAAATTAAGAGAAACATTTAGAACTAGGAATGTCGCAGGCAGAATTGGTGGATCATATTTTAGTTCGACTCGAACCACAGATCAGGACTATGTGGAAGTGCAATCCGCAGAGACACGGTACAACTTTTTGGAAGTCTTAGCTAAATTCGAAGAGGTATTCTTGCAAATTAAAAGGGTTAACAGAATAATGTAATGTGAGACGAGGAATAAAAGCATACTTAAGGATGCCTAATTTTGATGCTAATGGTAGAAACTGGAGAAATTCTGAGGTTGGACGTAGACCAACTAACGGTAAAGAAATGATTTTATGAAAATAGCAAATCAAAGTAATGGAGGTTCGAGAGGAATGAATTTCAGAATAGTGATCAGAGATTCAACAACAGGGGTTACACCAATTTTCGAAACAAAGCGTGGTATTTTAATAGAGGACCGTAGAAATAGGGGGTTCAGTGAAAATTTCAGTCGAGGCGATAGGATGCAAAGGGACGATTAAATATTGCTTAGAAGTTAAAGATCAGCCTCAAAAGTATCAACAGAGAAACGCCAGAATTAAGCTTTTCTCATTATATATCACTTGGCGAATCTTCCACCACGTTCTATTTTATTAAATAACACATATTTGAGAAGCGTTATGGGACACCGAAGACAGATAATCCCATTTATATCGGAAGAAGTATATAGAAAATATTTTTTTATAAGCAAATAAAAATCGTGAGCCGAATAATAACAGCACAGGGTGCAGAGAAATGCCAAAACATGGGGATTGTAGGGTGAATATTAGCATCAGACAAATTTGAAGAACTTGGTCATTTCATGTGTTGACAGATTTGGAACCCATGTATTACAGGTGTTGGACACTATAAAGTGGATCAAGATTATTTTTTAGATTTTGATCGAAAATCGTTGAAAATTCTAGATTCTCAAAATAAATAAAGGTGATTGAACCAATTAAAGAGGAAAAGGTTGAGATATAGATTTATCTAAGACAAAATTGGGGAGGTAAGAAAAACAAAAACTACAAAATTTCTTTAGTAGTTTTAAGGAGTTGATACTCGAACAAAAACCAGGTCTTACTCATGTTTTATACCATGAAATTGACACGGGAGATAACCCACCATTAGCTTCCCGGCCATATAGGTACGACCAGACAAAACAAGCAGCCAACTGATTTTCACATACAAAAATATTTACAAAGAAACGATTGTTCTATTCAATCCCGTACGCGTCACCAGTTGTGTTATGCAAGAAAAAAGTAAATGGGTTACCACCCGGATAATCCAGAAGCATATAGATTTGCAGTGGAGCTTATAGAAAACTGATTCGATCACAAAGTATCCGCGATACCCTTTACCATTAATAGATGATTTAATAACGAACATCCATATACAACAATAATATCTCTTGATCCTAAGGAAGTGGGTACTTTCAATGGCGGTAAGCTGGTATTATTGTTAAGACCGCATTTGTAGTAAAAGAGTGGCACTTAGCCAGCACTTTCAAGTGGTTGCCATTCAGGTCTATCAGGAACTATCCCAATTTTCAAAGGCAATTAGCATGAAATCCTAAAAAGCCGGTGATAGGGAGGTTTTGTGAGGAGTGTTTCAGGAGGGACGTGAATAATCTCGTCTCCATCATTCACTCTGTGTTGAGCATTTAAGGAGGTTTTTTCGTTGTTACTTAAGATGCAGGATTGACATTAAATAAAGATAAATGTAAATTTGGGTGCGGTATTTGGAGACCGAGAGTATTTAAGTAAGAAGGAATTAAAAACAGATGAGACAAAGGTTCGAGCCATACTAAAGATGAAACCACCCCGTAACTCCAAAAGAGGTGTCCAAATTTTTTAGGTATGTCCCAATGGTACCTTGAGAATTTATTAAAATTATGCGGATCTTTGTGAAACCACTTTATAATCTTAAACGAAAATTAAAAATTTGTCTGGTCAATGAAGCACAAAGGCATTCCGAGAGAAGAGAGGTCAAGGCAGCGGTAACAAAAGCGCCAGTTTTAAGGAAGTACCAAACTTTCAGGAGCCATTCGAGGTTATTTACAGACGCGCCAGTTCAATCGGTTTTAGGAGCAGTGTAATCAACAAAACGAACCCGTTGGTAGCTACGTACACTGACAACGCAGCAGACAGGAATTATACGGTAACCAAAAGAGAATGTCTAGCAGTAGTATGGGCGTTGAACAAAATTCAGAACATATTGCAAGGAACATTGCCAATTAAAGTGATAACAGATCCGCGCTGACAGCACACGCCAGCACATGGCAAAAATTTGTCGAGTAGGATGATTAGATGGGCACTCAAATTAGCAGAATTTAATATAGAATGGGAACATAGACCGGTAACTCAGATGCAATGGCTGACATACTTTCAAGGAATCCCGTGGAAAGTATAATTGGGAAAAAAGAAGTTAATTGTGCCATAATCAGGGATTTAGCAGTACTTACACTTCATGGGAACAATTAATAACAGAACAGAAAAATGACCCAGAATTAGGTCCTTATCTATAGATATTTAGAAAACCCGGAAGATAACTCGGTTAATGCAACAATATACTGTGAGAATTGGTCCACGATTTCCGTCTAATTGAAGGATTGTTATTTTATGCGAAACACGCAACGTCGTTAGGTGAAATGCGTGTATACATTCCAAATCTTTAAGGAATGAAATATTAAGGGAATTTCGACAGGCCAATAAACTGGACACTTGGGAAGATTTAAAACGTATCATAAAATTCGGGACATTTGTTATTTCCTGTACATGAAAATTCATTGATCAATATGTCTCTACATGCCATGTGTGCCAAGTTAATAATAACTATAAAAACGCGTTACCAGCTGTCGATTAAATCAATTATATCAAATTATCCAAATGAGATAGTGACTAGATTTGTTAGGCCCGTATCCTATATCGAGGCTGAGGCAATCGCTATACTTTAGTAACCTTGATCATTTTCAGCAAATGGGCTGAAATTATATACCTCTTAAAAGGCCTCATCTCGTATAATAGCGGATCCTTTTTGATAACTTTATATCGCGTTATGGAGCTCAATAAAATTAATAGAAGTGATAATGGTCCCCAATTTATATCCGAAACTTTTAGCGAGCGCGCACTTAAGTGAGAAGATTAGGCATAAGGCATGTGAAGACTGTTGCATATAGACCACAAGCAAATCGAACTGAAAAGAGTTAATCGAGATATAGTACAAAATGATTGCAAATTATGTTAATGATCAGCAACATGATACTTGGGATCAATTCTTACGTGAGTTTGCTTACGCTATTCGTACGGCGGTGAATGAAACAACGGGAGAAAATCACCTGCTGAATTATTTTTGCCAGGTCGAAAAATGAATTACCCCATTTCAAAAATTAGTTATGATTTCGGAAAGTTCAAAATTCAAATACAAAAATATAGAGAAGTTATTCAAGAGGAAGCTAGACTAAGTACGAAATTAAACAGGAAAGGTGGGAAAAGATATTATAATAGACGAAAAGGTATAAAGAAATTAGATAAATGATTGGGTCTTATTAGAAACACACCCTTTAAAGTTCAGCAGCTAACAAAGTCTGCGCTAAATTTAAGCTCAAAATTTGAAGGACATATAGAGCATTAGAAGTAAGAAATAACAATAATATTGTAATATGGAAATCAGGAAAAGATTAACGGTTAACGTTGATCAAATAAAACAATATCGTCGCGGGGAAATGTGACGAGGTCGAGGATTCAGAACAGGAGTAGCCCAAATAGTATCAAGATCGTCAGGAAACTGGTAATTCAGGAAAATGTACATCAAAAATTAAATGAGTCACACTATGGGAAAGTCTGCGATGAAACGTAAAGTTAGAGGCAAAAGGGATTAATCGCCAATCAAAACAATATAAAAATACAGATAGGACCGATAAACGCAGATCACTGGTCAAGATCCTTCCTAGTTCATTTAAGAACGAAAAGGAAAAAGTAAAATGTAAATTTGATAAAGGAATAAAAGTCACGAGGAATCAGGGGCAAGTGGACCACAGAAGAGGAAGTGGCACAAAAAGGGACACAATAATAAAAGGCACCTTTTTCATCGAGTACTATTTCAAAGTAGAAGAAGAGCAAAAAGGAGACAACTGAGTTCAGATGGAACGAGATACAGCTTACGTCCTCGCCAAAAGAAACGGTGATCAGGAGTCCCCGACCGGCCAAAAGAAGCAACAAAGGAAAAGCAAGGAAAAGCCGACAAGGGAGATTACAAGCCCCTGGCAATCATCATAAGGAATTCAGTGCAGCCGAGGAAAGAGGAAAAGAACAGTGGTAGCACCTCATCATTGGACATCATGGTGGGAGACCGGAGAATATAAAAATCAGGTTGTATTGTTTCATTTTTTATGATCTTCCAACAAGTGGTCGGAGATTAATACAAGAAGTCTCAGGCGGTGTTTAAGAAGTTATAAGCCAAGCAAAAGTTAACACTACAATGAATGTATATTTATTTTTGAACTTTTGACTTATTGGGAATTTTTTTTTTTTCTTTTGGAGAAAAACAATTGTAATTACACATTTGTTTGCTCGCTTCGATGTATGACTTCGTGAGATGCGACAATTCCTTTGGTTATTTGTTTTAATGGTTTATTGAAAAATGTTTGTAATTGTATAATATGTGTATATATATATGTTGTATTGTTCCGTATTATGAGACATCTGGTTCAGGGAAACGCGGCGTAGTCAGGGCACTAACAATAATAATAACGGCACTGCGCGGCTCATTGGGAGTTTTTGGAACCAGATGTGGGGATGAAGATGAAAATTTATTGTGATTTACAAATAATATATAATGCATAAAAATTGTGAAACTTATTGGTATTATGTAAACATAAATTGGAAACAATGAATGTAAGTAATAGATGATAACTTCAACACGGAAAAAAGGGAGCAGAAATGCCAGCTCCATATGAAATGATGATACAGATGCAAAGTTTGGGTCCGCGCACCCAAGAAAAGTTCTAGAAAATTTAAGTGTATAGTTACTTTAAAAGTATATATATAAAAGTGAGTGAGCAAAATTAAACAGTAATTATTAATGTTGGCCTAGTTAATGGAGTAAATTTATTGTCAAGCGTTTTAAATTTAAAATTAAGTTGAATATTAAATTTAATTATAGGATGATAATGAAAATTAAAGTCAAGATAAATATTGGAAATTATAAAGAGTTAAAATGAGGATTCAAGATTAAATTTAAAATAAAACTTAAGCGAAGAGATTCAGAAATAAAAATTTAGGCACGTAATTTATTAAGGGCATTGAGAACCCTTAAGTAAATCACGTTTTTCTTCTTGGAGGGTTGTGACGTCTCGCGTCCTTCTTCTAACATAACTCCTAAAGTTCTTTGACGGCTACGATTAATGGCAAAACTTTTCCAACCCAATACCAAGAAAGAGAAACCTTGGATCGAAAGATAGCAAAATGAATATACTTTAAAGGATAGAAGCTTTGATGAGATATGGCAGCAAGCCTAGAATAACTTAGTGTGGAATCATTCGGAACAAGTGTTAGTCGTCCCACATAGCTCTGGAAAGGATACGTTCATCTCAATTAAAATATAATAAAGATTGAGAAAGTCTGAATCTTCTCATCTAAAATTACGTAATAGGTATTTCTTCAACCTATGAAGGAAGGTGACTTTATAAAAGGTAATATTTTGTATAAGAAGTTAGATTAGACAGTTAATTAAATATAATTAAGATAAGTGAACTAGTTGCGCGATCTGACTTGAATATAAGGTTTAATTGTTGACTCATTTTCACTTTAAGAAAGTTGTTAATTAGAATTCAGTAATTTAAGTTATTCTTAATAAAAGTTGTGTTAAAAATTACATAATGTCTCATCATTTAGATAATCCCGCACCTCTAGCTTACGCGAATCACCCAAGACATAGTCATCACAGGATGGCTATGTCGCAACCTCTACCACTCGGCTACCGCGGCCACCTTTCATTGTGAGAGCAAACCTGTAAGTTGCAGTTCTAAAATCACAGCAATTTCGAATAACAATTCATGAGAGACTTGGAAATCCGTATACCTTCTATTCTGTTTTTCGAGGAAAAGGATTTTATTGATCAGTTTCAGTTTAGAACACGGTGTAAACTGGGACATCTATGGAAATACATTTATGCTCTGATAAAAGTCACAGTTGTTGTTTCTGGATTTTTAGTTCTGCCTAACACTGGTAGATTTAGTGCCACGAATTCATTTCAACTTCAATTTTTGTTTTTTTAATACAATGAAAAAAAAAAAAAACAGGTGGTGGCTTTTAAGCATTCCAAAATTTTGCCATTGTTATCATAACTCTTATAGATGAACGAATTTAATTCCCATCATTCCTGAGTGCCTTCGTCATAATTGTATCATTATAAATTTGTTCAATTTACTGGAACGTAATGCTCTCTAGGATGTCATATATCTGTAAGAACTTTATTATCACTCCACAACAGGAATTGAAAATTCATGTTAATGCTGAAACAATACGCTGGACTCAAGAACAATACATTAGATATATTTCTTACTTGGAGTTTAAAAATATATTAACATTTAACAATTAAACATTGCAAAGAAAATGTCCTTAACATGATAGAAAAAAATATCATCTCATAATTCTTTTTCAGATTCTTTATAACACAGATATATGATAACTCTACGTAATTAATAAATTTTAAATATTTAAATTACCTCATTGCTAGAAATCACTGTTAACAAGTAAGCATTTTTTGAAGAACTTTAGATTCCCCTCCCCGTCAAAAATCACAGAAAACAGCGTCCGAAGTACTAAATAACATTTAAGGTATCCGACTACGTTCGGAATCGAAGTTTTGCAAAAGCATATAAATGGATAATATTTATGATATTTAGTGTCATTTAGATAAGAAAACATAAAAAAAATTTTCTAAGATTACAATAAGAAATTACTCAAGTACAATATTTTGACAAAAAATGAACATAGAATGACCCATTTTCACAAAAATTTTCTTTTATGAAAAATGCTTCGATTATAATAATATTTTGCCTGTATATGGCTCAGACCTCTGTACAGAGGCTGAACAAGAATTTTTGAAATATATAACTTAGAAATGGAGTCATCCATATTTTACTACAACAGAGAGGAGAAATTTTTAGAAAAAGATCGCCGATATTTATTTCAATTGTTGGTAACTCTGAAAATAATGTGAATTTTTCAAAATTATAGTTCAGACTCTCTGAGAAGTCTTTTACTTTATATAAGTATATATATATATATATAATATATATATAATATATATATAATGATATATATATATATATATATATTGTATATATATATACATATATATATATATATATATATATATATATATATATATAATATTATTATTGCAGAAGAATTTATTATAAAAGAAGAACGTTTTGAAAAAAGGTTATTCTAAGTTAATTTTTTTGCCAAAATATTATATTTAAATAATTTTTTTTGTCATAATGTCCTTAAAACAATTTTTTTATACATGTATTCTAATCTAAGTGACTCTAAATATCATGAAAATTATTCATTTATGCGCTTTTTTAAAATCACTTTTCCGAACATAGTCGGATCCTTTAAGAAGTAATGCAAGTTCTAAAATTCCATTATTGAAAGAATATTTTTCATTCTTAGGCTTAAGAATAAGAGGTCACACATCAAAGGAGAAATAATTGTATCACGAAGCACATCATTCGTCAATGCGGTCTCCTATGACTTAATAAGGGTGTCTGTACCATCTTTTCCGTTATCCTATTATGTCTCATTGGAGAAAAAGTGATATTACTTTCAGTCAAGTATCAAGGGAAAGAGCGATACATATAAGTTAAAAGAAATGGATGAATAATTGGTCAGGAGGTCACTGATTATATTAATTTCCTTATGTAAATTAATTTCTTAATAGCACACAAACACTATTTTATTATGAACTTTCTAGTGAGAAATGTGTTCGATCAATTTTCTTTTTCACTTTTTTTGAAACTATAATTCAAATATATTACTTATTTATCATTAAAGCAATTTTGTCCTTTAAATGACTAAAAATTT
>BMAV01026339.1:0-41551 GCA_019973955.1 Trichonephila inaurata madagascariensis | reverse complement strand
TATTTTTTAAAATTTTACGTTAAAACAGAATGTAATCACCCTTGGGTATGAGATACAATGCGCGTGAAATTTTGTTCGTTTTTTTCGTGCTTAGAATGCCGAGTTAAGCCTATTTTTTCTAAGTATGCGTATATGCCAGGCCCTGAAGACAAAAAGATCGATTTAAATAAAATCGTTTTAATAGCAACTGATGGAGTCAGAAGTACGACAGGAAAAAATAAAGGAGCAACAACGATTGTTTAGAACAAAATAAACCACAAAATTCTTATACTTCACTGCATAATACACCAAGAAGCGCTTTATGCCCAAACACTTCCGGCCAAATTAGTTGAGGTCATGAATTTGGTAATCAAGATTGTTAATAGCATTTTGTCACAAACACTCTACCATCGTCAGTTTAAAGAGTTCTTAAACGAAATCGAGACTCAGTATTCCATTTCCTTCACAATAAAGTGCAACGGCTTTCCAAAGGTAAGGTGTTAAAACGTTTTGCTTTGTGCTTGAATGAAAAATATACATTCCTCAGTGAAAAATATATTAATCACCATGAATTAGAGAACGACAAACGGTTGCAAACATTTCACTTTATGGTGGATATCACAGCGAAATGAAATGAGCTGAATCTAAAACTGCAAGGTAAGGGAAACCCAGCCAATGTTTTGGTATAGAATAATTGGTTTATTTCGAAGAAAAAAATTAATTCTTTTTGCAGGAGATATTCAGAGCGGTAAATTACTTCATTTTCAATTTCTAAAGCAATACCGCGATAAAGCCTGTGCAACTGTTGACACAAATTACTTCAGCATAGTTATAAAAAAAATTAAAGATGAATTTACTGAGAGATTTAGCAATTCATAAACAACAAAACCCCTCTAGCTTTCATAGTATAAATCCTCTCAACACAAATAATAACGAAATCCCCAGTGAGCCATTTGGAATTGGTACTGTTTCTCTAGAAATGCAATTGATCATTTTAAAAAGTAAAACTTTGTGGAGTGGAAACTTTACAGAGTTGAAAAGCAAGTTGGAAGAGTTGGAGGTCCAGAAATGTAGGTACGTAACGCAACAAAAGTTGACAGCTTTAAAAGAAACGCCGCGAGGTTAGGCACTTACATTGCTGTTGGTAAGAAATGCAACACCATAAAGACATCATCAGAATTAAATGAACTTTGCAGCAAATATCAATTATAGGATGTTACGTAAAATAGTAAAGTTTCTGAGCCACCGAAATTGGTTGGCGTGCGCAGCGCCCTCTGAACTGTTGTTGAAAACGTATAGATAGAGGGCTACATATTTTTACTAGAAATATGCTTACGAATTTTGCTATAAATGATTGCCTCAAATTATTTTCCCATCATAATGTAGTTAATGAATATAAAATGTATCTCCTTATTGGTTATAATTATCTACTATTTTAAAACAGAAATACGTTTAAGAAAAAACAGTACATTTCAACTTTGCTACTTACATCTAACAAATTTAACATCGATTTTGTGAAAAACAATGGACGAAATATGATTTGCACAAGAGGTTAAAGACTTACAATCCATTTGATATGTATAACAAATTTCAGTAAAAATATTGCGGTTAATCTGTTCTCTCAGAGTATTGGTTCGGTATCTTAGAAGTTGTGTGCTCACCTCGTAAGCCTAAGGTTGCGGATTCGAGGGCTAATATTTGATTTTTATCACAAACATGTAATGATTATATGGCATATAAAGAATTATTTGACTATCAATAAGACTCTGGTACTCTATTCAAAATTTATAAGAAAAAAATACTTATCCAATAATTCTATTATAAGAATTTAATATTAAGAAAATTAACCCTTGGGATAAAAGAATTTTATATAATTGTATAATTTCTTACTAGTTCTATTCCCAAATGATGAGTTAGTGTAAAATTGTAGTACCCCATGCTTTTACCACAATGACATTAATTTTCTCGTTAATCATTATTCTGTATTAAGAATTTTTTTTACTTTTAGTTTGAATCCTAAAAGAGTGTTTTTAGTTTTTAGGATCCGACATATTGGAACCATGATTTTAAAAAACGCATAATATAATTTTCATGATATTTAGTGTCAATTGATTAGAATACATGATAAATTGTTTAGGACTATAAAAAAATTATTTAAATAAAATTTTGGCAAAAATACTGAATAAACTTTTTACTTTTTAAAAATGCTTATTATAATATTTTGGGCCGTATTAGCTAGACTTGTACAGAGGCTCAACTATGATTTTTGAAAAATTGAAATTATTTTCAGAGTTACAACCATTTGAAATAATTATCGGCGTATTTTCTTAAAATTTCTCCCCTCTTTTATCGTAGAATATGGATAAACCGACTTCCGAGGTATGAATTTCAAAAATTCTAGTTGAGCCTCTGTACAGAGGTCTGAGCTGAATACAGGCAAAATATTAATACAATAGAAGTATTTTTTACAAAAGGAGAACATTTGGAAAAGGTTATTCTAAGTTAATTTTTTGCCAAAATATTGTATTTAAATAATTTTTTTTGTCATAATGTCCTTAAAACAATTGTATACATGTATTCTAATTAAGTGACACTAAATATCATAAATATTATCCATTTACGCGCTTTTGAAAAATCACTGTTCCGAACGTAGTCAGATACCTTAAGAATATAATTTTTTTCATTTTTTAGTTCAATCTACAATAAAAACCTTTTTTTTTTAGTTTTTAAACCTATCATTTGTCCTTTGTTGAATTTAACCTTGAGTTTGATATCTGGGGCCTCAATCATGTGGCTGCTGGAATTAGTCTTACTCTTTAATAGATATTAATTAATGGATCTGTGTGGAGGGTATCTATTCTCTCCGTTAACGGGGGGCGTCGGATTGCTATAATGGTAATTCGTATCATCACTTCTAAACGTATTGCTTTATAAAAATAAAAAATATTTAGCAGTTAGAACATAAATTATTTTTATTCACATGCAGAAGACTTTTTTTTATTTCCATTTTCAGAAAAACTGCTCACCCACCCATCCTACCTTTTTTCACATAAAGAACAAGAACACTTTATTGTTTTATTTTTTATTAACCAGAAACGTATTTTGCAGTTTTACGGTTGCACCTTAATCTTTTAATTGCTAAAGCTGGAATTAGTCGCCAAATCTAGAAATGGCATATTGAATTAGTCTCTAAATCTGAGAATGGTTTATGCAATTAGTCGCCAAATCTCGTGAATCCTTAAATTCCTTAATTATTAAAATTCTGATCAGGACAATGAAACAAAATATGAAATTATTGTATTGTCATGGGACCTTGACAAGTGTGCGAAATTTCGAATTAGTCTGACCTTTTAAAGTGGGTAAAAATTGAGTTCAAAGATTCCATTACATACAAGTGAAACTTATAAAAACGTGTTAAAAAGAGCTTGAATTATATACATTCAAGCCCCAAAAATTTGATAGCAGAAGACACCACAAGATGGTGCCACCGATGAAATGGCTCTGAAACTTAGGGTCTTAAAAAGCTTCACTGCCAAACTTTAGCATATTTTTTAAAAAATTATCTGAATGTGTTATTTACAAAATAAAATTCAAAACAGTAGAATTAAGCGAAGTTGTTAAATACCGACTCTAATTCTGTCGCGAAAAATAAGCTTAGAAATATATATGCATATTTAAAAAAAATCCATAAATATTTATCACAGTCTCAAAAAGCGTTTTAAATGAAGAGGCTGAAATCAGTTACTACCGTTTGCTGTTAAAAAGAGCATACGTTCGCGAAAGGCGAAAGAGGAAAATAAATGTTTAGTCTGATCAACAAAGTCCTTTAGGGCATTTGGGAAACTCAACACCTGCTGCCATTTTTACCGAAACATTGCAGTATTTCCGAAAAGAAGTATCTTTCCCTGCTTTCATGTTGTACTTAACTCACTTTAATTTTGAGTGCAAAAATAAACAGATTTTCCCTTTATGTATGTTTATTTCATCACTAAAGCTCCTGAAAGCTTTTGTAGTTGAATCTTTAATTATAAATTAGCGTTTTTATTAATTGCATTGTCAGATTTTTATTTTTCTACACACACCTTATGTACAAATTTCAACCTTACTATAACATTGTATTTAATTTATGATTGTGTGGAATTTAAAATATTTTTTCATAGTCAACTAGTATTGTTTGCAACATAGTAAGATCTGTAAAATGGCCTTAAATTTTAAAAATTGCATAGGGTAACACTTATCCTTATCTAATTAAATTCAAGTATAATTGACATTTCAAAACATTACTCACACCTCTACAAAAGAAAAATAATTAATATGAATTCTGTCATTTTAAGATAAATATTCTTTTAAAACTCGCCTTTTCTTTGTTCCAATGTAGAGATAAATACATAAAACAAAATTGTTTTGTACCGAAAGTAGCCTGATTTGTTTATTAAAAAATGATTGATTTACTAGAGTAATATTTCACACACACATATTAAAATGATAAGTTTACCTCTTATATGTTAAATATATAAACTAACTGGACCTATAACAAAGAAAGAAACTGAAAAGCAGATTCGCTTCACATCTATATTCGAGACTGAAAGTAAAATATTTGAAAAATATACTTGGATCGGGGAAAGGTAAGGCACTTTGATGATACGGTTAGTATAAGGTTTACGCCCAATTTTTTGAATAATTTTTAAGTGAAATATTTCTTAAGGTTCATTTGACTCATTAAGCTGATTCTAAAATTAAATATTTTTGCAGCTATATAAATGATAGAAAATTAACATATAAATGAATTGAATAATTCTGTCTCACTATTTTATTTTTTTGATTTTTATATGGTACAATTATACCTTTTCTGAGATATGTTGTTGTTTCTTATCCAACTTAATCCACAGAAACTTTTAGATCAAGTACATGAACTCGTGCTTTTTAAAACAATGAAGAACTGTAACAGAACTAGGAAACATCTGGCTTTTATGGCAATCAATACAAGTCAAGATGTGGGCGTGAGTGGCTTGGGTCACATTGCAATTCGGACAAGGAGGGTAAACTTTAAGACCCGCTACATGCTGTTGAGCTTGAGTATATCCAATGCGAAGAATAGCAAGAATCGTTTCATCTCGCCTACTGCTTGTTCTTAGCAAATCAACAAGAGGACGGTTTCCCTCATACCACTGATGTATGGGGAGCCTGCCTCCAAGAGGATATGATATCTTGTACGACCCAGGCAGCAATTTCTGGAAAAGTAAGGCAGCCGCCATGTGTAGAATCTTTATAGCTGGCCCCGCGGGCCATATCATTTGCAATCTCATTCCCGCAGACATTTACGTGCGACGGTACCCCATTGAAACATAATCTTAATATTGGCGTTCAAGCAAATTTAAACGCTTTTTCTGATATATAAAGTTAATTAATGGATGCAACCATTTTAACCCTTTACCAACCGCATTATGATTTACTGCAGTTTTTTTCATGCAATATTTTTTTTTAATCACTACATTGAAAATTAAGGGATATACATAAACAAAATACTCAACTATGGGAAATGTAATCTGTTAGAGATAGTTAATTAATTAAAGGTAATTGACTGTAAAATTAATTATATACACTGTTCACTTAAAATAAATAGTCAAATGGTTCTCTAAGGTCTTCTCTATAACACGGAAAAACAATAAGACACTTAAATTTTGACGTTAACTATTTTTTCGGGAAAAAAAGGATAATCTTTGCTATCCGCTGAAAACGCAATTTCTGCTGCAGAACTATTAGCCTTCTCTGCTAAAATATTCATCATAAAAACTGTGCTGCCATATATCGTAGAAAAGTGGATTTAAAAGAATAGTTCTGCTAAGTATCGTCAGAAAATTTGTAAAAATGGTTATTCTATGTAATTTTAATGTGAGTGGTACTTATAAGTACCATAGGTCGATAAAGGGTTAAAAAGGTGCGGAACTCCTGTACCTTAAACTCTGCAATGTGTTCCTCGAGCCAAAAAATCTGCTCACCACTGCTTTAGATCAACTGTTTGCTCATATCGTGTGATCATAACATTAACTGTTATTTATTAACATGATTTACTATCAATTAACATTATCTATTACTCATCAACATTATCTATCATTTACTAAGATTATTCTATTATTTATTAACATTATGTATTATTTATTAACATTATGTATTATTTATTAACACTATCTATTACAATTGGTGAGTCTTATAAAATATAAGAAATTTACACCATCCATCATTTAATCCAGGAAGTGTGATAATGCTGAATCTTTCCCTTACTGCAAAAGTTATTCCGTAAATTTTCAGTAATTATACATAGATTAACAATCATTTTCTTATTTATGTTTATGTACCCCGATTCTGAACGATCTTCGCTATTGTAACATGGGCTACAAAAATGCATGTTTGATTATCTTGAACTATATAAACACTTAGTTGAATCATCATCTCTCTTTAATTATTATTTAAGAAATAGAAAGAAATTAGATGAGAGTATTAATAAGGTTTATGAAAATCTTTTCATACTTTATTTTTAAGAATACTGTAAATACTGTTACTTCTGATATCGAAAATGACGTAAAAGCAGTTTGCAAAGGGTTCAGAACGTTGGGAAACACCAATATTGATTAAAAAATGTGAAACAACTTTCACATAAAATAAAAAGGTTATAAGTTTGATTGCAAGTATATTTCAAGCTCTTCTATAATGTCTCTTTAGACATTAAAAAAAAAATTTAATAAGAAACCTTTTTTTGTTAATTTCTGCATATTTTCTAATTTTCTAATTTTCATATAGGTTACTAGATTACTTTTAACTCGTTCCTTTGTTCTTATAAAATTCAAGAAAACTACGGAACCTTTCCATAACTCTCCAAGATGAAAATTCTTTTTTCATGTTTTTTTTATGTGTGCTTTTTTGTGAAAAGTATTCCTCACATAAAATGGAACTTATGTTGTAAAAATGCGTGTGTGAGTGTGCATTATTTTTCAAAGATTTTTTTAAAAAAAAATAACGGAAAATATTTTGTAAAATTTATTTCCAATGATGCTGCGAATTGACACCTGACCATTGCACACCTAGTGCATACCCCGGGAACTGGTATCTCTTTTTAGTGTGGCACAATATAGGTGGAATTCCAATCGTCACAAGTAATTTTGATGCCCCATTTCCGCACTAGAGGGAGACACCTGAGCTCTGACGATATGAGGAACCGTATTTAATCTTTTATTTCATGAAGTAAAGGTTGACTTTAATTTTACCATTCAATTTAATAGAAAAAAAATAATATTTTGTATCAATTAATTAATAAATTTATTCTTAATTATTGATTTATTTTCAATTTAATTAAGAAAATTAATATACACGCGAGAATTACGATATTAGAAAACATGTAAATAAAATAGAAATATTTATGAGGAAAATAATGCAAGTAAACAAACTTTTTTTGTTAAGTTTTAATTTCTGAAAGTATTTAGCATTATTTATAACTCAACAAAAATTAAAAATGATCTTTTTTGGTTCTCAAAGAAACACACTTTTTAAAAAAAACGTGTTGCTCTAACTGCAGCGTTAAATCATCTGATTTTCATTCAGTTGAATAATATTCCACGCACAGTCCATTGAACTGTCAGTAACAAATATTCTGTATTACTCCGATAAAACATAATGTTAAGCTTTTAAACCAAATTATATTTGTTATTTTTCAATGAACTTTGCTAAAAAATATATTTCTATATTTATTTTTTTCCCTAACTTTTTCTCAAAGGATACTTTTTAAAAAATATAACGAAAGCAATTCACGTATTTTATGCATTCGAATAAATTAATATGTATTCAAAATGCACAATATATAAATATATTAATAGCATTTGCATTTTTTCAGAATCAAAAATAAAAAAAAGAAAACATACATTTATGAAAAACCGCTTTGGAGCATGTATTCGATTTAAATTAAAGAGGTATGTTCCAGTCTTTAAAAAAAAGTTTGAATCGGAATTATAAACTCATTTTTATTATTTTTTCAAATACCTTTTTATCTTTTCCGAAGTTATTTTTTAAGTTAAAAATTTGCAATTTAACTATCTCATTAAAAAATCTTTAATATCATTTTGACCTCGAAATATTTTTATGATTCTTAATATATAAAGGGAGCTTTTTCATTTATATATAATTCTAATGCTTATTTATATGCTTGTTTTGCAAAACTGAGAATAACAGGAAATACATTTCGGTAAGCATCATGAGATGAAAATATTAAATCATAATATTGTAAACGAACTGTTAGAAAATATCTCCTGGATGGATTTGTTAGGAAATTGACCCAACATTACTTGAGTTTAGTCATAGAACTTTTAGTCAGAATTTTAAGATCCATCAGATAAAACCAACTATGTAACTATATAACCATTTCCAAACTAAATTAAATTGAATTAATTTAAAAAAAATTTTTTTAGGGGGTCAAAACGTTTCGTTTGGATTAGAATGAGACCTTGGTTTTATGCATCAGAAGTCGAGCGTCCATTCCTCAACAATGAATGTAGACCCCGGGGTACCCCAGTGATCCTTCTCTATTTTCGACCCTCCATCTTGTTATCCAATTTCTTCTTTTCTGCTTTTTCCGTCCAGACCACAGACCTATGAATGTTTGGCGCAGTATAGCCAAAACTGGCTCTTGCGCCATAAAACACCAACCTCAACTCAACTCAACTCCTCAACAATGAAGTGACATCGTGGGTGGTCTACTTTCCACAGACCACCAACAGACTGTTGAGCGTGTTGTGTTTCAAGGAGAAACAGATAATGCAGAAAATTATAGTCGATTTTTAAAACCCCCCCAAAAAGGGCACTTTTTTAATGTAATCAATTTTTGCAAAAGGGACCTTTTAAATGTCTTGGTACATTTTTCCCTTTCCTTTTTACGTGAAATCTTGGGTTTTGACCCTTTTTTTAAATTGACAGAACCCCCTTCTTTAACCCCTTTTTTGCTTAGGCATCAGGATTCCCACCCAAAGATTGGGGGCAAAAAAAGGGAAAAAAAAACCCCTTTTTTTAAGTTAAGAATTTTTTCTAGATTTTTTAGGGAAATTAATTAAAAATCTGGGTTAAAAAAATTCAGGAAAAAAAAAAAAAAAAAATTACAGGACGTCTAACCAACATTTATTTATTTTACATCGATAAATTTTTTGCATGTTTTTTAAAAATACTGCCAAAACATTGTAAAAACCCAAAGAATTTTAATCCAAATTTTCAAGTCTTTGAAAAAAAAACCTTTTTGATTTTTGGAAAAAAAATCTGATCTTTTTTTTTTTGGCTTTTTTAATCAAAATTATTTTTGATGTCTCCCTTTTTTTATACATTTGTTTTTCACAATTAATTTTCTAAAAACTTCCCACTTTCATAATGTTTTTCATTTTTATCTTGGAACGGGGGTTAGCATTTCTTTTGTTTGGAATCTGATCAATAGTTTTTGACTTTTAACAAACCCAAAATTCTTTCTTTAAATTTACTGTATAAATTTCATCATTATTAATAATTTTCCAATCCAATAACAGTTAATAATTTAATAAGAAATTTTAAAATTTCTTGCTCTTGTTTTGTATTTTTATCCCATAAGGGGGAACTTTTCGTTTAAGGATTTTTTTTTGTTGAGAAAGAAATCATGTAAGTTGTTTTTTGAATGTATTTGTTAAGTTTTCTTTTTGTGTTAAAGATTTATGAAATTTTTCAATAAAAACAAATTTTTGAAATTAACGTAAATTTTCATCAACCAAGTTAAACCAGCTGTAAAGATAAGTATTTGAAGATTATATAAAGTAAGAATTATTAATAAATTATTCTTCGCTTTCTTAGGTATGAAAATTAAGT
The DNA here is from genome assembly GCA_019973955.1 of Trichonephila inaurata madagascariensis. Taxonomy (NCBI): domain Eukaryota; kingdom Metazoa; phylum Arthropoda; class Arachnida; order Araneae; family Nephilidae; genus Trichonephila; species Trichonephila inaurata. The sequence goes on along the minus strand of BMAV01026339.1, from coordinate 31,705 downwards.
ATTAATATCCCAAAAGTTGAAATGGAGGAAACTATTCTCGTTTAAAGAATTCAATCATTGAGAATTTTACGTTTGAGATGAACATTAACTATTGGAAAATTTCAAAAGTTGTTTAAGTTTATTTGAAATAAAGAATAAGCTTTGAAGTTTTCAAATTTCAGTGATGGAAGTGTATTGTATGAAATTTAAAGCATTTAAAGCTAGAGATTAAGCTATTATTTTTTTCAAATTCAGCTATAAAATCTATTAGCATGCACTTGGAAAACTTCTTAAAACAAATTCGAATTAATAAATACTTAATGTAAAAAGCAGAATATTAGGCTCAAGTTTTAAGTAATTAAGGGAAATAAATAAGTGATATTTCTTGCTGATAAGTAAGCTATTTAGAGGTTTCCGTGTGAAATAAAATTAAGAATGGAATTTTTGCTTGTTTCCATAAGTAAATCCATTAATGATAAATAAATCCTTTTTGTTAATGGTAATTAAATAAAATAAATATTGAAAGTTTTTGAAATAAATCTTCTGGGGTCTTATGCGTGAATCCTTCATAATAATTTGTTAAGTTTTACTAATCAATAATAAAAATTAGAATCTCTTACAAAACTTCAATGCATAGTATGTGTATAAAGATTGTACTTTATATTCACGTAATAACTCAAGTAAAAATATTCTTTAATTTATTTTTGTGCAGCTTTCATTAATTAGAACCTTTCTCAATCATCATTAATTACGTTTACAAAATTACATGCAAAGTAAAAGTACAAAATAAGTTTTTAAAATAAGTTGTAATTTCAACAAATTCTTTAATTTTTTTTGTTTAAATTTCGTTTTTATATTTTTATTACTCCATTTTTTGATAAAAATAGTTTATTTTCAGACGTAAAAGCATAGTTAAATACACGTGAATTCAAACCAAAACTGTTTAAACTGAAAACGTTTACTGTGTGTTTTGCACTTAAGTATATAAATGTGTGATTTTATGCATTTAAAATTTATAAGATTTTGTAATATCTCTTGTGAAATTAATTTTTCTGTTTTATTATCTGAATTCTCTTTGTCTTAGATATTTTAATTATGTAAAATTACAAATAAATTAATGCAAGGAGATGATGGTGTAGAGATGCATTTTTGACTGAAGGAAATGAAGCTATATTGCATAGCTATTCAACGAGGAAATACCTAAATAGTTTCAAGAAAATGGTGACGATTCTGAAGCAAATGGTGAGAATCACATTGTAGCAGGTTCTCAAGCCCGTTTTTCTCAATAAATCTCATGGAATAGTTCATAACATTGTTTTTTTTTTCAGAATTTTACTTTGTGAAAAAAATTGTGAAGTACGCAAATGGCATTGTATTTTAAGTAAAATAGTAGTGAATAGACGGAGGAGAATTACCAGAGTACGCCACAAGATATCTTCTGAAGCTATTGATCCAAAGTTTCTACAGATCATGGGATTACAACCAGAGTAAATGACTCAACTAAAATTAAAGCCTGATCGTATAGTGGTAACACAATTTTATTTAGAATAACGGCATACTGAAACTTACATTCTAAAACAAAGTAAAAACGGTATTTATCTGAGTGAAAGGAGGGTGGAGTAAGAGACCTGGGAGGGCTGAGTGGTGCTGACAAGTAATCTAAGGAAAAGAGAAAAAAATGCCCGAGAAATAGAGTAAAGCTGACCGCATTACTTCCGAAACAATCCACTGCGAATTTATTACTGTTCCAATCCACCACTCTGATTTGTCCAACGGCTACTCACAGTCCGCGTAAGAATACAACCTTGTCAACCAGAGAGTGCAATGAACTGGGAACGCACCCACTTTCTTTACTAATCCCTGTTTCCTGTAAACAGGGCAGATTCAAAATTAAAATTGTATCTCAGGGACCAGAACTCTTGGCCTCCCATCACTATTAAGAGTCTAAGATGGAGATTGGGTCGGTAGGTCATGAGTAAACTAATTTGAAAATAATAAATTACATTTTAGTTTGACGGAATGGAGGCTTTGTTGAAGATACTAATATAATATATACATTTTCTCAGGCAACCAAATTACCTTTTCATATTTTGTTTAAGTTTAATAAAGTATACAGTGGTAGTCAAAATTGTGGACACTTTTTAAAATTGCTATGTTTTTTTAAGTTTGTATACTTATAGAAAATTTTACTTTGCACAAAAATGCAAGGTATTTTATACCATTTTAAAGAGAATTTAATACTAAATTCGTTTCTAAGAAGAAAATTCAAATATTTGCAAAGAAAAACAAGTTGTGCTGCAATAACTGTCGATATACATGAGATACTCATGGTAGCAGTGAGTTATCAGATCTTAGTGAGATTGCCTTTTATTCTTTATTACAGCTTCACATCAATGTTTTAATGAGCCAAAAATAGTTTTAAGCTCTTCCTTCGTTATTACATGATGCCAGGAAGCAATTGTATCCTCAATTAGTTCATTTTTATTTCATGGATACCTCATTCGGACAAAAGGTTTCAAAGGGTGCCACAAGTTTTCAATAGCATCGAGGTCAGGACTGTTTCCTGGCCAGGACTGCAACTCAATGATCTTATAACGATACCAGTCTTTCAGTTACTTAACTGTGTTCCAAGGAGCAGAATCATGCAGAAAATAAATGAAACATTGTTGGTAAATAGATCCCTGCTGGAAGGCAGAAGTTTGGGTTCTAGAATGGTGTCAGTGTATTTTATGACACTCAGTGACCCATCGATGATATGAAGGCGACCGATACCATCTGCTGATATGCATGCCTAAATGATAAAACTATGTAGGTGCTTCACAGTTGCCTGGATGCAGTCAGGATGTAGCATTTCTGCTATTCTACATCTTACTTATTTTAGGTTATCACTATGGAATAATGATATTTTAGTTTCGTCCCTCTATATAACTTGTGACCAGAAGTCATTTGTACAATTAATGTGTTACATTGCCCTCTATAGTCCCTTTTAGCTCTGCTAAAAATTGAGATGCAGCTTTTTTCGTGGAATTCTACATTTTAGTCTTACATCTGCTAATATACTCCTGATTGTTTTTAAACTGATAGAAACACCAGCAACACTCAGATCACTTCTGATGGATGTCCATGGAATTCTTTTATTTCTGAAAATAGTATGTTTTTTCATCTGTCATCAACAAATATGGTGCACCTTTTTCGGCCTTTTCTTGCTTTTTTTTACTAAACTTGTCTCCTGACACATCTTAAACAAAACCTTCAGTCTCCAAATGCAGTCACTGAACTACCCACCTGTTATGTAATTTTAACAAAGGAAATACCACTTTCTCGTCACACATGTGTCCAATCTACTCTTTTATTTGATGTCATTGCTTTTTGACTAAATATCATTCTTATTCTGTCCAGGAAAACATTCCTAACCTCAATCTTATCGAAAACTTGTGGCACCGTTTCGAACCTCTTGTCCGAAGTAGACACCCATGAAATAAAAATGAACTAATTGAGGATATAATTGTTTCCAGGCATCATGTAATAACGAAGGAAGAGCTTAAAAGTGTTTTCATCTCAATGAAACACTGATATGAAGCTTTAATAGATAATAAAGGCAACCTCACTGAGCTCTGATAACTCACTGCTATCACAATTATCTAATGTATATCGAAAATTATTGCAGCATAACTTTTTTTTCGTTTCAAATATTTGAATTGTCGTTTTTGTGTTGAATTTAGTATTACATTCTCTTTAAAATGATATAAAATACTTTACATTTTGTTCAACGTAAAACTTTCCATAAGCATGCAAACATAACAATTTTAAAAAGTGTTCACAATTTTGGCCACCAATGTATATTTATATCATTTTTATATCTGTGGTTAAATCGAATCCTACGATATTTCACAGTCCTCTTTCATCCTCATTTGATTTTACGTAATCAGCGTGTGTTTTTATTGACGTTTTACTCAAAAGTTACCTAAATGGTTATAGGCCTCGGACTTCGTAATTTTGAACGTCGGTCAAGTGACAAGGATGACACAAGAAAAGGTACCCCGTTTTCTTAACTTCCACGTTAAGCCAACTTAAAGTTTTTTGAGTCACGATAGGTTCAACGTTCATCTGCTTCTCTACGCCATAAGTCTTTAATGACAACATCGGACACTCAGTGACGATGACTACTTGGCTATTGTAACCACTTGGTATGAACAACATTAAAATCGAATTTTAAGTGTATGACGCTCTTTTGCAGGAGTGTTACAAATGAGATCAGAAAGCAAATGATAACAATCATGAAATTTGCAATAAATAACAAATATACTGGCTCTGACTAATATTTGAATAATAAAGCATAAATGGATTATGAAACATGACTGATATGACTTTATTTCAGTGTTTCTCAAAGTTTCAATATTTGCGACCCAATAATTTTCATCACCCCCTTCTCTGTACAACAACACTGTATTGAATTCAATAATACTATACATTAACGTTAAGGCTACAACACTTTAACCTATTAAGTGCCACTGACATATATAAACGTCTTGCTCAGCCAAAACTTTAATTTTCCCCGACGTATAAGTACGTTTTTCTGAAGTAAGATCTTTTATGTGCAGTACTATCCATCGAAGGATTTTACTTATTTAAGAGGATTTGCTTATGTATTCCTTTTGTTCCCATCACACACATAATACATCACATACGCGTGCCTACTATGAGAACGGTGGCTTTGAGGAGCGGATCCCGTAACTTTTATAATCAGTAGTTATATACCGTACAAATTATCAAGATGAGTGTTAGTTTTTGTACATAATTTTATATATGACGAGTACATGGGGTTATTGGTAAATATTAATGTTAGTATTGTGAAATTAGTTATAAAATACATTGTGCGGTACTGCTACATTTATCAGCGTATTATATCAGTGTAAATGTGAATTTTATTTTTTATTATGTAAGAATCTATTTTGTTAGTTTACTTTCAGTAAATTAATAATTTTTTTAAAATAATCTTTTGCTTTCGATTTTTTGACTCGCGCCTTCTTCGTACAGTTATCACTCCTCCCTAGGGATTCGTGTCCTACAGTTTGAGAAACACTGCCTTTTTTCAATAAGGCATCCGTAAGTATTTCGGACCGTGGAAAACACACACCATGTTTTTAAAAGCTGAAGCTAAAAATTAATTAGTGTATGTTTTATTTTAATTTCGGGACTCAAACGAATTTCTCTTTCATATTCTTAGTTGTGTGCTTATATATCCAAATAGAAATGTATCAAGAATATATTTTTTTGGTATCGTAGGCAATAAAATCACATTTTTGATACTGACTGCATTTACTTGAATACAGATATTTTCTTAGATATTAAATTCTATACCTAACGATAGATTGAAATTCATGAGTATTACTGATAATAAGTTGTAATTACCTTTTGGCTGGATAATCTTTCACGAGTTTTATTACAACCAACTTTAACGAAAAGATAAAAATAAATAAATAAATATGAAGCATTTAACTTGTGAAAGTAGATGATAAATGCTTTCAACATCTTTAATTAATATAGTTGTAATAATAATACATTAACTCGTATTAAAGAAAATAAAAAAAAAATTAGATTTGAAAACTCACCTCTTCATCAATTACTATGCAGGAGAAAAAAGCCTTAAGAACATTAATTAACATAATTTGTAACAGCTTTCAAGAATGCACTTTCTTCTTTTGGAAGAAATGGAACAGAATAAATTAGAATTGTTGTATTTAAAATTCCTTGCCCATAAACTAGAAATAAAATTTTGGAAAATTTTTTCTAGGGTGTAACCACGTGAAGAATGTTAAAATTGCTCTAATACATGCATTTCTATGTATATGCATTCGAATTCATGTTATCAGAAAAATGAACAGCAATTAGAATGCTTTAATAATCCTAACTTCTAGAAACATAACATAAATTAATTTTAATAAATTAATTTTTTTATAAATAAAAATACATTTTTTCACGTAAATTTGCATAAATTGAACACTTTCAGTCGAAAAATATTCCTTGTATTGTATTGAATGTAAACTTATTCATAGCCAAAATATATTTAGAGTTTTTCATCTTTAACACAACTACCAAACCTAAATATTAAAAAGAATCGTTGGTGAATATGATGGGTAAACTCTAGAATTTTTGAACAATTTAATGTACAGTTAAAATCACGTGACATTTTATTTTTAGAAGCTTTTTCGTTTCTTAAATGCTTGCAAGTTGTATATTTTTAAGCAACTCGTTTTGTTATATATCCATAATTCTGCTCAAGTTCATTTGTTTAAGAAAATGTATTTAAAATATATATTTGTACAGATTTATAATCTATCATGTAAAGACAATTGTTTATAAAAACCAAGCATACTTATGTTGACACTTTTCACTTTGAATAGACAAAGTTAAATATATATTGTATAATAAAAAAGATATGCCATTAAAATAAAGTAAACAATTATTTTACATTTTTCAATTTTTCAATTTCATTTGTTTAAAAATGAGAACGGTGATAGATGTGTACACCAAAAAGTAGCTAGACAAAGAAATTAAGCTAGACATAAATATTTCATTTTTCAACATGAATTATATTTCACGAATCTCAGAACAAAGAAAAAAGAGAGTATTATTTTGATTTTTATAATTTTATTCCACAAATATACAACCGTCTTTGTTCTGAAAGCTTTTCGTAAATGAAGAATTTGAAGCGAAGTTTCAGTATTCTTGTTAAAAGAATGTTTATTTCTGAAAAACTAAAAGAAAGAAAATAAATATTTGGTTACATAAATATACACTTCTAGAATATTCGGGAAATGCCACACCTGTCTTCTTTTCTAACGACCATGTTGATTTAGTTCAAAATAGAAACGCCTTTATTTGTTTTATCTTAGCAATAATTTTGCTTTAACTTCTTGTTCAAACACAACCAAATGTCTTCTTTAGATAAGCTTTATTCATTATGAAAAGCATCTATTAAAGAGTTAAGACATGATTGGGAAGTTTTTCTTTATATTTTGAGAGCAAATTTTATTATAAGTATTGTATATACTACATAAAGTAAATTTAATAAAATTAAACAGTATGAAGATCGTGTGAAATGTTATTGTTATTTCCTCCTCCCCGAAAAAATAACCAAACAAATTATTTTGTTTTTAAAGAAATAAAACTTCTTTTCTTAAACTTTAACCCTCCAAGCGGTCTGCACTTAAAATTCCGCCATTCCAGAGATGTTTTTTCTGCCTTTAAGCAAGATTCCTAAAAGCGGCCGAGTCGCATTCTTAAAAATACGGCTCAACCGCTTTTGAGAACCCCACCTGAAAGCAAAAAAATATGTGTGTTGCATTTTTGAAGCATCTCCAGATGGCTTTAAGTGCAGACCACTTAGAGGGTTAAACAAGTATTTTTCCATAATTCTTCTTTTTAATATTATATAATTAATATCTGCATTTAAAATATCTTCATTTTTAGGTATTGTTTATTTTGTTTTCATCTTATATTGGTATTCCCAGAGTTTATGCCAGTAGCTCTGAACATTCCATTTCTATTATATTTTTTATTGAACTCAGTGTAGTTGTGGGAATCGCCGCCACAGTAGATCACAAATATAAAATAATATCAATTTAGCAATCTTACTTATAAACTAAATAACTTTTATATATATATATATATATATATATATTATTTAACCCTTCATTGCATGATTTTTTCTTTTATGGTGAAATAAATCAAAGTGATATAATTCATGCTATAGATCAGTGATCTTCAAACTATGCTTCACTGAACCCTGGGTTCTACGAGGTATACCCAGGAAATCCATTTGTCACAATAAAAAAATCGGAAAGAAACTTATAAATGTGTTTGTAAAACAGATTCACGTTCTCTATGAAGGTTGTATACACAAGGATTTAAAGTTCATTTCAATATAAGAAAGTGAAAATTTTGTTTATACACAATATGTAGCTTTATTTTGCAATACTTATTTAAACTTTTATTATAATATAATGAAAGAATATTAAAATATTATATATATATATATTATCAACCATGTTGCGAATATTTTTTTTTTACTGCCCCAGATTCCACGAGATAATTTTATACTCGTAAATAAAGTATGTTACAAAACTAAAAAGTTTTCTTATGGAAGATGCACCTTTTTTCATTTGTGGAAATAACACCTACAATAAAGAAGAGGGAACGTTTTATCAACACATCAACGGATTCAATGTTAAAAATCTAAATTTGAGCAAAAATAGCTCCTTAATTTTATATTTAAATTTCATGCAAAATACACATTATTTCTCTAAGCATTTTAATGCCATTCAGAACAATTTGTAAAAGTGAAATATATTCTTTCTATGTGAGTGGCTGCAAAAACAAAGTATAGAAACAAATTAAACTCAGAACATGTAATGCGATTGTAATTAATCTCAATAAACCTAGATTTCGCAGTTTGTGTGAAAAAACGCAAGCACATATCCCAGTTACTAAACATAATGCATAAGTAGATGATATTTGGATCAAAGGTTAATGTTATTAATGAGTAATTTATATTAAAAATAGAGGATTTTTTTTAAATAATAAATTAATACTTTTTAAAAAATATCTTTACATAAAGTACCTATAGCATGCTGATCTATTTTAAATATTACTTTCAGATATATTCTTCCAAATGTGTGTTTGGGATAGAGGGTTCTACAAAAATATTTTCTAGTTCAAGGGGTTCTACGAAAACACCTTCGAGTCCTATTGGTTCCGTGAGTTGAAAATTGTTTGAAGACCACTGCTCTAGATTAAAGGGAAAATGTTTAAAAAAACCTTATATAAAATAATTAAACAACAATATGATGGAAATATCCATCATTATACAATTTAACTTGTTAAGCTGAATACAAAATAAATATAAAAATAATATATTTTTGTATATTATCATTCCTGATGATAATTAAAAAAAACAATTCTTATTATTCTAATTTCAGCTGCATCGCGGTACTAGTCGTCAGAATTTTCGTTATCAAAAGGTCATCTGATAGCCAACCGCCTTCTAACTGGAACAAGAAATCTTCTATGTCCTCTCTTCTAAATTTCTCTACAAAAACAATATAAAATAATCAACTGTAAAAATCCCTTTCGTCATATATAACAAGGGAAACAACTGCATAGTGTTGTCTGTCACATGGTTTTGGAAAAATTATTTAAAGTATTCGATATAATGCACAGAAAATAACAGAAACACACAAAGAAAACTTTTTCTCACTCATTGTCGCTTTTATCAACAAAAAAGTTATAAAAAGATTTTCAAAAAATCAAATGTTTCTTTCAAACAAAACAAAAAGCGGAATGACGAAGTTCAAGCCCGCTATAATGGCTGAGCATTTTTAATTTCTAATTTCCATTTTTAGTGAAAATGAAGTTAAATTAGATTATTTTATATAAATTCATCAATTATTTAGTACCATATTTCATTTTAAATATATATATATTTATATAAAAAGACGAATTAAACTTTTTTTAAGCAAAAAGTTTTTAAAATTACTTTTTATTTAGTCTTGTGTGAAAAAAATTATTTTAAAAACGTTTCTCAATAATATCCCGAGCAAGATGATTTTATAAAAGTGTTCTTTAATTATACATTAAACTACGATTTTTTAAATATTTTTTTTCATTAAAAAGAAAAGTTAATGTAATGGTCCTTAACACATTTTGGTTTCAGCCAAAAGACTAAGTAAGAAAAAATTGTAATGCTTAAGGCAAGTAAAGCAAATTAACTTTTTATAACATTGCCTCTCGCTAGTAAAATATAATTCTTCAGGTCTACAACTTTTTTCATTTCTCTAGCTTCGTATATTTACTGTAAACTTTTGTAATGGGAAAACTTTTAGAGCATTGACAAAAAAATTCAGAGAAACAGTTCGCAACTATCAATATAAAAAACATAAAACTTTTTTTTAAAATAAGTAAAAAAATATTTGCTCTAGTAAATTTAGAAATATAATTAGATATAATTTGTATTTTACTTGATAATGTTTAGAAAACTAGGAAATATTTTACTATACAAATAAGCTCAGTACTGTCAGAAAATAATTATCTTCCAGCAAAAAGAAATTATATTATTCGGTTAATGTTCATTGTAGTACTATAAATATCATATTTATTTTTCCTTAATGAATACTTTAAAACCCACAAACTTCTGCAATTATAATTAATTAAATGTAAAATTAGAGAAAAAAATAAAATATGCACAGATGAAATTTATACAAATTCAAAAAACTGAAGTAATTAAATTATTTTTCTTTAGCTCAGATCTCACCAAAAGAAATTTTTCTTATAAAATCATTTAAAAAAACTGTGTCAAACAAAGAGATATAGCAACAAAAAAGAACTATTAATCTTTCGATGCTAATTAAATTATCTTCAGTTTGTTCTTAAACTATTCAAGTTTACTTAATTTGGAAAATAAAGTTTTTATTAATTTTTTATTATGACTGAACATCGGTTTTTACTTTACGTATTACTTGTGGAATAAAGAACGATATACCCTTCTTGTTAGCTTTGAGGTATTTATTTCAAATTAAGAAAGCAAATATAGATATATTCAATTACAAATGTCTTTTTGTTTTAGATTTTTGAACAAAAATATTAATTCACAGTTTTTAATTTAAGGTAATTATTACTGAAAAAAGTTCTTTTATTTTAGAGAGGTTACATTATTCTGAATAGTAAAGCAGGAGGAAAATATATCAAAGCAAACAACAATATTAAAAAAGTTCATTTTCTCCAACCCCGACTCAAATAAACTAAGTTAATTTTAACTAAACCAGCAAAGGTTTTTGCTTGATTTGTGATTGAATGTAAGATCGCGTTAGTAAGAAAAAAAGTAATATAAAAAAAATTAAGTCAATTCCCACTTAGATCAACAAAGAAAATTTTTATTTTAGCTACTTTTATTAAATAGCTACAATTAATATAAATATGTATATACATATAACAAAATCACAACATTAAGTGGTAATTAATTTTTATTAATAAGTATCATATTATCATCCAAATCAATCCTGTATATAAAATTTCACTTCAACTGGATGCTTTAAATTGTGAGAAAAAAACCTTTTTCAAGTTTTGACATAAGTCACCAAAATGGTAGCTATGTCGCAAAAAATGATGCCAAAATGACTGTATTTGTAATTCTTTAAATAATTAGATTTGATCAATTAATTTTATTAATTATAATTAAATTGTTGTATTGTCATCCAAAATAATCATGTATATAAAATTTCAGCTCAATTGAGCGCTTTAAAATGTATTTTATTAACGATTGAAAATTCCACCAAGATAAATAAATAAATAAATATATATATATATATATATAGAAGAGAGAGAGAGAGCTAATAGGTAGGAATTGAATAATATTTAAAATAGACCCACATGTTATAGGTACTTTATGTTAAGAGAGTTTTAAACAAAAATATTGATTTATTATTTAAAAAAATTTAATCTATTTTTAATATAATTTACTCATTAATAACATTAATCTTTGATACAAGTATCATCTACTTATGCATTATGTTTAGTAACTGCGATATGTACTTAAGATAAATAAATAAATAAATATGTAGAGAGCGTGAGCTTATAGTAGGAATTGAAAAACATCGCAAAATTGATAAATATGTGTTCACATTATCTATTGATGCGATACAGTTTTCAGTTTTCAACTTTTGAAAAAATATTATACTCATCACATACTAGTTGATATGAAATTTTTATTTTATTTTTCCCAACACTGATATGACCTTTCCTTTCACCCCGTGCCAACTTAAAGTTGAGTTTCGGGACACCCTGTATACTAAACAAAAGTTGCTCATGAACAAATTTAACCAATATTTTTTTCACGTATACTCGTCATGGAGGTTGCAGGATTTTGTGTCATGCGTAAAAAAAAAAATAGTGACTATTGACCATTTAAATTGTTATTTTTGAGAAAACCCAAACATATTCTCAAAAAGCAAGATATTTTGAAAAATTTTGTCATTCCAAGGACTGAGTAAAACAAATAAATAAATAATACGAAAAATTTAAGATTAACTCATCATTCCCCGTATGCACTGGCTGAAACGGCGTATAAGTTCGCAGAACCAATTTATTTATGTGCGATGATAGTGTTTTGTAGATGTTAGTCTAAAAGGGGCAAAGGCGAAAGTCTGAAACTTCATTTATAATAGGGTTCCTTCAGGTATATATGGCCAGCCATGGGACAAATGCGTGACACTGTCCAAATAAGGAGAACATTGAGAGCTGTTGGCCCGAAGTTAACTAGTTTATCGAGTGGTGTAAATGCCAATTGTTTGATGCTAAAGCTATGTCTTAACATTAGAGTAATGGCCCAATGCATGCTGCCTAAAGAATAATTACTTTATTTGGGTGGAAAAGGCAAAGATGATTTCTGGTATACTATGAGCAACCCTATAGTACGTACTCCAGGACTTTCTTGTGTCAAGACAGAAAATATTTTGTCAGTAAACAAGGAAAAAAATTAGTGTGTGTTTATGTATCTCAGTCCGGCAATTTTGATGGTCACTAAAATTTACAGATATCCATAAAAACTTACGCTCGGAAGGACCGTCGGTTTCATGAACCCGCGATAAAGATAAACCATTTTATAGCCTCATAAATAGGCACCCCGTACAATAAGTATTAGTAATTAACTTGACAATTTTATAAAATAAACCCATCTTTTTGATCCAATATTTTATCAGTGACACTTACTCTGTGATGGACGAGTATACTTGTCATCGCTCGTTTTTGTACACACACAAGTTGAAAGTCTCAAACGGGGGTGCCACAATTAGCTGGTTAAGTATATTGTTTATATTGGTCTTGAATTTTTTGAATACTTGTCACACTTTCACAAAAATATTCTAATACTTTCAATATCTTCGTGTTTGGTATATGCTTGTTTCTGAATGTTTAGCTGCTTATAAAAGTTGTTTTATTTATATGATTCCTGTAAATCAGTGCTCTTCAAACTTTGTTCCACGGAACCTTGGAGTTCTACGAGGCATAACCAAGTATTCCACGAGTAACAACAACAAAAAATTTAGATGAAATAAATATGTATTCAAAATGGATTCATGTTCTCTATGAAGTTTGTATAGTTAAAAGTGTCTAAAACTCACCCCTATTCATTAAAACTGAAAATTTTATTTATGTATAATATCTTTATTTTGCAACGCGTTTTAAAAACTTTTATTATAATAAAATAAAAAAGAATATTAAAACACATTTTATCTTTATATAGAAACTTTCTACTAGATTGTGAATATTCTAATATCTACTATCTCGAGTTGCACGATATAATTTCATACTCGTTAATTAGCACAGGGTCTTGCAAACTAAATCGTTTTCTATAATGGAAAATGCATCTTTTTAGATTAGTGGAAAACAAGATCTATAATGAAAGAAATGGAACAACATATCAACAAAGTTGATGTTAAAATCTATAAATTTAAGGAAAAACAACTTCTAAATTTTAGCTTGTAAATTCATGCAAAATACATAAGATTTCTCACACAGCTATAAACATTTTAATGGCATTCATTGCGTTTAAGTGAAATATGTTTCTCGTCGTAAGTGGAGAACAGAAACGAAATATAAAAACATATTAAATTAAAAATATGTAATGCGATTGCATTTAATCTCAATTGACCTAGACTTCGACAGTTTGTGTAAAAAATACTAGCATGTAACCCAGCTACTAAATATAATGCATGGATATGCAACACATGGATCACAAATCAATATTATTAATGGGTAAATTATATTTAAAAAATTAGATTATAATTTTTTAATAAATAATGCAATATTTTTTTAACTGCCCTTACATAAAGTGCCTATAACATATTGATCTACTTTAAACACTATTTTGAGATATATTTTTGAAGTATGTGTATGAAATGGGGTTCCACGAAAACACTTTCTAGTTCTAGGGGTTCAACAAAAGCCCCTTCAAGCTCTAAGGGTTCCATGAGTTAAAAGATTTGAAGACCACTTCTGTAAATAACTAAGGTAATATATATTTTGAATTTTGTATTACTTTTTGAAATATGTTGGCAATATAAATTTAAACCAAAGATATATTTTGGAAAGTTTGAATCTAACCAAAATATCAGTATAGCGAATGAGATATATACATTTTCTATTATAATATTAAGCATATTGCCTGAATTATCTTTTTCTTTTCTATCTGTAATTGTTCAAATTCATATGAAATCATTTCTGAAATTGAACGCAAAGATTGCGCCTAAAATTTATTACAGTGCTGTCTTTTGCAACTATTTAATTTTTTTAAAAAATGATTGTAGAGTTAAATAAAATTTGCTTGATACTTAAAATGATCCCGATGAGTTGGTAGTTATTTTAAAGCAGGATATAAATAATTTTTTTAAAATTATAAAATGTTAGGATATTAGTAAATTATAATATAGAACTCTTGTTATAAAAATTAAATGTTAACTTAAAAATTCATTTTTTAATTACTGCTTCCATTAGAAATGAAAAGAAAATATACATAAAAAGTATATTGAAATTTTAAATATTTTAAGCCAACACAATAGTTATTATTTACCAGAGGAATTATTTGAATTTTGAGAAATATTAGAATTGCTTATGCATGAAAAATTGATTTTGACCGAGGTAATATCAGAATGAATTTTACGAAAAAAATTTGAGATGCAATGGCAGATAAATGCGATTAGAGTAATTAACAATGTTTTAAAATTAGTATTTCATTTCTAATATTGAATGATTCCACTCTTTATTTCAAGTGTTTTATTTTGTTAAAGAATTTAAAAATGAAAATTTAGAATTCGATATCATTCAGGGTGAGTGAGTTAATATTAACGTCGCACTTATCAGCTACTCGACAGATTTCAAATGCATTCGGAAGACCACATTAAAATTCTAAGAAAAATATAAATTCCCAGTTATTTTTTTAACTTTTAATTCATCAACAACATTCTTATTTGACTACTTAATCAGAACAAGAACATTTTTTACTTCAAACTTAAATTAAAACGTTTGAATATATTTTCTAGAGCATTTAAAATCTAAATAACAAAAAAAAAAAAAGGACTGGAATTTGTGTTAAATTTTACATTTATAATGTAGCAAAAAATGAGTACAAAACAGAGGGTTTATAACAATCTTGTATGTTTATATATATGACTGATTTTCAGCAAAACCATAAGGAGGAGGAAGGGAACAGTTTCTATTGATAAAAAACTAGAGCCCCTGGGCAAAGCCCAAGAGAGGAAGGATTTACTAATTTCATAGGATTTGCTTATTTTTATTCCTTTTCTTCCCCCTCCATCACATATGCTCGCCTAGGTGGAAAACAATGGCATTGGGGAGCGATTTGCGTAACTTTTAACCGTCAGTTTTTTTAAGGGATTTATTATAAACCGTACAAATTATCAATATAAATGTTAATTTTTTGATATATTTTTTATATGACTATCCCATGGGGTCATTGGTAATTATTAAACTTGTTCTTAACTTGGTATTGTTAAGTTAATTATAAAATATATTGTGCAATATATACTGATACATTTATAAGAGGGCTATATCTATGCAAAGGTGTATTTAATTTTTTATTATGCCAGAATGTATTTTGTTTGTTTACTTTCCATAAATTAATAATTTTTTTAAATAATCTTTTGTTTTCAAATTTTCAATATGCTCGCACCCTCTAGGGGGGCGCCCTACAGTTTGAGAAACACTGGTATACAAGAACATCCCTTGGCTCTCTGTTGGAAATCAAATGTTACCCTGGTTCCCAGATTGCTCTGGCTAGACTAACAAGTAGCCACTTGAAATGCTTTTTCTGTTATAGTGGCAGAAAAATTCACCCCACTTGTAAGAAATGCTGTGACTATTCAGTGTCAAGGGATCACATTCTAAAGGGAATTTAGTATCCCATCCTCTTGTTGTTGTAGACTTTTTGGCGATCAACAACCTTCTGGAGCTGGTCTGACATCAGGGGCGGACAAACCGGACCCCTGCCCGAGGCGGCAAAATTTAAGGGCGATATTTGGATCAAATTTTATATATATATATATATATATATATATTGTGTGTGTTAAAAGTATTTGATATATTATTTGAAACATTAATGGGTGTAAATTTGGTATTTCACTAAACATATCTTATTTTTTATTTTGTATTCTCTATATTTAATGACAGTTTTCTTTCATGTTGAAACTTGAAGGGTTCGAGTAGGGAGTATATGTTAAAGCATGAAATTTAATATGATTACGCATCTTTCACTAATAACTTTCTCCCTATCCCGGAGTGACGTCACAAAGGACATTCTTTTCTCTATTAAGATGTCAAGCTTCTCAGCTACCCAAAAATCAACAAGAGTAATAAAATATTATGGTAGATAGAGAGTCAACAGAAAATGCTTTATTTTAGTCTTGAGTGTAGTTACTCAAAAGTTAAAACAAACGTTTGTGATCCCTTTATTGTTACACTAGTTGTCTTCTTTTGCAAGACTTCACTCACTCTAATTATTCCCCTCCCCCACGCCATGCAAGTTTTTGATCGCGTTTAGTGTGGCAACTTCACCCCTCATGATCTTATTTCAAACTCCTCTACCTTTTCTTACTTTCTTCCAAGTGGTTATTTAAAACTTCCTTTCAATAACCGCACGCAGTTATCTTAGAGGTAACATGTAACAGACTTAAAAATATTTTTCTCTTAATCCTTTATTAAAGAAATATATCACTTCTCTCCTCGTTCCGTCAAGATGCGGCAGAAGGTTGAAGGACGGGCTTTGCTGTCATGGAGATGTGACGTCATTTTCTCTTCGTTTTCCTATGAAAGCGAAACAGAAACTAAATCAACTGGGAGAGTGGTTTCCACCTACCCCCTCCACCAGCGTTATTGCGCTGCATTTAATGTGGACTGCTTTTTATTTTTATATGTAACTTCAACAAATTGTTCTCTGTTCAATTTATTATGATGAGTGGATAATAGAGCTATCTCTAAGGTTCCACGTAAATGTATAACCGTTACCGTTTGTGATCCCCACCATTAGTAGACTATTTTTCGAAAAAATTGGCCTGCTTAAATAGACAATTCCTTCTGATTAATTTCATTCGTTTGAAATTATAACAAGTAATTATATCCTTAATTTCGAATTATTTTGAATTTTTTAAGACCTTAAATAATATATATATACAGAGAAAGAAAGGGGGGGGATCATTTTCCATTTTCCATCATTTTCCTGCTAGAGCCGGCCCTGCTGGCATACGTCAAATCTTTCGAGAATAAGAAACAACAACAACATGACTGACTTTATTATACGAATTTATATATGTAATGAAAGTTCTAAAATAATTACAAATCCTATAACTTATCCAAGGAACCTATACATGCAGTTGCTAGAATAAATATTATTAGTTGCATGTTGATTTCATAACTATACGTTCTTTTCTGGAGATGCTTAACTTTATGTATTTATACTCCAGGAAAAATAAATTGACCATGTTAATTTTTAGAATTAAAAAATATGAAAATTAATTGATTGTTATAAATATCTAAAAATAGATTCAATATATTTGAAGGAAAATTTCTAAGATAACAGTTTCTTAATAATATTTATGAAACAAACATATTTTATACCACTTATCTTTTTTTTTATCTAAGAACAGGAAAGGATGAAATATTTCAAAATAAGAAAAATAAAAGCTGTAACCATTTTTTATCCGAACCTAAATACTAGGTTGAAAATATCACCAATTTACTCATGCATACACTCTTAAGAAATTATGGGAAGAAAAAAAAGAAGTGTAATGTGTTTTTCTTAGAGTAATATAAATGTGATGCAATTTAGAACTCAGTGATTAAAGTGTCTAGAGCATTATACTTTTTTCCCTCTTAGAGTAAATAATATTAAAAGGAAAGTAGAACCGGGAGAAAATTATTTCCTTTTGAAGTTCCTCAAAGTATAATCAAGACTCCAAATAATTTTTCATTGTTCTAGATTCTTCCAGAATTGTCTAAAATTTACTTTTAAATTATTGAAGATAATTAATCTAGAATTTTTCCCTTCATATTTAAAAGAAAACAAATCTAAGGTATAAAATATTTATAAAGAGAGAGAATAAGAAAATGAGCAAAATTCATATAAACTATTAAAAAAATAATAATTCAATTTACTTCTAAAAGTAACAAAATGAAAAGAATTAGCTGTATGAATAATTTAAAGATACTTTTTTAATATGATAAACTTTGTAACACATTTGTTTGTTTCTTGTTTGTTCACACTTCAAAGTACTACAATTAATACGAGGATGGGTATGAATACAATTAATTTCTTCCAAAGAAGATGTTAAGCAAAACAGAATGCTAAGTATAACATTTAAATTACTTATGAATTAGTCTGAAGCTTTGAGATTTAAGTTAATTTATGCTTAAGCGATTGAAGAAAGATTACTAAGAAAGTTTCGAATTTCGTTAAAGGAAAATATAATACTGGAGGCTAATCTAACTTTTAAAAATTCTGTATAACAGAACGCGTGATTTAATTCTGATTAAATTCGAAAACAAATAGGAAATAATAATGCAATTATTAAAAGAAATATTTTTATGAAATAAAAGCAGATACAAAGCAAGTTCCAACTAAACTTAATTCTTTAAATTTTACTTTTTCTGGAAAAATGGATTATTAAGTACTAGAAACTTTTGCATTCTATACTTCTCATTTATCATGAAAACTTATTTAATATCTGGAGTTCTTATTTAATAAGATTTTTATGAGGATATAAATATAAATATATAATTTAAACAGTCAATCGTTTCCTTTGCCATATTACTGGGAATAAAATTTCTGAATATCATTCATTAGATTTAATTGAGGGATTCACAGTCTCATATATATCCCTATGTAAGCTACACAAGTGCAAACTTTTTAACACGCTTTTATTAGCTTCACCTGTATCTAACGGAATATTAAACTCGATTTTTAAAAGATCAGATTAATTCGAAATTTTGTACACTTGTCAAGGACCGATGGCAATGCAATAATTTATAATTTTGTTCCACTGTCTTGATCAGGATCAATGATTTCCATTTCCAGATTTGGCGACTAATTCCATATTTGGTGACTAAAAGATTAAGTTACAGCCCTAAAACGAAAACGCTCATGTTTAATACAAAAAGAAAAAAGGGTTCTTTGGGTAAAAATTTTAGTTTTTAGTTCTATTAACTGTAAAAGCGTGTTTTTCATTAGTTTTCTTAAACTATAATTTATTATCGTCGTGGATCGGTAAACGTTTGATAATTGTACCGCGGCCTGCAGAGGGTGGGACATTAGTTGCTTATAATTTAAATTGTTTTAATTTGATTGCATTTAAATATCCTTTCACAAAATAAAATACACTTGCGTCCAAAAAGAATATAAATTGATTTAACGTGAAACATAAAGTTTTTGATTTTATTGAAAGTCGTACAAATGTAAGAAAAAAACCATAGTAAATAAAACGGAAATAATTTAATGTTCATTGGGCTGCCCGGGGGTTCATGACACTGTGCTATACTAACTTGACAATTATTTCTTCATTGCATTTATGAAATGTATAATACAGGATACTCTAAACATACTAAAACATAAATTTCGCAGTTGCTTTCATTATTTCTTTATTATTATGTAATCCGATACATTCAGGTATCCGACTACGTTCGGAACCGTGATTTTGCAAAAGCGTATAAATGGATAATATTTATGATATTTAGAGTCACTTAGATTAGAAATGTATATAAAATTATTTTAAGAATAGTATTACAATAAAAATTATTTAAGTACAATATTTTGACAAAAAATGAACATAGAATGACCCATTTTCAAAATATTCTCCTTTTCTGAAAAATGCTTCTATTATAATAATATTTTGCCTGTATATAGCTCAGACCTCTGTACAGAGGCTCAAGTAGAATTTTTGAAATATATACCTTAGAAGTGGGTTGATCCATGTTTTATGACCACAGAGGGGAGAAATTTTAAGAAAAAAAAGCGCCGATAATAATTTCAATGGGTTGTAACTCTGAAAATAATGTGAAGTTTTCAAAAATCATAGTTGAGCCTCTTGACAGAGGTCTGAGCTATATACAGGCAAAATATTATTATAATAGAAGCATTTTTCACAAAAGGAGAACATTTTGAAGAAATGTTATTTCAGTTAATTTTTTTGCCGAAATATTGTATTTAAATATTTTTTTTTGTCAAAATGTCCTTAAAACAATTTTATACATGTATTCTCATCTAAGTGACACTAAATATCATGGAAATTATCCATTTATGCGCTTTTTGAAAATCACGGTTCCGAACGTAGTCGGATTCCTTAAGTGTTTGAATATTTTGTATATTATTTGAACCTTATAAGAATCTACACCTTGGTTACATCACTCCAAATTTTTTTAGGAAACTTCGCTGATGTTTCTAAGAATAGTAAGGATGCCTATTCCCTATCCCGAAAAAAAAAAATTTCAATTTATCGTTATCGTTTTTTTTCCAACTCCACCTCTTTACCATTGATAGTGACCTATTACTTAAGGAAACTGAAAGGAAGATTGTGGCTTATTTTTTTAAAATTAATTCTTCCGAAGTATTGAAACTTCAGACATATCAAACATCAGAACTTAAGGCATAGTGGATAGAGGGTAAACAGTCCTTTGCTATAGTTCACATTGAGTAATTAAATATATCATGGTTTGAATTCATTAAATGGGGGTACAGTCTAAATTTCAAATCTCATCATCTTTTTAAAAATGTTTTATTATTTTAAATATTAATTAATACGTTTTGAATGCAAAGCAAAAAGTTTCAGCCACTTTATCAATTTAGTTTTGAAACGAATAAATTAAATGAAACAAACAATTTGGAAGCAAATAATTTAACTTGAAGAAGATGATAATTAACCTTAACACCTCAACACCTTTGATTAATATATTTTGCTGAAAACGTACTTACTACACTCTAAAACTGTAGATTTATTCGGAAACTGCTCTCTTCATCCATTCCAAGGTAGGGAAAAAAAGAACTTCAAGAACTTTAATTAACAGAATTTACGGCAGCTTTCGGGAATAAATTTTCTTTTTCCCTGTTGACCAATTTATAGGAGAGAATGGAGTCCATAAAAAGTTGCAGCAATTTGATTAGGGGCTACGGAACGGAATAAATAAGAAGTGTTGGTTGCGGATGTTTTTACGCACTTTAAGTCGGAAATGTACTACTTTGGTTAGCTTATCTTTTTCTGTATTTTAATTTTAGTATTATACTCAAATTTTCCGTACGTAAGCCTTTGAGTATACATAATCCAAGCTATTAACACTAACAGCGCGTACACTTAAATTATCAAACTATTCAGTAAGAGTTTATTTCTAAAGTTAAATTGAAGATGGAAATTTTCGGATGAACTTTAAAATTTTAGAAAAATGCTGTTAATGATACATAAATATGATTTAGAATGTAAAACACTATTGCATTTGAAAAAAATTATGACTCATTGTGTCGCGGAACCTCCTTCTCACGCTGCCTCCCCCCAAATGACCGCTTTACTGTTAGGAAACTAGGAACAACTCAAGGTTCATGGAGTTTCACGTGGGAAAGTATCTAAGACCGGATAATTTGACACTTAAGTTGAAAGAAGCTCACTTTTAAGTGTTTCTTCCTTTATCCAGACTACAGAGAGGTGACAGGCACAGTTTCCGCTCCAATCTCAGTCTTTAAGGTTTGCCGCACAAGAGGTAACAAGAACCAATGAGGCTTGGAAAGGCGTGATGTATTAAATCTTTGAAGATACATCAAAAAGGAAAACAGACGCTTCTAGACTCTTCAACACTCTACCACACTCAGACAAAATCCCCAAAGAACTCCCTGACTTATTATTAGCCTGCTATCCAAATGAGCCTGTATTCTTTCACACTTACAGTGACCTATTAAGGTTCGAGATAACTTTTATGATAATGTCGTCCTAACGCAACCTTCACATAAATGACCCGGCTTTGACAGCAATCACTGCATTGCCTTAGCTACGTTAAGATCACGCTCTGCGGACAAAATAAATAGAAACAGCCATAACTAACGCTATTTGATAGTCTATTGTAACTCCTTACCCGCCGCCAGGATTCAAAGAGGTTGCTTTATATAAACAAGTAACATAAAAACAATTTTTTAAGTCAATTCCTACTTTGAGTAGCTAATTGAAAGAATTTTATTAATGATTGAAAATTTGAACAAGATATATATGTATATGAACTCGCCTCATCCCGAAAAAAGTTTCGTTGTATGGAAAATTCGCTATTTAGAGGTTTATCTTTCAATTTTCTTTATAAACCATTTTGTGATTTAATTATTTATATAATTCTAATTTTCTCTGTATCTATTAATCGTATACAATCCTCAAAGGTAAATAAAAGTTGTAAAATGGCAACACAGTCAAAGTGATAACACCTCCCCCCGAATATATGGAGTTCTAATAGAGTTAGTTCCCTGCAAGGCGGCCTTCGAATCTTATGATAACTTTTGAAAAGAGGTTCAAGTGGCATAGAAGTTGAGAGAGTGGAATTAATAGGGCCTGCTCTTTATCTTACCAACAAATGCTGTTCTAAATCATCCCCATGGAGAAAAGAGAGTACATAACTGCAGTATACACCTGCTCCAGAATTATGCTGTCCCCCCATTTTTTTGGGTGTAAGGCCCCCCCCGGGGGCCATTGAATTTTTAAAGGGGCTCCCCCAAGCAAAAAAAATCTCAACACCAAGTTATTTGTATTGCTTTTAGTGATAGCTTGAATAAGTTGGGTAACAATTTAAAAACCCTATTCACACATGAATTAAGAGACTGTAAAACATCTTCAGGACTGAAATTAATGTAAAAACTTCTTTACGCTCAGACTCTCGGCAAGGAACCGAATTGTGTTCTTAGGTTTTGTTTACAAGGTGTGGTATATCACTGTTCCATAGAGAAAGGTGTGTCTAGGAACTCTTATTTTTTTCAAAGGGCACTCTTCTAAATGCTTGATCCAATAGGCCGGTGTTTCTAAAAGTTTCAATATTCGTGACCCAATATTCAATCATAAATTTTATCCGGGCCCCCATACACAAAAATGCATTGAATTACTAATGTTTTACTTTTGACGCTGAAGCCTAATGACTTTTTAAACCCCCTTGGGGCCACTGGCGTTTTATAAACTTTCGCTCAGCCAAAAAGTTAATTTCCCCGACGTATATTTACGTTTTTCCAAAGTAAGGGTCTTTTCTGTGCACCGCTATCCATAAATTTGGGTTCCGGGTTTGGGAATGCAATAAAAGGACCTTGACAGTTTTTGCGAAGGATTTACTTATTTCAGATTATTTGCTTTTTATTCCTTACTCCCCACCCCCAATACATCGCATACGCCCGCCAATATGGAAAGCGGTTGGCATTCGGAAGCGAATTACGTAACTTTTAATCGGCAGTTAAGCGATTAATTATAAACAGTACAAAAAAAATTATCAAGATAAGTGTTAATTTTTGTATATAATTTTATATATGACAAGATCTTGGAGTCACTGGTAATTATTAAACTTTGTACTGTTAAATTAATTATAAAATACATTGTGTAACACTGATACATTTATAAGTGTAACATATCAATGTAAATGTGTATTTTATTTTTTATTATGTCAGAATGTATTTAGTATTTTTTGAAGGCAAACAAACAAATTTAATGAAATAAAATATTGTTTTCGACTTTTCAATATGCTCGCGTCCTCCTCTAGAGTTGTCACTGACCCGAAGGGGGCGCCCCTTCAATTAAAGAAACGCTGTAATAGGCCTGTTTCCTGTCTAAATCAACATAGCAACAATAGGAGTTGTTTTAACTCCACCTGTCATAAAGTGAAGCGCCTGATTTTGTACTTTAAAGAAGGTTACATATTTCTTGTGTAGAGGTCACCAAGTGTTCACATCAGTAGGTTATTATTGGTAAAATATATGTTTTATAATTCCTGTTTAATATAATCCTAGAGCATCCTCTCCTGGAACCAGCCAGACGTTTTAAAATAGTAAGGCATCTCTTGATTCTATTGAGAATAATCTTCGCATGTAACTTAAACGTTAGCTTTCGATTAAACTTTACACCTATGTACGAAAACTCTCCTGTGTCAATAATAAAAGATTGATTGAAAAATAAATCAGGTTTTACATCACACAGCTTTGTAGTTTAATAGAAATAAATATTAATCACTTTAATCACACACAAAAATATCAAATATCTTCAAAGGTATTTAAAAGAAAAGACAATAAATAAATAAATTCATATTTAAGTATTGTTAAATTTTGATTCTTAAAGCAGTCCATATTTGCTCTGAAAATCAAACGGTACATGAGGAAACTGAAATCAAGTATTAGCACTTTTATCAAAGGACTGTGTATTCATCAAAGTTATAAAAAAGGAAAACAAATATTTGGTTTGGTAAACATAGTTTTCTAGAGTAGTTGGGGAAAATGAACATCTGTTCCGTTTTTTTTTAGAGATACCTCTTCGTGAGATTTAGATAGAATCGACTTTAATGATTGCGTCATTGCTACTACTTTACTTACATTTTTATATTAAATATAAACACGTTTCTTCGTTTAATGTGTTGAATAAAATAAAAAGGTTTTAGTATCTTTTCGTTATTTAGCACTTACAGATAATTAGTCATTTTAAAAGCAATTGTTTAGGAAATTGGTTATTTATTTTTCTATATTCCGGGTGATTCATGAAGAAGCATACGTTTCAATGCTCTATAAAACAAAATCAATGTAATATTTAATATTGTAAGGATTTCACTCAGCTCTAGGTTAACTACTTATTTCCATATGAAAATCATCATCAAAAAAAAAAGATAAATAAAATGGTATATTCTATTACAGTTCAATATCAAAAGGGTCCGTAACGATTTCGAGTCTCTTTCGCACTCTCTTCCATTCCTTGATTTTCCAAGCCAGGAGACCGCTGTACTTCGCCGGCTGGTCCGTAATCACTTCGAGTCTCTCCCGTTTCCTCGATATTTCAAGCCAGAAGACCACTGTACTTCACGGGCTCGTTATCGCTCTTCCTATCGCTCAAGGGACGTCCGAATGGCTCCTTAAAAATACAGTCTTTTTCTTCCGGACTCTTTCGCTCTTTTTATATCATCTCTTTCTCCTAGTCATCCACCGCTCATCTCTTTGTCGGCCTCAGTCCCCCTGGGTCTGCTGCCGCCTTCCGGTCTCGGCTCCCTTGATGTCATACCCCTCTGCCGCGCCAAATCCGGTCTCGTTTCCGCTAGTCCCAAAGAGGCGCCGAGGCTGGGTGCACATTTGTATGTTCTCAGACGCGACGGCGTCACCGAGTGGTGGGAAAAAGAATACACAATGATAAGGCGCCTCTTTTTGACAGTCCGGTCAGCTGGGCAAAAAGGCTGCCGAAACTCCATCACCCAGCTACGAAATTCCTTCCCAGTAATTAGGGAAATACCTGGAATTTTCGCAGCTTCTGTCGGCAAGGGATCTGTTGGAAAATAGGGGAAAGAGATATGCTTCGTCACAATATATTACTTGAAATAGAATTGTACGGAATTGTTTTAAGTTTTGTTAGAGACCGTAATACATGTCATATGTGTGAATCCTTATTCACATGGGACACATCAAGCCGGTAATTCCCTTCCTCCCAAAAGTATCTGAAACAAGTCCATCGACAATGGTTGTGATACGATGTTTCAGCTAGATCAACAGGAAGAGGAGGGACAAATACTTTTTCTTTACGTACTCCCCCTCCCCTTCGTTGGCGAGTTATCTTGAACGCTGGCATTGTTGTCATAGCACATAAGTACCATATAAACATAAGTATATTATATAAATATAATCTACATAAGTAGTTTATATATAAATATTTTTGAATAGACTGATCGGCATTTAAAAATTGTATATACTGACATATAAATATATAAGAATGTATAATTATTTAAACATTGCCTTTTAAAGGGAATGGATAAAATAAACAAATCCCTCCGTGAATGGGCATGAAAAAAGAGAAATACTTAACATCTACATACGAAAATGTCGTAAAAGAAAACGTTGTACTGTAATGGTCTCCCCTCTGGGTAAGCTTCCTCGTCATCTAATCGACCTAAATCTGTGGGAGGTAAAGATGGATGACCCTGACTAACCATGATAAATCCAATTTATTATTACCAAAAATAATATTCCAAGACAAGAAAATTATAAAGGGAAACTTTAAAGTGATATAACGAGAGGTCAAATCCTATGTGAATAAGCGCACGAAATCCAAATAGCTTAACTTTAATCAATATTATCTTAAGAATCTTAAATTCTCTAATTTATTCTAATAGTTAAAGTCCGTCCTTTAGTCTCGTGGCGAAATTCTGATCCTTACCGTATCAGCACTGCTTTCAGCGACTCCGCTCCTTTTCCTTCTAATCCACGTTTCCTTCTAATACTTTAACTATATATACTCTAGCTAATCTGCATCTCATAGTTTCTTCTTGAGAGGGATGGCTGTGAAATAACGCGATTGCTGGCCCAAAGATTCCCCGAGAGAATTATTACTAGAAATTCTCGTAGAGCCCAGTCACAGTACATCCGAACAATTGGATATTCTTGCCCAGAATAAATGAGAAGTGTTCACTTTTATCGTGTGATCATAAGCACACACACGAATTTTTTTAAAGTGTATATTGTGTGTTGTCTCCAATAAAACCTGCTTGACTAGATTTGCGTTGGTGAAACGGAAAATTACCTATTTTAGGCCATATGGCAGAACAGTACAAGAAATAAGGGGAAAAAATTCCTTTATTGCGTTAATTGTTTATAATTTGCCGTTGCCATGTAATATGATGACACTACGTGGAAGTTTATTCATACGTTTCAATTTGATTAATTTCTTGAGTTTTATTAACTATTGTAACAAGCTTATTTGTTTCACGTTTCAGTTCTTTGTTCAACTTGTCAGTTCAGAATTGGATATATCCTTCCAAAAACACTTTCTTAACTTCAGAGTTCTTGAAAGTGTAGTTGGGACTTACAACTGGGTTTGCTCTTTAAAAGGCAGCAAACGAATTGGCGACATTATATGAAACGAAGCACATGGTTGCCAATTAAGCACAGGCACCACATGTGAAATCGGAGTTGTCAACTTGGCGAGTTATCTTAAACGTTGGTATTGTTGCGGTAATACATAAATACCTTTAAAAGTAATGTACAGGGGTCCATACGAATCAGTTTTCATTTATCATTGGATTTCATGATTTCCAATACTTTCAGTTGTCCAAAATGCACAACACTCATCTTCTTTTAGAAGCCTCAATTGCACAACGGTTTCAAAAATCAAGTAAATGAATTCACCACACACACAGTTATTGCTTAAATATCGTTTTCTCATTTCTTTCCATAAACATAACTAGTCATTTCTTAGCGAGTGAAATTCGTATAACTTAACTTGTTCATATTTGTAAACACATTTTAGACCTATTTCTATACTTCTAAATATAACTTTGAGACAATATCCTCTATCATCTGATTTATTGATTGTCCCCAATACTTAATTAACCTAAGCAAATATAAGCTTTTTAAAATAGGACACAAATTTATTAAAAGTTGATTACTATTAATGAAAATTTTTGATCTGACTTTGCATCTATGAATACAATTTAAAAGCTTTCTTGAGCTATAGTTTATGGAAAAGGAAATGAAAGATAATTAGATACTTACGTTATCGCAACCATATTGGCGACATTATATGAAACAAAGTACATGGTTGCCAATTCAGCGTATACGAAACAAGCGAAATTGGGGTTGCCAAATTGGCGAGTTATATTGAAGGTTGGCATTGAGTTTAATACGATGCGATAAGTAAAAATATTACAAGTTCTTTTTTTTCTTTTTGAAATATTGGTTAGACTTATGCGCAAAAAAAATATGTACACTAACTCTAAATATAATCATTCTGTCACACTTCTTAAGAAAAGAAAGCCGATTTTTCAAAAATTATTTTTGATTTTAAGTGAGCTAAGGGAATGGAAAATAATTATCATAAAAATAATCTTTTCGTTAGTTTGTCTTTTGTGACCACTTGGTTCACAGATTCTTAATAATAGCCTTAAGCAAGGGATTTTTAAGATAATCTTCCCTTTTTGATGGAGAAATTTAAATGGTTAAAGACGAAGTAATTATTTTGAATGAAACAGTGGCAATGATAATTCTTATTCCCATTTCTTTTTATTCGCTACATTTTACTTTCTTGTCTGATTTTATATTGTTTTTTTAATTCTATATGTTTCGTGGTTTATTGTGGTTGGTAAAATGATGGAAGCAAAATTTTCCACCCCTGTTGGAAATTGAACAACTTGTACCTTAAATAAGGAAATGTATTAAATGGCAACATTAAAGCCATTTTTGTATTGATATAAGTTATGTAATTTATTTATCTTAACTTTTTTCTATTAAAATTACAGCCCAGCTTTTATATTACTGTATCTCATTGCTTTTTTGTGTCTATTATCAGCATTTCTTATATTTTCCACTTGGCATTCTATTAATATGATTTGCTTACAATTTTTTTATTCATTCAATACGTTAAATTGTCCATAAAATACCTAACTGTAGCTATTTTATGCAAAAATGTTCCTTTTTAGGTTTATTTATGTATTCATTCCTTTCTTAGTTTTTTTATAAGATATCACAATTCGTACTTAAGTATTATACCGTCAATAAAGTCGTCAAATGAAAAGATGAACGATAGACAACCTACAGCAGGAAACTGTACCTACGTATGTACAAACACATTAATCATGTTTACGCATATGATGACAGCATTTGGCGATGTTTTTTGATTTGGGAAAAAATGGTCGACTTCATTATACGCAAATATCCATCATTTCTACAGCAATGAAAAAACTTTAAAGTGTAATTTTCATATATATAATATTAAAAAATGTATCTTGTTTTCTTTTTGAACCCAAAAAAAAATCTAGGCATCATGACTTACTTTGTCACTTTTGTAATTTCAAATAAAGCTTATATGCATGATATATTATCTTATTTCTCTTTTTTTATGTTTTGAAATTTTAATTTTATTGTTTAAAGATTAAAAATCTAGATTGTTAAAATATACATAAAATATTTTACCTCAAACAAAACTGTTCCTTTTCAATTTATATCATATATGTTATATTTTCAACAAAATTCTTAAATAATATATAAAAAAGCATAAATATCAATTTCAAAGATAAAATTTTTAAATAAAATACCGTTTTAAGTTCTTTTAGCAGTTATCTATATAAAAAATATACAGAACTAGTGCAAAGTATTGTACCTTGAAAAATGCATTAAATTTCCATTTTTGACAACCTGCAGCATGACTAGACTTAAGTATCCAATTTATAATTTTTGAATTTGCAAGTTTGACAGGTATCTATAAATAATGTCATGTAAACGTGCTTCGAAAATTTCGAAGATATTATATCTTATATTTTTCTACATCTTCGATTCGGTTAAGCATGTACATGGATTTCATTTTAAAATATTTGTGAGTTATGATTTCTGTAAATCATAAATGTTGCTGGAAATTTAAATTTTTCTTCCCTTTCAACTGGTCTCAGGAATTTTCGAGAAACAAGATTCGTGTTGATGATTTTAGGAATATGAGGGTTTTTCCCTTTTTACGTTAGCTCTTTTCTTTATGTGAACTTGACTAATTTTTTTCCCTTTATCATTTTTTAAGCGTTTTATTGACTATATCTTAATAACCTATTCTTCCTTTTTCCCTTCCTTCTTCGGGCACGACAGCCTGGTGGGCCCTTGGGCCCCTTTAAGAAAAACCTTTCCAGGCCAGCCTTCTTCCTGCGACGCCTCAAATTCCCAGTTCTCAAAACTAGAGACATTTTTTTAGGGCCCTCAATCCATCTGAGATTTGTCTTGCCCTTTTCTTCGTGTGCCAAAATTTGGGTTTAGCATTGAAGACTTTTTTTGGGGGGTGGTCTCGTTCATTCTGATAACGGACCGCCCATTTAACGATGTATTTTTATTAAGTTACAATGTCAGATTCCTTAGGGGTCTCAGGGGGGTTAAATTTAGAGGTCGAAAAAAAAAAAAAATTTTCAAACAGGTTAAATTTTTTTAAATTTAAAAAAATGATTTCCCTTTTCACATTATTTTAAAAAGAATGAGGCTTCAAAGTATAAAATTATTAAAATATGATAATAATTTTAAAAAAACAAAAGCATATGAAAATTCTATAATAAATATTACATTTTGCGTTGGGACGCTATTTTTAAAAAAAGGTAGTCTCAGGGATAAAAAAATTTAGAATTATAAAATGCATTATACCTTTTAAACCCTAGCTAATTTTAGTATTTTATATCTTTTGTATTCCAAAAAAATTTGTAAAATATTGAATTTTTAAATATTTTTTTAAAAATGTATATTTTTTTTTTTATTAAAATATGTGTTATTATTCTATTTATATAAAAAAAGCACAGTGTTTAAAAATACATTTAATTTTTTAAAAATCAACTTATAGAGCTGTATAATTAAAGCTACTATTTTAGAAAATAAGGCGTGACGAAAAAAACTTAATAAATTTTTTTTATAAAAAATTTTTTCTTATTTTCATATGTTATAATTTTTAAAAATTTTGATTATATTTTTTTAAAATTTTATACCTTCTGAAGCCCCATTCCTTTATAAATAACATGTAAAAGATTTGAATTATTTAATTTTTTAAAAGAATTATACCTGTTGAAAAAATTTTTTATATTTTCAGACCTCTAGAGAAATTTAACACCCCTGAGACCTCTTATATGATCGATAGAGCACTAAATTTGATCTTCTTTGCCATCTTCCATTTTCCAGAATTCCTCCAAAAATGGATCTTAAAATCTTCCTTTTGTAGATACCATATTTCATCTGTTCGAGACATGGACCAAGTTTCACAAGCAAGTTAACGCTGATCTTAATCTGATCCTTTGTTTTGCAAAAATATTTTTTCCATGATCCATTTAACCGGATTAACCAATTTTTCTTAAAAAAAGTTATGCTATTTTATTTATTTGTAATTACTTGTGACGAAACGCATTTTAAATTTTACACAATACAATTTAATTTTGTACTACAGATAAAGAAGTACTTTCTTTTAAAAAAATTGTAAAATTTAAGAAATGTAACGAGTTAGCAGAAAAAAATAAAACCCTTCAAAATTTTCATAAAGACTGAAGATTTAAGGTTTAATTATGGTTATCTTAAAAAAAGGTAAATAACAGAACAAATATTTATATTAGATTTCAATTTTTAAGTAGAAAATGCACCACTATTTGTATAAATCAGGGGTGTCAAACTTGCGGCCCTCAGATAACATTTTTGCGGCCTGGCCAGAATATCGACACACAATAATACATAACAAAAATCAAAATTTCTCCCTAAATAAGATAGCAGCAGAGAAATTTAAAAGGGCAGGGAAATAAAAATTAAATTTTTTTTCCCTTTTTTTTATGTTTTTATTATGCAGCGATTCTAAACTTTCGAATCTCTCTTCTCTTCTTTATGTAACTGGAAGACATGCAGACCTTCCAAAACACATTCCCGTATGACTCCCAATACATGGCTGAGTGACTTAATGCAATCGTTACGATGGCTCCGATTTGT
>BMAV01026338.1:0-52807 GCA_019973955.1 Trichonephila inaurata madagascariensis | reverse complement strand
ATTTTAAAAACAAAGAAATTTTAAAGAAAAACGCCGTTTTAATTATTTCAAATGGTGTAACTCTGAAAAATAATTTGAATTTTTCAAAAATCGTAGTTGGCTTCTGTAAAGGTCTGAGCTATATACATGAAAATATTAATAAAGCATTTTTACAAAAGGAGAACATTTGGAAAAGGTTATTCAAGTTAATTTTTGCCAAAAATATGGCATTTAAATAATTTTGTCATAATGTCCTTAAACAATTTTATACATGTATTTTTAATCTGTGACACCAAATATCATGAAAACTATACATTTATGCACTTTTTTAAAATCATGGTTCCGAACGTAGTCGGATACCTTAAATTCTAGAAACACTTGATTTACAAACATCAACTGCCGTTGCTGTATCTCTCTCAGTCATTGAAGTATGTTCATTAAGAGAGATTATTTTAGAACGCATCTCTCTCTTGGGAGTAATATGCATCTTTAAACAAGCAAAAGTAACACGTGTTACACAGATCGAAAAATTATAACCATCAACAGCCACACTAAAATGCTTCCAACTAAACTACTCTGATACACTAAAACAAGTCAAAGGAGTAAATTATAATCCAAGTCGTTCCGTCACAGCCTGTGGGCAGATATAACTGATTTGAGTCGGTTCGAGACAACAGTGGTAATCACATACCAGCTCTGACAAGTAAAATATGTTTGTGCCAATTAATTCGAACAGTATAGTATTTTCTTTTTTATAAAGTTGGTTATATTGCATTCAAAACATTAGTTAATTGTTCCCTCAAATTTTTAATGACTTAATATATTATATGTATGTTTTTTTTTGTTTTTTAAAATAAAATTATGTCATTAGTTTTAATCTTGCATTAGGTAACAAAATTATTGTCTTCTACTGGCACTTGAAACGACTCAGGAGTTCGATTCCTATATGCGACTACGTTAGACTCTCGTAGTCTCTGTTATGGTGAAACTACTATACATATTTGTATAACTTTTATTTATTTTTATGTAAAATGATAATTAATTACTTTAAGAACTTTTGATGCTTCATTTTATTACGGTGGAATTATAACTTGATTGCGTTCTATCAATTCTATTTCATTCAACGAATCAGGGTTCATTTACTTTACACCACAGTGCTTCGCAAACTTTCAATACTCGTGACCCAATATTCAATCATCATTTTCATCGCGTCCCCCTTCATACAATAACATTGTATTGAATTCAATAATACAATAATTTTACACTAAAGCTAAAATACGACTTTAACTTCTTATGTGCCGCCGGCGTATATAAACGTCTCGCTCAGCAAAAACATTAATTTTCTGGACGTATATAAACGTCTTTCCGAAGTACGATTTTTTCTGTGCACTGCTATCCATAAAATTATTCCTAATGCCTTGGAACACAATAAAAGGACTTTGACAGTCTTTGCAAAGGATTTACTTATTTCAAAGTATTTTGCTTAATTCTTCCTTCTCCCCAAAAAAAACATCAAAATACGCGCGTCTACGTGGAAAACCGTGGCATTGGGCAGCGAACCGCGTAATTTTTAATCGGCAGTTAAGGAAGTAATTATAAACCGTACAAATCATCAAGATAAGTGTTAATACAAGGCCATGATGTCACTGATAGTTATCAAACTTGTTCTTAACTTAGTATTGTTAAATCAATAATAAAATGCATTGTACAGTACACACAGAGATACTTTTTTAAGTGTATTATATCAGTATAAATGTGTGTATTTTATATTTTATTATGTCAGAAAGTATTTTGTTTGCTTACTTTCAGTAAATTAATAATTTTTTGAATAAACTTTCGTTTTCAACTTTTCAATATGCTCGCGACCCCTCGTAGAGTTATCACGCCCCTCAAAGGGGGCCTCCCCACAGTTTGAGAAACGCTGCTTTACACACTTCTTAGGTATATTCACCGTACAACGCGTGCTCTAATAATATAGGTTTAATTGGAACTTTTTCAGCAAAGGTTCAGAAAGTCTACCTTTCATTTGAGTGAGCCTCAGCAGCCCAACGATTATATTCGCGATCTCTGGCGTAACTAGTCCTGAGTGGACCCTGTATCAAAATTCTTTGGGGGTTATTTTTTGGAAGTGGATGCTCTGTTAATGGGACGATTGATAATATTTTACGATTTCTTGTTTACTCTTGTTGAGATCCTTGTAGCTTAGGGGTCACGTATCACTGATACGGCGATAGCTACATCCCTGGTCGAGACTTACGTAGGTGATTGACTTCAAATCCAGTCATTGATTCAATTACTGATATCTACTAAAGACTTCCATGCGGAAGAATGGAAGCTTCTGCATGGAATTGACAATGTTCCGTTAAGTTCTCACACGGCGTATTGTTGAAAGAAGAGTTAGATATCAATTCAGATGTCCTCCTCGTCCTCGTGAAGCTCAAAGTTGCGAAGACCACGGGCAATACTTTTCATTTTTTTATGTAAGATGAAAATTTGACGCAATTCAAATTAAACCAAACTGTTCATCTTAAGATGTGTCACAATAGCTATTTGGTAAATTGCGTAGTCCAATTAGTCTTATATTATTCAGTTCAATTGCTATGTAGATATTAAACTAAATTGCACAGTATATAATGAAGCTTCTCTCACTAACGATTCCCGGCTTTTCCCGAGCTGATCTCGGGCAGGTGTAACATACCATCCTGGCTCATCCCGAATATAGCTCGGGGACTGTGAACATTTACACTGTGTAATCTTTCTTTCCCGAATATTTAACATCGGCTTTTTATGGTTGCGAATAATTGAAAAGTACCACTCTGGGGAATTTTCTGAATAAAAGAAGACGCTTGTTTGAAAGACACTTTTTTTATTACATTCCCCAACAGAGAAGAAAACTAATCAATCACGACATTGTATTATTTGTTGCTCAAACAATAAAGGGAAGAAGGTAAGAAGAGAAACAAGATTCTACTGTTATATGCACTACCATGTGTTCGAGTTTATCATACACGATCAATTTATGATTATTAATTTCATAATCATTTAATCATGTATGTAAATGCAAAAGATGTAAGATAAAAGTTAGGTATTCTAAGTTTTATATTTATAGTTAGTGTGAATTGACTCTAAAGTACAAGTACATTTCCACCATACAAAAAGCCAACTTTACATGTAAATTACTCATTTATTTAAATAGATGTTTTTACATTACGTTTTAGGAAATTTCGATGCGAGTGGTGTTTAAAATATGTATGTTTGAAAATATGCATTAAAATGTCATTTTTTCTATCCATAGTCTAGAAATAAAATGAGCCTGGAAGGGTTTAACCATTCATAATAAAGATGGTTTAGATATTTAATTTTAAATTAATTTTAGTTATATAAAAAGCATAGAATTAAAACTTGGCGGGTTTTTTCCATTCTCAAACTAATATTACATTTGTAAAATCTGTTTTAATACAACATCTTATCAATGCTACGTTATACTCCAGTATAAAATTATTAATCGCGGTTGAAGCATTCTTCCGACAAAGTTAACAAAGGAAGTACTTCAGTAAAAGTTGCGTTTCTTCAATTTCTAGGAAGAAAATTAGCGCAATCAGTATCACAAACCAGTTTTAACTGCTTTTTTACCATTGCCTCCATCACCAAATAGGTCCTTGCAAAACTATCATATGCTGGACGTCATGAAACGTTCCGCTCTGTAAGATTTCGAGATTTAAATTGTTTACTTTCGGAAATGATTCGAACGGAAAGCTATGTATCAGTGATTGCTATCAGTGCTGTTTCATTCTTTGTGAGATATTTAAAATGTTAATGTTTTAAGTAGTAACCAGCAGGATGAAGCGCTGTCGTAATATTTCAAAAGGTTTGCTCAGCATTTCTGTTATCTACTTCTAGTCTTAAGCGTGGATATTTCAACAAAGCTTCTTGATAGAAAGGTTAAGTTACGGAATGTTCTAAAGAACATTTTGTTATAAAAAAAATTCTAGTAAAATTAGAATTTGCAATCCAAATATTACTATCTTTCTATTTATTCTTAAGTGCCAATGCTCAAGAATATAAAGATATTCTAAAAATTCTTAGAACCTTTGTTTACATTTTAAAAATTAGTATTCTAAAATAAGTTTTATGATGTAAGAAATTCAGAGTCCGTTTTAAGATTTATTAACAGTAAATATAGTATATCAAACACGTTCAACCTATCTAAATCTCAAAAAAAAATTATGCTCAAAATAAATTATTAGCAGGAAAATATAACATATCCAGAAAGTTTGTAAGCAATTAATTTTGATTAAAGAATAAATAACGTCTTTTGGCTTGTTGTGGGAAAAAAGCTATATGTATCCATACTCTCTCTGCGGCAACATGACAAAAATAGTTTTCAAATAGATCATGGCAACAAGTAAACATGTTTTTAGAATAGAATTTTTTTTGGAGCTTTTTAAAAATTTTGTGTTATTTTTAAACTATATATAACTCAAAAAAACACTTGAGTTCAATAAATTTTTTGTGTTTGAAATATTAATTTAAAAAATTTAAATTTGTCAGCAATTTGTTGTATTAAATTAACTGTAAATAATTAACGACAATTATTGTATTATTGTCCTTACAAGAAAAATACTTATGATCAATACTTTAAAAAGTGTTCAGATTACATTTTAAATGTCATGACTTTTCCCAGTTTTTCTGAAGAAATTTTCCCTTTTAGGACGAATGAAGTCGAAACCCTTTCCCTTTTTTCCATTTTTGAACCTGGTAGAATAAAAAATAACCCCGCCTTTAAGTGAGGTAATTGAGTAATTCCTTTTCTTTAAAATGGGCATTACCATGTTTCTCAAATGATAAACAGCACAGTTAATAAAAACTTGAAATATAGAAACGCAAATACACATTTTTACGTATATAATTGTTAGATTTTAAGATGGATTGCAGAATTATTGAATCTTGAAAAATGAACATTGATCACTTTAAAGACTGTGTAAGTATACCGTGTTTACCCAAATCTAAGCCACTATCTATTCTAAGTCACACCCCAAATTCTCAACATGTTTTTGTGAAAAACTGTTGTCATCGATTTTAAGCCGCACCCCAAATTTTCCCCCAGGGGTCCCAAACAGGGGCACCGGGGCCATTGATGGCCCCGACACAATATTTTGGGCCCCCCCGATCAAAAGGTTTCATTTTAGTCCAAAAAAAACAAAGTTCATATGAAGTAATCCTCATGAGGGACCTCATTCGCGCTTTTGGGCCCAACTGATATTTTCATAAATGATATTATTTCAAAAACTAAAATAATTTCCAAACTTAAAAAAATATCAAATATTTAGATATACATG
Organism: Trichonephila inaurata madagascariensis; assembly: GCA_019973955.1. Classification (NCBI taxonomy): domain Eukaryota; kingdom Metazoa; phylum Arthropoda; class Arachnida; order Araneae; family Nephilidae; genus Trichonephila; species Trichonephila inaurata. The sequence continues at coordinate 47,489 of BMAV01026338.1, read as the reverse complement.
AGAAACCAGATGGAAAAAAAGAAAAAAATATTTCCGTAATTTAAATTTTCACTAAAAAAAATTTTTAGTGAAATGTTGCACAAATAATTTTCAAAAAAAAAGCTCAAGTTTATTATGGACTTCATTTGATAAACTAAACTTGTCCCAGTTATCTTGGGAAAAAGAAGAATTTGAAATGCAACTGATTGATTCCCAGTGTTGTTAAAAAGGATTGAAATTTATTGAAACAAGGAAAAAGTTGGAATTCATAAATAGTAAAAATGCCAGTAATGAAAGTTTGGAAACATGGAATTCGATTCCAGACACATTTAACTGATAAATAAATAACATTAAAGACTCGCTTAGAAACTATTTGACAGATATCTCCAATTCATCATGCATTCTACTAAAAGTAACATTTTACAACCCTATTATAAGTTATTTGCCATCTAATCTGCAACAACAGAAGTCATACAAATGTTACTTTCATTTGAATTACTCGTATAACTAAAACATTTACTACTATATATTGCAAAATGTATTTTTTGTACTGATTATAGAGTTTTGGGTTGTTGGTAATTAGTTTTATATTTTCTCAATAATCACACAAGTCAAAATTATTTGACGACACATATATACTTCATTAAGGTATCCGACTACTTTCGGGACCGTGATTTTAAAAAAGCGCATCAATAGATAATGTTCATGATATTTAGTGTCACTTACATTAGAATACATGTATAAAATTGTTTTAAGGACATTTGACAAAAAAAATTATTTAAATACAATATTTTCACAAAAAATTAACTTAGAATAATCTTCTTTCAAAATGTTCTCCTTTTATAAAAAATGCTTCTAAAATAATAGTATTTCGCGCGCTTATATTAAGTAAAGACTTCTCCAGAGAGTCTGAACTATGATTTTTGAAAAATTCACATTATTTTCAGAGTTACCACCCATTGAAATAATTATCGGCGTTTTTTCATAAAATTGCTCCCCTCTGTTGTCGTAAAATATGGATAAACCCACTTTTAAGTTATATATTCCAAAAATTCTAGTTGAGCCTCTATAGAGAGGTCTGAGCTATATAGTGGCAAAATATTATTATAATAGAAGCATTTTTCAAAAAAGGAGAATATTTTGAAAAGGGGTCAGTCTATGTTCATTTGTTGTCAAAATGTTGTACTTAAATAATTTTTTTATTGTAATAATATTCTTAAAACAATTTTAAATACATTTTCTAATATAAGTGACACTAAATATCATAAATTTTATCCATTTATACACTCTTGAAAGATCGCGGTTTTCCGAACGTAGTCGAAAACCTTAGACATTTCCTTAGAAAAATTGGCACATTGATCTATAAAGGTTCGCCACCCCTGCTCTATACGACTTTGAGAAAAAATAAAAATTTATGTAAGTTCATCAATGTTCAATACTTAAGAAATTTACAAAAAACTTTAAATGTGAAATATTAAGAAGTTAATAATTAATTTATTTTACTTATCTTTACTTTATCTTTATCTTCTCTTACATAGTTACATTACTCGTTTGAAATAATAATAGATAATTATGGGCTTAATTTCGAAACATTTCGTATAGGTGTGTATCTATGTGAACAATTTATTTTTTTTAATTATAATTTTTTACTGTAGAGGGAGGGGCGGCATTTCCTTTTTTTGTCCGGGACAGGAAAACTGTTAGAGTCGGCCCTGGTGGTTGTCTCAGACACGAAAGACATCAAAATTTACTATAAATACACTAAATTAAATTACAATAGAAAATTATAATGTAGACAACACTCCTTCATTGTTGTGTGCGTCGGTTTTCCAAAAAAAGTGCTTTCGTGAAGTTCTGGAATTTGAGGGAGGGCGTGTTTTAAAATATCAGGAAGAAAATTATGAACTGCCCAGTGAGTGCTTCCTTCTCAAGAATGAAGGTAGGCTTTAGATTTAGCTTTTCTTACCACAAAATACTGTAAGACATCTTAAATAATTTAAATTTAAGATTACAAGGAGAATATCGTTTTTTCTCCCAATCCTGATTGATCATATATCTTCTTTTGTGAACACACTTTTGCTTTTTTGACCCGATTCTGCAGATAAAAGAGAACCTGATGCACACCTAAAACAACCCGATTTTGTTTGCATCTTCGGGAACTAATCCTTATGTAGATGGTCGCCATAAGCCCTCGTTCAGCTGAACAGCACGACGTTAAGGTATACGACTACGTTTGGAACCGTGATTTTGCAAAAGCGTATAAATGGATAATATTTATGATATTTAGTGTCACTTAGATTAGAAAATGTATATAAAATTGTTTTAAGAATAGTATTACAATAAAAAATTATTTAAATACACTATTTTGACAAAAAATGAACACAGAATGACCCATTTTCAAAATATTCTCCTTTTGTGAAAAATACTTCTATTATAATAATATTTTGCCTGTATATAGCTCAGAACTATGTACAGAGGCTCAACTAGAATTTTTGAATTATATAACTTAGAAGTGGGTTGATCCATGTTTTACGACAACAGAGGGAAGAAATTTTAAGAAAAAAACGCCGATAATTATTTCAAATAGTTGTAACTCTGAAAATAATGTGAATTTTTTAAAACTCATAGTTGAGCCTCTGTACAGAGGTCTGAGCTATGTACAGGCAAAATATTATTATAATAGAAGCATTTTTCACAAAAGGAAAACATTTTGAAAAACGGTTATTCTAAGTTAATTTTTTGCCGAAATATTGTAGTTAAATAGTTTTTTGTCCTTAAAACAATTTTATACATGTATTCTAATCTAAGTGACATTAAAGATCATGAAAATTATCCATTTATGCGCTTTTTTAAAATCATGGTTCGGAAGGTAGTCGGATACCCTAATATTCACTTACTCACCTTAATGTAGATGACGCAGTATAAAATATCCAAACTGAAAAACCATATTAAAAAAAATACACTCACTGTTTAATAATTATTTAGAATTAACTTTTTCTGGTTACTTCTTTTTATTTTACACCTAAACTAACTGATGAACGTGTAAAAAATTTATTAACTGTGAAACCTTAGTTTGCACTTTTTTGTTTTATATTTATTATATTGCTTTTAAATTTCCACGACCTAGACTTGCATGAAAAATGTGCTATTTACTTAAAAATTCTTAATAAGCCTAAGAGTAACATTTTTTTCACCTTTTCATATTCTATTGTTTGTTGGAAAAGTTTGAAGTGGTACGCATAATTTTTTTTATCAGATGGTGGCTCTCTTTCCTAAGAGGTTCGCCACCCCTGGAAAAGACGGTATGCAACATACCTTGTCAAATACTCGACGAAACCCGAAACTAATAAATGTGGATGACTCACAATCTCATGAACCTCGGCCAAATCGGCTTGACCGTCTGCCACCTTTTGACAAATGAGTAATGATGGTGTATGGTGGTAGGCTTAAACATGGGGACGACGGACATGACGTAATAATGCAGTACTGCTACTGTTGCCAGATGGCACATATAACGTAAAATCCGGCGTATAACACGCACTTTTAACACAAAAAATAAAATCGAAATTTACGGGTGCGCGTTATACGCCGGATATAAAAATGAGAGCTTTAAAAATAAAGAAAAGAGATAAGCATAGAAAAAATTAAGACTTCTGAATGTATCAAAATACTTTTTATTTAAAAGAAAAGACATTCCTTATGAACTAAAAGTTATATTATTTTTCAAAAGTTTGGAATAATAGTTCGAATAAATGACTTCAAAACATAAGAGCATTGCACACATATATTTCAAATTTCTTCGTAAACAAGTAATGTAAAAAAATAGTTTTTAAGTCAATTCCTACTTAGATCAACAACGAAACATTTTATTTTAGCTACTTTTTATTAAATAGTTACAATTAATATAAATATGTATATACATAGAACAGAATCACAACATTAAGTGGTAATTAGTTTTTTTAATTATCATTAAAGTATCGTATTGTGTCCTTTTAATTTCAGTCCAACTGAATGCTTTAACACGTGAGAAAAAAACTTTTCCAAGTTTTGACACAAGTCGCCAAAAGTGTCGCTAAGTCGCCAACGTGGCTGTATTTGTAAATCTTTAAATAATTAGTTTTAATCAATTAAAATTTTTATTAATTATAATTAAATTATTGTATTGCCATCCAAAATGATCCTGTCTATAAAATTTCAGCTGAATTCAGCGCTTTAAAATGTATTTTATGAACGATTGAAAATTCCACCAAGATAAATAAATAAATATACAAATGTATAAATAAATAAATATATAGACAATGCGAGCTAATAGTAGGAATTGAAAAGGGGGTGCAGCGCGTTATGCAACGAATATACATAAAAATTAAAAAATGCAGCATGAAAGTATAGGTGCGCGTTATACGCCGGATTTTACGGTAGTTCGGAATTCCCAGGTTTTCGGGGAAAATGTTTGGGGAATAACATTTGATGATAAAAATTTTTCGGATCACTATCATTTTGAGGCCAAGTCGAGATCAAGACAAGGCTCCGAGGCTAGGGAACGTTTGACCCATGCCTTAAGGGGACGGTGGACCTTTGAAATTAATTTCTTAAATTGTTAGCTTAATTAGCTGGAATTGGAATCAATATAGTAAATGATCTATATATTTCACAATTTAAATATATTTTTTTAAAAAATTATAATTTTTTTTAAAAAATTTAATTGTTTAAACTTTTTTAAAAATGCTCCTTGCGCATCAATTTTTAAGATAAGTACATAATTTTTGTTTTATATATATATGAACTATAACTAAATATATCTGTGCATGGATTTTAAATTCAGAATAAAATTTGATGAAAAAAAGATAAATTTTCTTTACTATATGAAATCTTTCACCAATTATCACATATTCAAGGTATTCAAAACAACGTAAAATATGATCCGTTAAATTTTTTTGAAAACTAATGCACAATTTTGTGAATTAAATTATCTTTCATAACTTGTTAAAATTTCTATGAGATACGACATGATATGAAACGCAAGGAGCATTTTACGTAATAAGAAAAGAAAATTTATGAACTGAGAAAAATGCATTTTAAACATTTATTTGAGTAAAATAAAAAAATAAAGCAAAATTTTACATAATTACTTACCTTTATATGAAAATCAAACATATAAGAGATTATTATAGCAAAAATCTAAAAAATATTTAAATAATTTATTATATTTAGTTATATATTCAATAATTCAAGTAACATGCATCCGCAAAGCTGATACTTATAGAAAAAATATAGCGTGGCAAAACATTCACTTAAAATTGACCAGCACAGTATGACAATCCTTCAGATTTTATATTTTTGTTTTCTATTTTATTTGAGATTTTACGCTTTATAGTTCTTTATCTTTTGCTGTTTGAAAAGTTTTATTTCTGCTTTGCTTTAATCGACGCTCATCTCTTACTTCACTGATTTGCATCGAGGGTAATGAAGCATTCTGATGTACATGTTTCAAGGTAAACAGAGATCCAAAATTGAATTCACTAACTGCTGTTACAACAGATATTTCCAGTCTTTTCTTTTGATTGAAACTTCTTTTGGGCAGTGACTCCAGATAACACTGTGCAAACTTTCATTTGCATTTTGACTCTTACCTGAAGTACACCGAGACAATATCTCGTTGCTTGCTAATCGCTGATACACAGGAAGAATCTTTGCAACAACCTCCTCAGTTAATTTTGTCTTCATAACTGAATGACTTTCAGGGGATTCTCCATTTGCTAAAGCTCTTTTGAAAAAACACCAAGAAAGTTTTCCATTAGGACATTTGTTGTGTTTCGGTTTGGCGTCTGTGGAGGAACAATGATAAAGTGTGGCGTAAATAGCACTTTTCATTTTTTCGACATCTTTGCAATTGTCTTTAATGGCTTTTCTGTAAAAATTAGTTAGCTTAACTATTGTGGTTTCTTTTAAGCTACCAACCTTTTTGCCACCAATGCAAACACCTTTGCTTCGCCACTCTTTCACTTTGCTGCGTAAACCAGTTCCTAGGCGCTTGGAGATATGGTTGATACATTCCTCTTTTTAAGGGGACGCGGTACGATTTAAACAAAAATCTTTGATTTTATGGTTTTTACAATTTTTTTCCTTGTAACCTATGTATATGCAATACGTAAGACAGAATATTTGCTCAAAATATCACAAAAAGCAATCCATTTAATTTTTTTAAAAAATTTAAAAATTTATGAGGTAATTTTAAAACGCTACTCCTCGTACAATAATTGACGTACATCCAAGAAATTTGATTTACATATTTGTCAAACCATGTACAACAAAAGTTGGTATGGGTTTGGGGATAACATGATTCAAATTCCTAAAAAATTTTTATGAATCATTATGAAAAAATCCCTAAAAAACGTATAAATTCTAAGTTCAAATATTTTTAAAAAAATAAGTATTGCTTTGATTCAAAAATGCATACCAACTTTTGTTATACATATTAATAGCAATCTATAAAAAAAAATTTAAAACATTTCATGCAATAGAAAAAAAGCCTTAGCATTTTAAATGAAAGAAAACAAGCGATTTTTTTGTTCTGAGATAAATCAATTTAAAGTTTTTATTTACTGTAAAAAGATATATATATAAGTGCAATAAAATTACTAAAAAATTACTGTATGTACTACATGCACATGACAAAAGTTTTATAAAGGTATTATATGAAAATTATAATTTTATATATTTAAAATTTAAAATTTTCAGTACCTTACATTTTTAAAAAATTGCGATAAATAACATACGAACCCATTTTACGATGATTTTAAAATAATTCTATTTTACATCTTCATATATTTTTTTACGTTTATGTTCAAAAAAACCCAGGACTATATGTAATCCCTTCTTTTTTCTTTGAATATTTTTCTTTTCGCAGATTGGCTAGTTTTACTTTTCGACGTGCTATGCGAAAAGCAAGATTATTTTGGCGATTTCTTTCTTTTTTACGTCTGTAATCACGTGTGGCAGCAATTTTTACTGCTTCTTCGCCAAGATCCAAATTAGCAGCCTTTTGTATTTCTTTTAAGGCTTTCAAAGTACCAAAGTTATACTCTGATATTGCCTCAGAAACAGCTATATTTACACGGCGTGATTTTGCTGAAGTTTCTTTAGAGCACTTACTCCAAATCACGCTATGCAGACTCTCGTTGCTGTTCTGAGTCAGACATCTGGCACATCCTTCCAAAAGACTATCAGAAGCTAACCTTTGATATATTGGAACAATTTTTGTCAAGTAATCTGGATTTATTGGTGTTCCAATATTAAATTTATGTGTGCAGGTTTTTCACCTTTAGCTAAGGCTCTTCGATAAAAACACCACGAATCTTTGCCAGGAGGGCATTTCATGTGCATTGGATTTTTGTCTGTCGAGATACTGTGATAAAGTGTGGCATATATAGATTTTTTCATGCCCTGAATATCTCCTTTATTTTCCAGAATAGCTTTCTGATAGTACTGCGTTAGTTTTTTTATTGTTGTTTCTTTTAGGTTGCCATAAGATTTTCCTCCTAAAGTGATACCTTTAGCTCTCCAATCTTTCACAAGATTACGTAAGCTGGTGCCTAATCTTTTGCTTACGTGATTAATACACTCTTCTTTCAAAATTTCAACATCTGGTCCATATATTTTTAGGCTATTTAGGCTATGAGTTTTAGCATCACCATCAGATAACAATGTTGTGTAACGAAAACCACATGCTTCTGATCGAGACCAAATTTTAGCTGCAGCCTTCATTTCCATTGCTCCTGATGTCCCAATGTGGTTAATCTGGCAGGAATTTTGTGGCCAGAATACCAAACATCGTATTCAGCTGTAGTTTCGCCTAATTCATTTTTCGCACTTATACATATAGGACAGTACTTGCTCATAATTTCATAGTCAATAACGTATCCTGTTAAAGTGTCGACTACACAGCCAACACCGATTTGGGATGTGTGTCCTCGGTCAACCATGTCCCCTCAAATGAAACAGCAATATCAGTAACAGTATTTGACCCATTTTGATCCAATTTGCTGTATGCATTTTGAACACTGTTATGTACATAGTTCAACACAGTTTGGGAAGCAAGAGAGTACACTGAGTTAATGTAGCATTTAATTTCATTAAAGGTTTTACTCGACATCAAAGGCATATTGAGAAACATGCAAAATTTTTCAACCGATGCATGGCCCCACTGATTGCAAGAAATGCTTGAACAGCACGAACATTCACATCGAAAGGTGTAGATGTATTTGATTTTTTTTCAAGTCTTGAAGATGTAAAGCCTTCCATTTTTTGCTCAGAACATGTTTTACATACCAGTTTTAATTGATGAGAAAATCCATATTTATGTCCAAATTCAAGTTTTAAAGTTGACTGGTTGCAGCTACCACAAAAAGTATACTTGAAAATATCACACAAGGCATTTTTGTCAACAATTATATAACTTGGTCCATCATAGGTATCAGCAACATTTTCTTGTTCTAGTACACTTTTTCTTCTGCATAGAAACTCTTTCATTTTTAAAAATGCTATTAGCACTTGAATGTTGAACAACATTTGAATTGTGCTCTGAAATTTCCATATTGTTTTCAGTTTTTGTTTCAGTGCACCATCGCTTTTGAATACTTAATTTACTTGATTTGTTTTCCTCTTGCACGAGGCATGTTTAACTATTAAAATGCTAGATGAAAATACGTTTATATATATAAAAAACTGTTAAACTGATAACGATAAAATAATTAGTCTTGAAAAAAGACTTTTTGGTAAACTGAAACTAAATATTTCAAAAATATGAAATAAAATTAGCAGAATAAAGAACGCAGTATAGCTCATCAAATGTAAACAAACATTAAGAATGGATTACAATCTCTTCACTTTACTTCAAAACTGCTTAACTGTGTTAGAATTAATTAAGTTGGCTAGAAAATGAAAAGTGCGTCTGCTAGAGCAGAATGATGTCAGAATGTGAATTCTGACGAGCATATTAGTTATCATAACTTTGGATTTTTTAATTTAGAGCTCTGAAATTTTGTGAGGTAATAGAGAAATGTATAAGGAATAATTTAGGCAAAAAAAAATTTTTTGATATTTTGACCGATTTTCGTCAATTGAATCGTAGCGTGTCCCCTTAATCGGTTTACCTTTTCCATAGATGTTCAACGACATCAGATGTTGGAATGTTTTTGAATCTCCATCCGACAATATACAAGTATAACACATATTACACTCTTTGATGGATCTTTACCACAAAATTGCAGCAGCTTCCATTTCCATACTAGATGAGGAACCTGTATGATTTATTTGACATTCAGATTTGTGACCTTCATACCAAACTGCAAAATCTGGACTATCGCCCGAAAGGTCTCTTGCTGCGGCAGTACATTCTGTACAATACTTTGATAGGATTTCGTAATCAATAACTAAACCTGTCAATAAATCAATAACAACTCCTATCCCGTACAGTGATTTATAGCCCCGCTTTTGCCAAGACCCATCAAATGACACAGTAATGTCTAAAACACCTGTTTCCTTTTTTCTTCATCATTTAAATCAAGATGTTGCTTCCTAACTATATTTCTTGCTACTTCAAGGATCTGATGTTTCATCTCACTATTTTCTTCGGACAAAATTTTAATGTGCTTCGAAAAAGATTTTTTGTCCATTGCATTCATACCAGTCACTAATGCAAATAGTTCCAATCCCGCGTGTCCTTTTCCAAGTCTTAAAAAAGACGAAACCATTTTTTTGTTAATGTCAAAAATTTTTTTTTTACATGAGCACTTGAAAATGAGGAATTTAACACTGCCTCACAACTAGAGCAAACCAACTCTAGTTTTGATGCCATACCCAACTGCGTTGTTTTTATGATATTTAAATCATTCATATCACATTTAGGGCACTTTACAGTCGACAGTAAATTCTTCCATATGTTTGTATCAACTAATACATAAGTTGTATCATCTTGTTCATTTGCCAAATGTTCTACAGAAGTGTGTGACAGAAGAGACAGCTTTCTTTCTGTTGCTGCATTCAATTCACTAGAATTTAATGTGCAAGCATTTACTTCTGCATTATTTACATAATTAGAGGATGCATGACAAGTTGCATTAGGTCATTGTCATGAAAACTTGATGCTCCAGTTCTTAATTGTCCTGGGGCCCATCTCTTCTTTTGCTTTTAGCAAAGCCTGCATTTTAGTTTTGATGGCCTTGCTTTTGGCACATGATATCGAGAACTGATTCTGTGCATTGTACAAATACTAAATTAATTTATCAAGAAAATTGTAGTCGAGTGTTTAATCCAAAATAGGAAAACTTTGAAAGAAATATTACGTCTAAAACGAATAAATATGCTATGTTATAACAGGTATGAAACAAGGCGCTAAAACGATGTAAACAAACAATACAGAAGTAGAAGTTGAAGTTTCTATTCGCATCCTTCTTCATAAAATGTGTAATGAAAAATAATAAGTGAGGCTAAGCATATGCTAAAAACTAAATTCCAATAGTTCTTGTTTACGTTCAAATGACAGGTGCCACGCCCATTTAAATGTTCGATAGTGCCATGTTTAATTCATAGATTACTCATAACTCAGTAACTATTCATCAAAATGAAAAAATTCTTCGACAGAATCATTCTGTGAAATATATGGAATATTATTAGTATAAAAAATAAAAATCGCAATTTTGACCAAATTTTGAGATTTTGAAGGTCCACCATCCCCTTAAGGTGTCCTTGAAAAAGTCATTAATTTCAAACTGGATCAGAGTTAAGGTTTTATGTTTGTTGTGTGTCAGATGTTTATTCTAATACTTTAAATTCACTAAAATTAAAACAAATTTACAACCGAGGATAGGTATTTTATGGAAAAATGCTAAAACAGGAAGAGGGAGGGTCATTTTGAAGAGAATAAAGGTTACATCTATTTATTAATATTAGATCAAGACACATTAATTTGTCTTTGAGTTGAAAAATCTTAATGTTTAAGGGGACTAATACTTTCTCCTACAAAATTGTTAAATATATAAACAAAGAAATCTTATAACTATATATTATTTCTACACACGTAAACGATATTTAAAAACTTTAATTGTTTATAAACAGAACAATAAAAAATTTTCCGTAATTTGTTCATTAATGTAAGCAGTCATAAAGGGCAGTGACGTCAGTTAATGGTAAAGAAATTAATGTATTCGAAACACAAGTTGAAAATATCATTAGGTGTGCAATCTTAATAGTCTCTAGAGTAGCACCAAATGATATTAATGCTTGTGCTTACTATTTTCTGAAAGTTTAACCATGATTGCCTTTAAGGGGGTCCGGCACATGAATTTTTGAAAAATTATCGATTTTGACTTTTTCACATTTTTTAAAAGTTCAAAAAATGATATATGATGTATAGAAATACGATAATTAGAAGTATTTTTATTTATTTTTTAAAAGGAAGCCACTCTCATAGACAAATTACAAATTCTTACTTTAAAGCCTGTTTTCTCAAAATGCAATATTTTTCCCTTTATGTAAACTTTTTTTCTCAAAAACTAATTAATGTAAGATCCTCAAATTTTCAGTGAGCATACTTTCAACATGTTTAAATATTTTAATGGAGGGAATAAGATATATCTAGCGAACCGTTTTAGATAATGTATTTTTAATCTAAATTTTAAAGAAAAATATTTGGCACTTTTTAAAAAATTCATAATTATTTTAATTTTTAACAAAAAGACAAAACCCTCCATTAAAGTCTTATTGAATATACCTAATAGTGTCAAAAAAACCTAGTATGGGGTCGCGTTATACTCCGGTGCACGCAATATGCCGGATTTTACGGTAAGTGCTTCAGTTTCGCCAGCTTTCCGATCACTAATCATCCTCCTAACAAAAGTAGCCAGATCCTTCTAATTTTTAATTGCTTTCAGAAGGGAATCTTTTCTTTTCTAAGTATGGTTATTAAAATAAACCTGCCTAATTATTTAGTAAATAACGATGTCTATATTTTTGTTAGAGCACTTTTGTGACCTTTAATGATAATCCTATGATGCAATGAGAACTGTATATCTTATCTTTTCAACCATTTCATTATCCGGCGAAGGATTGAACCTTTGATGGCAGGTTTAAGCTCTTCGGCGTAACCTTTAACCCGAAGCAGGCTCGCACTCAATACTAACGTTATCGAAGCGGGGTGACGAGTCACCTATTCCTTTTCTTCTTATTATTTTTTTTGTACGCACCAAAAGTCATTGTTACAGTGAATAATTTATAATTAAGAGGAATTATACTTTCCTACTTTTAAGGACTTTAAAATTTTTCTTTGATAATTTAAGAAAAAATTCCAATCAAACTGAACCAAGAAGTTTCAAATGTGCGTGACAATAATAAAGGACAGAAAAAACAGAAACTTTTCACTAACGTTACAGGAATGTTATTTGCAGGTAAAACTGTCATATTTTGTTTACGTTATTGTAGTTTTATTGTCCTTTGATGATCGACAAATAGCATGTTGAACTTTTTCTTGCTTGTGTCTTTTTGACAGGGTGCAGAATGTCTTGTGGTACACCTGTGGCTTTATATTTTTCTTGAAGGAGTTCTTTTGGTAGCATTTGAAAATTTTCCTTTCAACTCAAACGTTTCAAGTGCATCGGTTTTCTCAAATTTGTTTTCGCTATCATGATTAAAATGCATTATTTCAGCAGGTTCTACCCTTGCTTGATCAGTTTCAACTTCCTTCAATAGATGCCGATTCTTTATATTATGTTCTGATTATTTACATTTATAAACCATAATAAGTGGTACAACACAGCAATCAAAACCGCTAAGTTGGTCATAGGGGGGAAATGTAGCCTGTTCATAGAAAATATTTTGCAACAAATGTGATGGCGTGGGGAACTCAGTCAAAACAAGTACCTTAAGATTGCAAATAATAATAATAATAATAAATTATTTTCCACTTCCAAAAAAGAGAGAGAGATGTGACAAAAACATTTTAGTTCCCATGAAGACTGTCATATACAGTACTGTGCAAATTAATTGGACATTCACAAAGGTTTACACGAATGTTGTTTATTTAGTATAGGTTTATTTACATGCGGTATAGCAATCCAATAAAATATATGTCCTCCTCTAGCTTGAATGAGATCCAGCACACGGTTTGGCATGGATTTCACTAAATTAGAAAATAAATTTTTGATCTCGTCATCACACACACACACGAAACCAAACTTTTATAGCTTTCCCAATCATTGTTTTCTTTGTTGAGTTGAGTTGAGTTTGGTGTTTTATGGCGCAAGAGCCAGTTTTGGCTATACTGCGCTAAACATTCATAGGTCTGTGGTCTGGACGGGAAAAGAAGAAATTGGATGACAAGATGGAGGGTCGAAAATAAAGAAGGATCACTGGGGTACCCCGAGGTCACGACACCCGTGTTTACCAAAGATAGTAAACCCCTTGGGAAAAGGAAAAGATCACTAGGGAACCTCGGGGTTGTGACACCCGTACCCACCTAAAGAAGGTGAGCCCCCTGAGGAGGTTTTCTTTGTTGAGCAGTCCATTTTACTTACACGTCTCTTTACAACGCTCCACAAATTTTCGATGGGATTTACATCAGGAGAATTACCAGGCCAATCAAAACCGTCATTTTCTGTTTTTTGAAAAATATTCATTGTTAGTTTAGAAGTATGGCATGGAGCAAGATCTTGTTGAAAGATACCAACACCACCAGTGAACGTTTGCATCATAGGCACAGTTTTACTTTCTATTACAGAAGAGTAATGTTTGGAGTTCATCATCTTTTCAACTGGTACTAATCTTCCAGGTCCTCCAGAAGTAAAATAACCCCAAAACATCTCTTTCTGAGGGTGCCTAACTGTTTGAATAAGATGTTGTTTCCTGATGGGTTCTCCACCACTTCTCCTGACAAATCTTGGTCAAACCCTTGCACAAAAAATGCGTTTCGTAGCTGAATACAACCTTCTTCCAATCTTATGCAGTCCAGCACTGATATTTCCTGGCCCAATACAAGCGTTTTTTTTTCATTGTAGATATTAATAACTGTTTTTGATTAGTTTTCTTGCAAATCCCCCAGCTTTAGTAAACCTTCATCGAACTGTCGATGAATCCAAGCTCACACCAGTAGTTAATAATTCTCTCTGAAGATCTTAACTTGTTCTGTAAGGATCCATTGAACTATTTCACACAAGAAATTTGTCTGCTTGAGGTGTGGTCTTGCGTTTGCGTCCACATTTACTCTTTCGCTTTGGAGACACTGCCCCAAATTCTTTTGCTGATTAATAATCCTAGAGACACTGGATTTTCCAACTCCAACTGCTGCCAGCAATATCCCTCATAGTTTACTGTCTAAGGGTAACAATTCTATTCCTTTTCCTGGGAGAGATATCCATTTTTTAAATACTCGTCAGAAGGATACAATTCATACAAGTGACCACTTCTTTCAGCTATACTGAAGCGAAACTGAAGGGGAAAATTTTCGACGTGCCATGACCACGTGGTCCAACCAGTTTAGACCAGTCAAGGGCAATCCCGCATTGTAAGAAAATGCAGTTGAAACCGGTTTGAGGCAGAAAATCCCCGAGAGAGGAACAATTTTCTGAAAAAATATGTTTGTCCCAATTAATTTGCATAGTACTGTAGGATGATACTGTTAAGGTCATTGGTAACAAATAAGCAGTTTTCCCAAAATTAACGATTTCGTGAGCCAGGGGTGACTCTGTGCTCCGCGCGCCTTCTCTCCCGGATTAAACAATATGTCTCAGATTTGGAAGATTTTTTTGGGTAAAGTACTAAACACTAATACTATATTCTGACTTCGCTATCCTATAGAACAGCGGCGCCAAACGTTTTGACTTCACGGACCAGTAAATTCATAATTTAAATCCCGCGGGCCACTAATAGGATTTTTAAAAGTAAAATATATATTTATAAAAAAAATTGATCTAAGAACATATAAAATGTACTTAGTTAATAAAATGAAACTTTTAATTGTAACCAAATTACAAAGAAATGACGAATTAGAAAAGAGCACAGATTTCTGCCACCTCCCTCTGGGATGGTGCCTCATTAAATATGTTCTATACTTGCCAATTGAATTGTTTCTCGCTCTCTCACCGGTAGTATGTCCTCAGCTACAGGTGAGAATCTTTCTTTTAGAACGGCTCTGAGCTTTTGTTAATAATTTTGATAGCATCTTTTAAATTTTATGGAACTTTCAATTAATTATTCTCTTTTTTTCTTATTAATTATGATGAGAGGGTAATACCGTTTTTTTGGTAAGGTACCTCGTATTTTGAAGCCGTGGGTGTAACCAAATTATGAAAGCTTTATTGAAAAACCATAATAAAATAAACAAAAAATAAACAAAAATTGTAAAAACAAAACAATTAAAAAATGGTTTAAGTATATCAAACTTTTTTAGCATTATACATTCCTAGTGTGATATGCTTGAAATAATATTATGGATACTTGGATCCAATGTTGTTGCTGCAAGACGGAGAATTGCATTCATTTCAAGCTGAGATCGGTACCGCGTTTTGATGGCTGCGACAGATGAAAAGGCCTTTTCACATAAATAAGTTGAGGAGAATTGAATCGGAATTTTCATCGCCTGTTCACTAAGAAAAGGGTATTCACTTTTTATGGAAAACCAAAACTGAGATCTTGATAAGGATGAAAGAAATTTAAATTTGAGAGTTTCGTCGGTCGATAAGTCGACGAGGCTTTCTTTTAGACGCATGCTTAAATTATTATTCTGAATTTTCGCTGCAAACGGATCGATTATCCACATATTACCATGTCTGGTATCTTCATTTTGTGGGTAATAACGAGCAAATGATTCTGTAAATGATTCCAAGTGCTTTTTAACTAGGGTTATTGTGTGTTTCTGGTTAACGTCTTTTTCCTTCACGTATTCATCAAAATTAGAAAACATTTGCAGATCGTCTTCAACCAACCACGTTTTCTACAGTAATATTTATTTTTGAAGCGCATCCATTTTTCTTTCTTAGCGTGAGCACGTCCTTAAGTTGTCCTTGCAAGGATTAATTCATTTAACAGGGGAAAAAATATCTGCCAGGTATGCAAGCTTTGCTAGCTGTTCATTGTTGTACAAGAATTTTTGCAATATTTCGGATTAATTTGTTCCTCTGGAAAAATAATTTGACTTCTTCCCGTAAAACATAACTTAACGCAGTGTTTCTCAAAGTGGCAGCCCCTGGGGCGCGAGCATATCGAAAATAAAAGATTTAAAAAATAATTAATTTACTCTGGAATGAATTAAAACAAAATATTTTCAGACATAATAAAAAATGCACTTTTACTCTGATATAATTTATAGGCGATATAAGTCATCAAAAATAAAAACTTCTTCAATACCTAATTAGCCATCTTTGATCCAAAAAATCAAATAAAAAAACTTTTGTTTGATTTGCTGCAATCTCATGATAAGTGATTTTTACTACTCTTTCAGAGAAAAACAAGTCCCAGACCCAGAATCGAAAAAATTTAGGAACATAAAAAATTCATCACTGTGATTATTTTTGAAATACTGCACATTATAGCTGTAATCTGTTTTTGCTGATAATCTGTTTGACTTTCTAAGTTATTGGTACAGTTAGTTATGACCCCTCTCTTATGTGTTTGTTTCTCATTTAGGGAAGTTGTAAGTAATATATTTATTTCTGTGTTGCGCTTTTTTCCATGCAAAAGAGTTTTATGATATTTTTAAAACCACGGAAAGCACTTTGAAGGATTACTTGGCCAAGACTTTTGACCCGGAAGTGGTCGCGCGGGACACACAGATCACAAAGTCGTTAATTCTGGCAAAACTGTTTATTTGTTACCAAAGAAAAATTGAAAAGTTCTTGAAAGTACGTAAGTTCACTTTCTCTTAATTAAATTATTCATTAAATTTACAATAAAATAATTATAAAAAAAAGGATTGGGGTGACTCAATCACCCCACGTGACCATTAACGCTAGTATCGAGTGTGTGTCTGCCCCCGGGATAAAACATTTTGAAGTCTTCTTGCTTTAAATATTAAAAATAACACTATTATTCTTCATTGGAATTTTATATTATTTTTCATTGTTTAACATTAATTCTAAATGCTAATTCTGTGAGGCTTAAAATTACAGTTCGCTTAAAACTAATTATAATATGAGCATTCCTTTTAAAATATCATTTTAAAATATCATTTTACATTTTCGTAAACATTGTCGCACATTTGAGTTTACTCTCCTGACAATTCAGCTGTTTATCAAGAATGTTTTAGTTTTAAAAAAAAATGAACTCGTTCGAAGAGCGGGTACTTCACACAGTATAATTTTAATGTATCAGTGCTGCACAAGGTATTTTATAACTAATTTATAAATACTAAATTAAGAGCAAGTTTAATAAGTTTTAGCGACTTCCATGGGCTTATCTTGCAGAGGAAAGTTTTTCAAAGGAAGGTTTACGATTATAAATGGACACTTTGAGTAGATTTTCTATATTTGGCTGAGATCTGTATTTTGTCTCGAAAGCAGCCACCGCATTTTACAATCTGTTCCAATTTAAAAATTCGAGAAAAAAATAAAATATATATTACTTTAAAGTAACATATATAAAATTTAATATACTTATTTTATTAATTTGTACGGTTTATAATTAAGATTGTTTTGTAGCTTTAGCGTCAAAGTGCATTATTATTGCATTCAATACTTTATTATTGTATAAGGGGGACGCGATAAAAATTATGATTGAAAAGAGGGTCGCCAGTATTGAAAGTTTGAGAAGCATTGACTTAACGTGTGATGTGAGTAAGTATATTCCACGTTTTGCTGGGGACCAGCAAAATTTTCCCGCGGACCACCAGTTTGGTGTGACATCTGCTATAGAAAGCAACATTTCTCCTCAAACTACTGATTTCTTCTTGGAGTTGACCCATTTTTACTGGTACAAAATGAGTTTCGTGTGTTTTCTCGTATAACGTAATGTTAAATGAGATATCTCTTTGCATGTTAAGATATCCGAATGCGTTCGGAACCGTGATTTTAAAAAAGGGCATAAATGGATAATTTTCATGATATTTAGTGTCACTTAGATTAGAATACATGTATGAGGAAAGAATACATGTATGAGTTTAAGGACATTTTGACAAAAAAAATTATTTAAATACAATATTTCGGCAAAAAATTAACTTAGAATAACCTTTTTACAAAATGTTCTCCTTTTGTGAAAAATGCTTCTATTATAATTTTTTTTTGCCTGTACATGGCGCAGACCTCTGTACAGAGGCTCAACTATGATTTTTGATAAACTCACATTATTTTCAGAGTTACAACCCATTGAAATAATTATCGGCGTTTTTTTCTTAAAATTTCTCCCCTCTGCTGTGTCGTAAAAGATGATAAACCTTCTAAGTTATATATTTCCAAAATTCTAGTTAAGCCTCTGTACAGGGGTGTGAGCTATATACAGGCAAAATATTATTATAATAGAAGCATTTTTCACAAAAGGAAAATATTTTGAAAATTAATCATTCTACGTTCATTTTTTGTCAAAATAGTGTAGTTAAACAATTTTTTACTGTAATACTATTCTTAAAACAATTTTATGTACATTTTCTAATCTAAGTGACACTCAATATCATAAATATGACCCATTTATACACTTTTGCAAAATCACGGTTCCGAACGTAGTCTGATACCTTAAAAGATAAAATTAATTATATTTATGAAGTATTTGGAAATTTTAAAAATGTTGTATTATAAACAGATGTATGAATTACAATGTTGTAAGTTTTCATGAAAATTCAGACATTTTTCTGCCTGAAAATGTGCTTCACGCTTAGTTCAGGCTCTCGTACATCATTTAGTTATAAGACAGCTTTAATCTCTTAACTGGTTTGCCAGTACACAGTAAGAGCTATCGGAAGCTGGCCACATTCGGTTTGCCCGTACTCTGTATGAGCATTGATATTTTCTTCTTTCTCTCTTTGATTGGCACATACTTTTAATTCTTATAGTGAGATTATTAGCGTTGGCTTTTTAAGAGATGCAGTTTGTCCATGGTACTGAAATACTTCTCATCCGGGACTTTTTTCTTTGTGGTGAAGGCGGGAATTTTTCTTTGAAGGCAGGAATTTAGATTCTTGAAAGTATTCGATAAAGCACAGGAACTGGCAAGGTAATGTGCAATTTGTTGCTTAAGGTATCCGACTACGTTCGGAACTATGATTTTAAAAAACACATAAATGTATAATTTTCATGATATTTAGTATCACTTAGATTAGAATGCATGTATAAAATTGTTTTAAGGATATTTTGACAAAAAAAATTATTTAAATACAATATTTTGGCAAAAAATTAACTTAGAATAACCTTTTTTCCAAATGTTCTCCTTTTGTAAAAATGCTTCTATTGTATTAATATTTTGCCTGTATATAGCTCAGACCTCTGTACAGAGGCTCAACTATGAGTTTTGAAAAAATTCAAATTATTTTCAGAGTTACAACCATTTGAAATAATTATCGGCGTATTTTCTTAAAATTTCTCCCTTCTGTTTTCGTAAAACATGGATAAACCGACTTCTAAGTTATGCATTTCAAAAATTCTAGTTCAGCCTCTGTACAGAGGTCTGAGCTATATACAGGCAAAATATTAATACAATAGAAGCATTTTTACAAAAGGAGAACATTTGGAAAAAAGGTTATTCTAAGTTAATTTTTTGCCAAAATATTGTATTTAAATAATTTTTTTTGTCATAATGTTCTTAAAACAATTTTATATATGTAATCTAATCAAAGTGACACTAAATATCATAAATATTATCCATTTACACGCTTTTGCAAAATCACTGTTCCGAATGTAGTCGGATACCTTAAAAAGAAAAGAAAATGTAAAGATAATTCCAAGCCGATACTATCTCAGTCCTTATTGCAATGTAAGACAGTAATACATAATAATAATAATGGATAAATAAATGCACACATACACACAAAATCCTCAACCGTTTGAATAAGAGGTTCAAAGATGAATTTTTTTTTTATGAAATAAATTCTTTTAAGATAAAAAAAAAAATTCATTGCATATATAGAGTACTTATAAAAAGCAAACATGTAGCGATTTTTGTGTTCCACAATGAAAAAATAAAGTGAAAATTTTAAAATGGAAAATTAAAATAAAATTCTTCCACTTCCTTGTTCTGCAAAGTATTATACTTCTTTATATGCAATAAAAAAAATGTGTGTGTGTGTGTGTGTGTTTTTAACTTTTGGTCAAAAAAATGAACCACTTAAAAGGGGTTAAGAAAGCTTGTAATGAATATATACTTAATTTCAAAATTATATACAGCAATCTTAGATTCATATGGAAAATAATAACCAAACTCGGAATACATTTCCAGAAATGAGAATGTTTCAGCATTAAAATAAGCTTATATGATTATAATATGTAAATGATGATGCAGCTCAACTACACTGGTGTGCAAAACTTAAGCAACAGGTGGGTTTATTGCTATAACTTCATGAAAAATCATCTGAGAGACATGAAATTCTGAAATGAGGGAGAGTATTATGTACGTAAAGGATGACGAAAGCATCGGCGCTGAAAAAGGGATAAAACACATACAGTATGGAATCAAACAAAAACAAGCTTTATTGAACGCATAGTATCGTGACTCATGATTGTCTATCCAACAGGAAGAACAACAAGCAGATGTTCCTTAATATGGTATATGCCCCTCCTTACTACAATGGTTGCTTCGCACCGTCTCCACATACCCCAGAACCAGCTGGTGCAACATTTCTTGAGGTAGGGTGCCCATTCCTCAATCAACATCTGCTTGAGTTGTTGGTTGTTCTCCGATGATTTAGCGTGTGGCAATACGTTCCCCAAAGCATCCCACACATGTTCGATGGGATTTAAATCAGGGGGCACGCTGGCCAATCCATTCGAGTGATATCTTCCCCTTTCCAGCAGCTCCTCAACAGCAAGAGTGCGATGTGGCCGTGCATTGTCATCCATAAAAATGAAGTCTGGGCCAATGGCACCTCAGAAAAGATGCACATGGGGAAGAAGTACCTCCTCACAATAGCGATCCCCGGTTACAGACCCTCTGTCGAAAATGTGAAGCTCAGTTCCGCCGTTCAGCATAATACCACAGACAAGAACTCCAGGACCACCGTAATGATGTCTTTCCTTGATGTTACTGGGATAAAACCGGGTCCCGATCTCTCTCCAAATCAAAACGCGTTGAGAATCGCTTCTGGTACTGAACCGACTCTCATCCGTAAAGAGGACACGACTCCATTGATCAGTTGTCCAGTTTTTGTGCTCTCTGGCCTACTGTAAACGGTGGCTTCAGTGACCATCTTTCAACGGGAGGCAAAGGTTCAGGACGGCGGGCGAACTGGCCCCTTTGTGAAGGCGCGCACACAGTAAACCGCTACACTTGTCGACCTGTTGCTGTACAGAGTTTCTGAACAATGGCGCTTGCTGACTTCTGTCGATCTTTTTTCGCCTGCAGGATGATATATCGGTCATCCCCTGCAGTTGTCGTCCTCGGGCGGCCACACCAACCTTTCTAACAGCTGTACCTGTGGTTTGGAACGTTTTCCAAGCGCGAAACGACACTTTTGTTGATTCCGAACTCTGCAGCTACACTGGTGACAGTACGCCCCTCCTCCAGCTTTCCGATCATTCTTCGACGTGTGAAGTCGCCCAGGTGATTTCTTCTAGCCATATTTCACGAACTGACTCACTGGCACTTGCAGAGAATATGGTGAATTGCGTTTCCGTCCTTCATTTCATTCTACTGTTGAGCAGCGCGCGCCGACATCACGCGTTTTGCGTACGCTCACATTGCTTCTGACGTTTTGTTCCTGATATTTGCATACGCATGACGTTTCTACTGACTTACGTGTTCCCTCTACTGATCTCCAGACCTCCTTTTCTGCAATTTCATGGCTATCTGCTAAATTTTTACATTGTTGCTTAAGTTTTGCACACCAGTGTATATTGGCCTTATCATCTGACCGCAATTCAACATTATAAAGCGTACTGTCTGTGTTAAATGAACCTTTGAATCGGACAGCGAAAAAGCAATCAGAATTGTTTAACAAATACGTATTCATAGTTATTATTATTATTATTTGTATTTTTTTCAATTTAGAAGCATTTGCTATAAATACGTTTTTTTCAATGTGTTTCCTACACTCCTAACTTAACTGTAACTGAGTGCGCCATACTTTCACGCCGTCCTACCCCAACTGAAACTTTTGAACCCCGTACCGCAGTGCTTCTCAAAGTTTCAACATTCGCCATCCAATATTCAATCATAATTTTCATCGCCCCCCCCCTTCCATACAATAACAATGTATTGAATTCAGTAACACAACACTTTGCCACTAAAGCTACAATATGACTTTAACCTCTTAAGTGGCACCGGTGTATTTAAACGTCTTGTTCTTAATCCTCCAAAGCGTTAATTGCCCCGGACCAATACATACGTCTTTCCGAAGTACGATGTTTTTCTGTGCTCTGTTATCCATAAAATTATTCCGAAGACTTTGGAATGTAATAAAAGGACCTTGATAGTGTTTGCGCAGGATTTACTTATTTCAGAGAATTTGCTTATTTATTCCTTATCCCCCCAATACATCACAAACGCGCGTCTACGTGGGAAACGGTGGCAATTGGGAAGATAATCTCACGCAACTTTTTTAATCGGCAGCTAAGGAGTTTGTTATATACCGTATAAATTATCAAGATAAACGTGTTAATTTTTGTTTTTAATTTTATATATGCCAAGGCCACGGGGACACTGGTAATTATTAAACTTGTTCCTAACTTAGTAATATTAAATAAATTATAAAATACATTGCACAGTACTGATACATTTATAAGTGTACTATATCAGAATAAGTGTGTTTTTATTTTTTATTATTATGTCAGAACGTATTTTGTTCGTTTACTTTCGTTAAATTAATATTTTTTTAAATAATCTTTTGTTTTCGACTTTTCAATAGGCTCGCGCCCCCTCGTCGTTTTATCATGACCCCTAGGGGGCGCGCCCCACATTTGAGAAACACTGCCGTACTGGGACAATTCTGTAAACAGAAAGCGCAACGGACAGACGAAGGATTCTTGTCCACATCAATCCGCAGCACCTTCAAAGGTGTAATTTTCATTTAACCGCATTACTACTTTTAAGTGTAAACTTTTAACTGTAAATATTTATTTTCTTGTAATATAAACATATGTACTATCTCTATCTCTGGCTGTCATTCGAACTCAACCAACGACACCATTTGGAGGCACCGACGACACCGTCAACCATTCAGAGAAGCAACAGATAAGTACTATATTTTCATTCAACGTTTGGTTTTGGTTTCTCTTACTGATTCATTCCGTCCATATTTCGTTTTATCAATAATAATGGACGCCGAAACGGCAACAATTCTTCGCGGCAGAGAGCGAAGGCTGCACTTAAAGAACTAAAAATTTCATTGATAAACATGATCAAACTTTTAACAAAAATGATATACGCAACAAGTTAGAAAAACTTGAATTAACTTATACGGAATTTGATAAAGCGGATGCTGCTTTACCTATCGAATCCTCTGAAATGGAAGAATTCTAAACAAAATATTACGAAACTAACGCCAAGCTACAGAATATCTTAGAAAATTTATCTGTGAGAACATATGTATATAATGATAATTCTGATGTTTTTGAAAATGTCTCAAATATGAAATCTAGCATATTTTAAGTTACCAAAAATTAATATTGAGCGTTTTTCTGGCAATTATAAAAGATTGGCCTTCATTTAAAGATTTATATGTATCATTAGTGCATGATAATATGTGTTTATCAAATATACAAAAATTTCAATATCTTAGAGGTTTATTGCTGTCAGAACCAGCAAACATAATTAAGCATATTCCTATTACTGAAACTGCTTATAACGAGGCTTGGGAAAAATTGTTAGCTCGTTATGATAAAAAGAAGCAAATCATTTTTTTCACTTATTAAAACATTCATGGAACAACCTTCTTTTAATGATACTAACTCTAGCAACTTACGCAACATAGCAGATACTTCCGACGAAGTAATTAGAGGTCTAAAATCTTTTGATACTTAAGCAGAGACTAGAGATGTATGGTTGATTTACACACACACATTTTGTTACAAAAGGTTGACCCTAAAACGCGCCAAGAATGGGCGTAATTCTCAAATAATATTGATTTTCCCACATTTGAAGCATTTATAGAATTTTTAAATAACAGATGTACTTATTTAGAGCTTTATAATGAAAGTGTTACTCATGAAAAACAACCTTATATTAATAAATCGAAATTTAACAATAGTTTAAAATGTTCTAAATTTAAAGAAATGTCTGTTAAAGAGCGTAAACAAGTTGTTAATAAACAAAAATTATGTACGAACTGTTTATCTGATAGGCATACTGAGTCACATTGTAATTCAACTTTTACTTGCCATTTTTGTAAGAAAAAACATCATTCGCTATTACATAATAATAATTTTAAAAATTATGCAGTGTCAACAAATAAATCTTATTGTGCTGAAGGTCAAAACCAGACAGGAAATGATTCTAATCAAAACAAAGAAGTTACAGCTTCCGTGAATCCTATACAAACATATTTTTCTTTATTACCAACTATGAGCGTTAATATTAAAAATATCTTGGGGGAGAACTGTCGTCAAGTTCGAGTTATGACGGACAGCGGAAGTGAATCAACATTTATTTCTGAAAAATGTCTTAAACTTCTAGGCCTCAAAAGAAAAAACGCTAAATTTCAAATAAAAGGATTACAAAATTCTAAAATCGCGATGACTAAAGGGTGTGTCGAAATAGATTTAGTATCGTTACATAATCCCAAGGTCAAACTACCAGTTAAATCATATGTTTTGCAAAAACTAACTGCTCATTTAAACTAACTTTAAACTTACTCATTAAACTCACTTAAACAACTAACTCTCATTTAAAAGATGCCTGTTGAGCGGATCTGAAATTTTTTATCCCAAACAATATCGATATGATTCTCGGATCTGATTTTTTTTCTCATTTTGCTTCCTGGTCAAATTACTTGCTCTCAAAGTAATTTAATCGTTCAAAATTCCATTTTTGGTTTCCTAATTTCAGGCAAATTAACTGATTCTTTAAACTCAAATTCAATGTTAAATCTTCATATTAATGGAACAAATATTGACAATCAATTACAAGATTTTGGGCCTAAGACTGAATCCAATTTTGATAAGGCTTCAGATGGCATAAAAGCGGAGGAAAAATCAGACTCCATCTTCACTCTGTTTACTCACACATCAAATGATGTAATTCATGATTTATTCGAACACTACTTCACTCACTAAAAATAATTGCATTTAGCTTATTCCCAAAAAGATTTATTAAAAACTTTAAAAAGATTGCATCATCTCAAGGATCATCGATCAGTTCACCCCATATTAATACTACTTCACTTACCTTTTCGGAAACCAAAACCACCGAAGAGATCAGCATTCGTTAGGTTCAAGGCATCCATTTTCAGGAAGAAATTCAAAGTATTAAGAAACAGATTTCTCTGCCACCCAAAAGTCCATTATGTTCCCCTTTCCCTCCATTCATAGATGAACATGGTTTAGTACGGGTTTGGGGGGAAGATTCAGTCCCAGCTTCGATTCCCAAATTTCCCAAACATCCGTCACATACTTCCCTCCACACTATTAGTGAACTCCTTATCAAGGAACAACACATCGCTCATTTACATGCCGGGCCGCCTTTGTTAGCTCACGTTCTTAGACAATCCCATTGGATCGTAGGAAGTAGAAAATTAATTAACAAATGTATTAGAAAATGCTTGAAATGTAACAAATTCAAAACATCCACCACAACAACACAACTGATGGGCAATTTACCAAAACCTCGTGTCACGCTGGAGAGACCTTTCTTCAGTTGCGGTATTGATTACGTTGGTCCTGTACTGATTAAATGCAACAAAGGTCGAGGGACTAAATCTACAAAGGGTTACATTGCTTTACTTGTATGCTTAACAACTAAAGCTGTTCATATTGAAGCAGTCGGAGACTTAACAACTGATTCCTTCATAGCTGCACTTCGTCGTTTTAATGCTCGTCGTGGTGCTTCCCGCCACATTTATAGTGACAATGGAACCAATTTTGTTGGAGCTCGTCGAAAACTTGACGAAATACGAAAGTTATTTCTTTCTTTACCAACTAATGAAGTCATCTCCTACTACTTATCCAAATCTTCAATAGATTGGCACTTCATTCCACCCTCATCACCACATATTGGAGGTATTTGGGAATCAGGGATTCGATCCGTCAAATTTCATCTGAAGAGAGTGTTGGGAGAAACCATATTACTTTTGAAGGGTTAACAACCTTGCTCACACAAATCGAAGGATTACTAAATTCCAAGCCTCTCTCATACGTTAATGATTCTGACATAGAATGCATATCTACACTCACACCTTCACATTTCCTTACAGGTGATGTCCTTTCAGTTCCTGAGGAGCTTCCTTCAACCTCCAACCACAGAGATCGTTGGAAGTTGCTACAGAATATCAAACGGGGTTTTTGGAAGAAGTGGAGCTCCGACTTTCTCTCTTTCTTACAACTTCGCAAGAAATGGCAGAATGCACAACCAAACTTGAAGGAAGATGACATCGTACTGATCAAAGATGAGGGTCCTCCTGGCACATGGCCAATGGCTCGAGTTCTTCAAGTGCATCCAGGCAACGACAGACTGATTCGAGTTTGCAAAGAGTTTCCACAAACGACCTGTTCATAAACTTCACAAACTTCCTATATATCCGAACTAGTTCGGATATAGGGTGGAAGTATGTTTCCTACACTCTTCACTTAACTGTAACTGAGGTGCGCCATACTTTCCCACCGTCCTACCCCAACTGAAACTTTTGAACCCCGTACCGGGACAATTCTGTAAACAGAAAGCGCAACGGACAGACGGAGGATCCTTGTCCACATCAATCCGCAGCACCTTCAAAGGTGTAATTTTCATTTAACTGCATTACTACTTTTAAGTGTAAACTTTAACTGTAAATATTTATTTTCTTGTAATATAAACATATGTACTATCTCTATCTCTGGCTGTCATTTGAACTCAACCAACGGCACCACAATGTATAAAGTTACAATTTCATTTTACGTCACGATATTAAGAAGACGAAATATAGAATTTGTCACACTTCAGGAAAAGTATATTGATTCCTTCGAACAGAAAATCAGCCTCTTTATATGTTAATGCAGTTAGTATATGATTATATAACTTTTAAGAATTTTTTATACTTGAATATTAAAAGTAACGGGCTAAATTCGTGACGATCGCTTCATAAAATGCCGTCATCACGTATTCTTCATCGAATTCAAAACTGAAATTAGCCTTTAGTTTTTGTTTTTTTTTGAAAAATTTAGATAAAATTTCGAATTAACTGTATAAAGATGTTCAAATATTAAGATTCTATAAAAGATTTTTAAAAAGAATAATAAATTCTTATACTATACGTGAATTTTTAAATCAGGATCATTTTCTTTACTTATAAGGATTACTAGGTATTTACGTATTATCGCAAGAATCGCCAACTTTCACGATAGCTCACCAAGTTGGCAATCTCAATTTCGCATGCGTCGTATGCACTGAATTAGCAATCATTTACTTCATTTCATATAATGTCGGCAATAGGTTGCGATAACACGTAATTATAGATTATTATTGCAGACAAATTTGTATTTTTAAAAAGAAAGCTTCTTCAAGGGAAACAACAGTGGACAATAGCGCAGTACATACATTGATTAGCTGGAAACACGTGATTATAGTTACCATGTGACTATGACGTCAGAGGAATTTACCTGATTGCAAGAATTAAAAGCAGTGAAGACTAACAGAAAAACAGAGAAGTTAATAAGCATTATATACGCATTACATGTACAGTCATCAACGTAAAATTTAACTGTTTTAATACGAATGGCTTTAAACGAAGACAACATGAAAAATAGGCTTTTAATATCTTCTGTTTTGGGAATAACTGACAAAATAATTAGGTAACATATTTTTACTGATGATTCTAATTCTATACATAATACTCCTAAGCCTTTTTTATTCGATTCTTTTTCTCACTAATTGGAATATCAAACTAATTTTTTCAGAGATTTTGTTCGTTCTAACTCTATCAATATCAACATTAAGCTAGGAAAAAATTAGTAATTTAAGAAAATTCTGAGTTGAAGAATCGCATTCTCGTTCCAATTACAAATGAAGAGCAAATTGAGAAATTTTCGCGTGAGCTTCAATTATTAATGCGTTAGTATCGCGACTTATCAAAAGCATTAACGTAATGATTATAAGTTCATGCTTACAATTACTGAAATAATTAGCAGTACTTTTGCTCAAGAAAGAATTCCGCAAATTGAGGCGAAAGTTGATGATGATCGATATCTAATTGTCAACTGAAATTGGGAAAAAACGCTTCCGCTTACGTTAGAAACTAACAAGATTTTTTGGTATTTTTCCGTTTCGCTGGTGTAAACCTCACCAACATATAATATGCACATAAAAAATGTTATAAATATTAGTTCTCATTCGTTTTCATCTATTTTTGATATATTATAAAAAAAAAGACGTAACTGATAAAAAAAATACCGTGATTTATCTAGAAAATGTGGTGGTAAAAGGTTACCAGCTGGAATATTTCATTAGGCGTCGGTTGTATTGTTTTTTGGCGACTTTATCGCTTTCTCTGGTGAAACGGAAAAGTACCGATTTATTTAATGAAATTCTTTGTAAACAAATGAATGCGCATTTTAAGTTATTTTAAGATAAAATGGCGAAACGTTATGCCGAAGTAATCTCACTGTATCGTAAAATTGTAATGAGCTACTATAAAATGTTATATGTTTGCTTATCAAGTTTTCATCCTTCCAGTGATCATCTCTTAGCATATATTTTACGCTGCAGACTTTAAAAGAGATTGAAAAGTGCAAAATACTTCAAGTTTCAAAAATTTTTCTTTAAATACAGCTGCATTAAGCCTAATTGGAGGCGTCATACGTTAAGCCTAACAGATTCTTCGGACAATCTACGCCAAGAACACCCAATACAATCTTTCGAAAATTAACTCATCATCAGTATCAGGTATTAAAAAGATATCATTAAAATCTTCCGTGTAGTGACCGGAGTAGAATAGTCCCAACGTAAGCTCATGCGTGTCGCAAAGGCGATTTAAATTAGCAGAAGTCCAACCTCTCAGGGCTCTGGCAACCCTCAATTATGACAAGTGCACCTCTGCACTTTGTCATACACGACAACAAGTTATTCAAACTTCCTGGCTGTGAGTTCTCAGTGAAATGCAAATAAATACCTTACGAACCTAGCTACTTTGTTATTCTTTTTTCCCATTATTTTTCTTATAATATTCCAATATTGGAACTAATCATATTTTTTTATGATTTCGAAGTGTAGTTTCGGTCGAATAAAGACATTAAAGCGTAGTATAATAATAAAAATAATTATTTTTTCTGAAAAATTTTTACGTTTTCTCTCTGTGCACTTATGTAAGAGGTCGATAAAAAAAATTGAACAGCAAATGACTACGTTCGAAACCGTTATTTAGAAAAAGCATATCAATATTTTTTTGATATTTAGCGTCAGTTGAATTATATATAGACAAACATATAAAGTTGTTTTAATAATATATTGAGAGAAAAATTATAAAAAAAGCAATTTTTTGGTAAAAATGAAGAAAGAATAACATATTTTGAAAACATTCTCCTTTTAGGAAAAAGCTCCTATAATAATATTTTGGCTATATATAGCTAGCTGGCTAATATCAGGGATGAACTAGGGCTTTTGAAAAGTTCACCTTATTTTCAAAATTACGATTATTTGAAATAATATCTGGTGCTTTTTTTAATATCTACTCTTTCTGATATATTAAAACATAAATAAATCCACTTCTAAAATATATATTTAAAAAAGCCTAGGTCGGTTTTCTAAAAATCTTAGCTGTATATAGGAAGAATGTTATGATTATAGAAGCTTTTTCGTAAAAAGAAAATGTTATGAAAATATGTCATTCTTTCTTTATTTTTTATCAAAAAATCGCATTGAAATAATTTTTCTTGCAATAATATTCTTAAAACAATTTTAAATGTACGTATATTCTAATTCAACTAATGCTAAATAACAAAATAATTATGGATTGATACGCTTTTTCAAAATCACGATTCCGAACGAAGTCAAACACGTTAAGCAATAAATATGAGATATAGGGGTGGCAAATTTTGTCTTACGTAAGCCATATTGTTACATATTCTATTTTAAACCTCATTTAATGATGTTTACAAAACCTATGTTTCGTAATATTAACTATTTTTATTATAATGAATCGATGAGCAGTCGCGAAGAATGCACAGACTGATAAAATATTTAACCAGCAATGTTCAAAATTCTTGAGATAAATACAACTGCATTTAGAACAAAATTTTTTAAGAAATTTAATACAAGCGTGCTTTATCAAACTGTCATATTTTTTTAATGTTTTTATTAAAAGCAATTTAATTTGGTTTCATTTCACTTTTAATGCCAAACGATAGAGTCTAAATTAATTGGGAAGATTTTTAAGCATGGCCAATAATATTATCTTGAGTTCTTAGTTTCTGTATGCGTTGAATGAAAGAGCAAAAATTCTTTAAATAATTTAATTCCTGCGTGCTTTACCAGACAATCATATTTATTCTATATATTTCTATTTAAAGCATCTTTATTTTGTCTAATATAATTTTTATGCCAAAAGATAGTCTGAATTAATTGGGAGTATTTTTAAGCACGACCAATTATACTATCTTGAATTCTTAGTTTCTGTAAGCGTTAAATCAAAGACAAATATCTGACTGAAAGCTACAGCACTCGAAGCTTTTCAGTTTGGACATTCAACTATCATTAGATAACGTGGGGATGATAGCGTTTCAGCTGAATCACCTGATCTTGCAAGTCACCGTCCTTGAATGAAACACAATCAAGTTTTTGTTCGAGAGATAGAATGAACTCTGCCAAAGCCAACATTGTATCCCTCGTGATTTACGAATAGCTGCTCTGTTCCAGAAATCCTTCGAAAGGCAAAGGGAAATTAACTCAAATATAAAACAATATGCTGGAAGAACTCTTCTTTTTCATTAAAGCCTTTTTAATTACGAATTTTCACAGATTACAGATGGCGAATGTGTATTTGAATGATGTTGCTCTGTATTAATTTAGTTCTTATAGAAAAATTAGAATAATTGTTTATTATTCTTATCTCATCGTACCGCCATTTTTTCCCTTGGTTTTTACTTCGATGATTCTCATGAAATTTGTGTGTTTTAATTTAAACATAATCTTTTAAGAAGTGATTAGTAGACCTTCTTAAGTACCTTATTCCGGCGTATAAGGAGAACTTTTAAAACAAAAATAAAACTAAAATTTACGGTGTGCATTAAACGCATGATATAAAAATGATAGCCTTGAAAATAAAAGAAAGGATGAGTGTAAAAAAAGTAAATTTCTCCATATATATATACACTGTTTATTTAAGAAAATGACATACATATATCATTTGAGTTTTCATTTTTGTACAACATGAAACGTTTGTCATATTCATCTTCCGTTGTATCTTCAAGTACATCATCAAATTCTGTTTCAACTTCACCATCACTATCACTCTGATTATAAATAAATAATAATCTTACATTCCACACACATTCTATATTATTAGATATACTGTATTTTAAATGACATTTTAATTATGTTAGGTGTTTAATTTCATTCAAAATTTTTATTATAAACTCACACACTATTCCTAAATTTCTAAAGATAAGAGAATTGAGCATGTACATTTCAAGATTCTTCGTAAACAAAAGATGTGCGTTACGTGGCAGTACTTCTCAAACTTTCAATACTTGCGACCCAATTTTCAATCATAATTTTCACCTCCCCCCCCCATACAATAACAATGTATTGAATGCAATAATAATGAACTTAGAAGCTAAAGCTACAATACGACCTTAATTATATAAACCATATAAATTATCAAGATAAGTATTAAATTTTGCATATGTTACTTTCAAGTAATAGATATTTTGTGAGTAAGTTATATATATATATATATATATATATATATATATATATATATACTTTTGTAATAAGAAAAGTATTATGTTACTTTTCTTTTCTAATTTTTAAATCAGAACAGATTACAATAGAAGTACAACGTGTATTTTTATTATGTCAGAATGTATTTTGTTTTGCTTCCTTTAAGTAAATTTATAATTTTTTTTAAAAAAATAATCTTATATTTTTAATTTTTTGATATGCCTGCCTTCGTAGGGTTATTCCTCCCCCAAATATGAGAAACACTGTTAGACGGCGAACATACTACCCAAAGCTAAAAAATGCAGTTTGAAAGTATAGGTGAGCGTTATATTCCAATGCACGTAATATCCCAGAATATACGGTATATACTTCCAGACAAATTCCTATTTTTAAAGCCATAAATGCTGTTTCCAGGAGCGTAGCTACCGCCGTATCAAAGATAAGGGGTCACCAAACCTTAGGGGGCCCCAAAATGTGTAAGAAAAGATCGTAGAATGTTGAGGGGCTCTGAAAGTGGTCTCCAAGGAATTTAGATATAGGGCCCACTCAAGACTAGTGCCCGTGCCTGTTTCATCAGTTTCTGAGAGCTGAATAGTTGATCTATTTATCTAGAATAAAGCTCAATTCTCTTAAATTGCTTTTGAAAGCAAACAGATACATATATAATACATTACTTCGAATTTGTAATATAAAATTAAGATATTGCTGTTGGCAGGGAGAGAAAAATAACGACATGCAGATCATTTCAAGCAAAAAGAGGTAAATAAATATAAATGTTTATGTCTAAATAGTCTTCGGCTATGAAGTATGTTTTTTAAAAAATCAGTTGTTTCTTATTGATTGCTGCTGAATTTTATTTGACACAGGTCTCCGTTATTAAATATTTCTTTTTTCTTATCTCTCTAATCTATAATGAAATAAAAAAATAAGAGAGTACGATAGTCCTACCATTTCGTGTTCTATTTTTCTCTGTGACAAAAACAGTATGAATTACATTTCCCATCTTAGTCTGTATTCTGATATTAAACAGATGCTTTAAACCAGTAATAAAACAATCCAACTTTAATAAATTTGCAGGAAATGCTCAGTTCCGCTGAATTCAGGGATTACTATACGCATCCAGCGGTTTTTAAAGGGAAGGTTTGGTTATTTATAACAGTCCCACCAACCTTTTATCGCTGCGGACCGGTCAACGTTTGATAATTTTACCACGGCCCGCTGAGGGTAGGACACGTTGATTGTTTATATTTTAGATTGTTTTGATTTAACAATTTTAATTTATTCATTTTGGGTGTAACTATATTTTATTCTGAAGGCATATTTAAATGTAACTAAAAGTGATTTAACGTGGAATATAAAGTGCTTTCTGTGGAAAGTTGCGCAAATCCGAGAGAAAGGCACCATTTTAAATAAAATGGCAATAGTTTAATGTTCTTTATGCAGCCCGGCACCATTTGATCCACGGACCGGGGGTTGTGGATCACTGATTCATAATACAATCGCGTATCAGTTCCTTAGAAAGGATTGGATCATACATTACTTAGGCCTAGAAATGTATATCAACCTTAGGAATACTGTACATGGTATTAGGCTTAGATTATTTGATCGCACGCTCGTCGTTATTTTCATGGTGGAATATAGTTATACGTGATTTGATAATAAGGTGTAGTATATGCTTGAAAGTAGAGTATGCTTGAAATACCTGAAATCTATAAGATCCGATTAAGTCCTGTCCAGAATGAGATAAAAAAAATGAATTAGAAATCATTTCTTTTTTTTCTGTCGAGACAAACGATATCTCGAGAATTCTTTTCGTTTCTTATGCTTATAACCTACAACAATTTCATTCATTTATTATTTAAATTGAAAATTCAGAACGCGAATTCGGAGTTATGCGATTTTCAAATTTCATCGATTCGTCTTTTTATTTCCCTCATCACTAAAATTTTGGCGGAATCAGTGCCAGAACCTGATAAAATTGGTGATTTGATTAAAGAAGTTCTTAATCTTGCCATATGCAAATAAATTTAGAAGTGGATAGTGAAGATGTTCAAGAACTGCTGGATTCCCACAATCAGGAGCTGACTATGATGAGCTCATAGAAATGCATGAGCAAGAGCAAGACATTGAAGAACTTGAGTCTATAGACCTAGTTCAATCAGAAGATCCATTGACGATTGGTAATTCGATAGAAGGCCTCAGTCTAATTGTAAAAGGGATACACACAAATTTTAGAAAATACATACTCGAATGAAGAGAATATTTTTTCAACAAAACAAGGAATAAAAAAATTATTAGCATGTTACGAGGAAATTTTGCAGGTGAAAAATATCTTTGAGCCCTGCAGATTACTTTATTAAAAATCTTCTACACCAAAATAACTTCGCGCGCGGTTTGCGATTTTATATTTGTATTATCTGGGATTTTATTAAACTTATAGGTGAAATTTATATCCCGTTTTACGCGAATTCGACTTGCGTGGTCATCACTAGTACAACTTATCGCGTAAAGTTAAGGGTATTACTGTATTTTAATTAAAAAACAAAAAATGCTAAAAGCCTTTTTTTATCAAAAGGTCCCTAAATTTCACTCAGACCATAACTACTGTAAACTTCTGACTTAACATTCTAGGCACGGAGTTTTGACAGCAAATCTTTCGGAAGTTCGAATTTCACCGTTCTCAATTTCTTTTTTTTATCCTCATAACAATGCCATTCATAGTCTGCCTTAAAATACTAATCATTCGTTGATAGATCTTTAATGATCAACGCCCATCTCAAACCAACCTAAAAACTAGAATGGAACAGCATTTGGAGGACAAAGCACAGTCAAGTACATTAAGAGTGATTTTTAAGTCTAAGCACAAAAGAAAAAATTAAGCTTGTTGGAATAGCTTACTAATCAAGCAAAATTTATTTCAAATACATGTTTTCTTTTTGAGTCAATAATAAATGGCATCAAGTTCCTTAATTCATACATTATTTTATAACTGCTTTTGATTTTCAATTGATAAGCCCATTCAATGGATACATTATTTACAAGTTCCAAGAGTTTTCCCAAATATTTATATTAAAAGGATCGGATAAATAGCATGGGAATACGGCGCTTGACTAAATATTCCTGTATGTGGATGTATGATTTTTGTCCTCTATTTCTTAGCTTGTTTTTGTATAATAGCACACTAAATATTTAGTTCTAGTAGTATGTTATATTAATTATTTTAAATGTTAAAATACTGCATAATTAATTCATATTCAACTGTATTTTTGCATGATTGCATAAATCATATAAGTGAATTTTTAAATTATTTATCCAGTTCCTAAAATGTCTACTTAAAATTATTAGACTACAAGTGTTGTTATAGGCAAACTCTGAAATCTTAAAATAAGGTTGGATATAGGAGAAAGAGTTTAATGCTTGTTATATTTATTTATAAAATCATGAGTTCTTGTATGTTTTCGTAAAAAAATAATGGTATTTTTTAAAAAGAAAGTTTTCCAAATCACCAAATAATTCTTCAGCAATTCATGTTCATCTCAACCCAGGCAAATATCCAACGAATATGTAATAAAATGTGGTCTGTGAAATATCACTGCTTCTAAATTTAGAGAAAATGGCAATCTAGAGGAAATATTAAATAAATTGATTAATAAGAAAGAAAACTGTAACCAAACGCTTTATCCCTTTTTATTTTGTACCGATATAAAATGGTCCAAATAGGGCTTTTCTCAAATTAGCCTCCCATCTGGAATCAAATAATAAATTCGAAAAATATTTATAGATGGGTGCAATCATACAAGGTCCTCAAGAAATCGAAAGAAAAAATGTCTCACTCATCTAGGCTGAAAAGTTCTTCAAATCACAACATCTGAACAACAAATAAGCCACTTAATCAAATACATCAGATTTTTTCAAAAACATTCGAACCACGCCATTTTCTATAAAATCGTATTTTTAAATTACCTCGAATCGAATTTTCAGCTATCACATTAATCTACATTAAAAAGATCTTCAAATTACAGTAACTGAACTACAAATAAACGACTGGGGCAATTAATCAAACCAAATACATCGAAATTTTTCACAACTTTCGAACAACGCGCCATTTTCTACAAATCGCGATTGCATTTTTAAATAACCTCTATTCGAATTTTTTTACCACATTAATCTGTACTGAAAATATCTCCAAATTACAACAACTAAACAACAAATAAAACCATTGGAACAAATTAATCAAATGCTTTTGAAAATTTTCAAAACTGTTTTGAACGACGCCATTTTCTACAAATCGACTTGGTATTTTTAAATTACTCCGAAGCGAACTTTTAGCGAGAAACAACCTCTAAGAAATTGAAAGACAGATCTCATTAAAATAAGCGCCCATTGCCCTCTCAGAAGCCATTTAGCATCCCAAAGAGTTGTTCGAACCATAAAAAGAAAGAGAGCCGCCGCGCCATTGCAGAAAAGATCAAAAATTCGATGACCTCCTCCAAACGGTACCATTGAACGACGACGGCTAGCTTTTTCACGAGATCAGCGGAGCAGTAACAGAAGCGACAATTTCACGATAAACCGCTTCGCCAGCGTTCCACGAACATGCAGCTTGTCGAGGTTTCCACCACTACCTCTACCCTTGGCCTGTTATCGACTCACAACAGCGCAGTAGCAGCTGCACCACCACCATTCCAAAATCCAACAAGAAGGACGAATCACTGGCAGCTGGCAGCCATTTTGTTAGACGAGGCTGGAGGACGAAAATTCGACGTAATCTCTAGAACAAATAACCATATACTAACGAAGAACTAAATGTTCGTTTCTAACAGTTGTATCGATGAAAATTATTAATGATTCTCATATAAATTTGCATTTTTG
Organism: Trichonephila inaurata madagascariensis; assembly: GCA_019973955.1. NCBI lineage: Eukaryota > Metazoa > Arthropoda > Arachnida > Araneae > Nephilidae > Trichonephila > Trichonephila inaurata. The sequence goes on along the minus strand of BMAV01026338.1, from coordinate 10,451 downwards.
AATTTGCAAATAAATAAAATTAGTCATAGTTTCGGCACAGTCAATTCGTTCAAAAAATAAGCATTCTTTTGAAAGTATTTTGTGATTCTTCAAATACAGAATTTAAATTTAATTAGAATACAAGTGAACTTCAGAATTCTATAAAGAATAAATATCCAATTGTAAACAATGTGTGTTGCAAAATTTCAAATCAATAAGAATATAAGCAAAGATTTTTGTAACAGTTATCTGAATAGTTTGAATTCTATGTGAAGAAATATATATATTTTTAATAATTTAAAATCTTTATATTCATTCTTTGTTCATACTCAACAAATGAATATTTTATGTAAAATGCTTCTCTCTCTAATATATTCTTCATGTTGTTAATTATCAATCGAATTCTTCTGTTGTGTAATTGAACCACGTTTAGAAGACAATAAGGCAAAATTTTAATTGAGATAAAAAATGCAAATGGTGCTGCAATAATATTAATATGGTATTTACATGAATATGCATACTAGCACGTTATTATGCATATAAGAAATACGTGACGTAAAAGCTACTCCTCATCTTTTAAAGTAAAAAAAAAAGTGAAATTTTCTGCAACATATGGCAGTTAGAAATATAGCAATTACATATTTTTATCACTGTTTTATTCGAACTCTTTCACAAATAATCTCTCAATCGACAATTCTAAGTAAAGATTCATAACTCCACTTTGATTTAAGTGGTTATTAATAAAAATAATTCAATTCCTTCTCCTTGCAAAATTTCAATAAGGTCAAATATACTTTACGTTTGTTCTATACCGTAAAATGAGCCAGAATATTTTTTCACCAAACGATTGTAATTATTTGAAATATTGACAATCACAAACAGATTTTGATTCTTTCTTTTATTTTAGAATTTTAAAGAGAGAATGATGTGAAAAATGTGATTAAAGATGTGAGATAATTTTAGTGTGAATAATAAAGATACATTCAGGTAAATGTAAGAAAATTTTAAAAAATCTACCAGGGGCGTAGAGCTAACCGCCGTATCAGCCGTGTCAATGAATAGGGCCCCAAGTTACAGGGGCCCCAGAAATGTGTAACGTTCTGACAATTTGAAAAAAGTGTCTTTATCTCTTTTTCAGAAAGGGCCCCTAAGGAATTTGGATACCGGGGGAAATCAACTCTCTTCATGAAAATTTATTTTTTAAAAGATGGCTGCGTTTGCTTTCTAACACAACCACGTATCTGATTAGATAGCATAAACCGATACGAAAAATCTTTTGGATTCATTAACAAAATGAAACTCAATTTATAAGCAATGAAAAGAAAATAATTTCACAACTAATTTTTAACTGTTAAAGAGCATAATTCAAACACACATAGAGTAAAATAAATCTGACTTTAAAATGTATTACTCAACTGCGGAAGAAAAGTTCGCATTTTCATGCTAGTAAACAAATTTGAACAAATCAGTAAGTCTGTTTCAAGAGCATCAACAAATATTTTTATTACAGAAATAAGAATCAGTTACCAGACAATAATTTTTTTCTTAAAGTGAGGTTCTAAATTTGTAAAATTCTGAAAAACACATCGTTCTTTCTAAATTCATGGCTAATTTTTTTAATTTATGGCAATGTATTTCAAAATTTTTGCTAGATTTTAAAAGATTAGCTTTGCTGTGACATCTGGAAATAGGTATTTGCAACACTGTCATGGGAATATCATTAAAAAATACTTCCAAACAAAATTTTGTCTTTGACAGTTTACATAAAATATTTTTTGTAAAAAAATTCTTGGCATTTAATTACTTTGGAGTGAAAGCACGATGATTAATTGTACATTGTGATAATGGAAAAGATAAAGAGAAAAATAATCTTTATATTAAGTAAAAACATTCTATTTATACTGCTGTTTTAGTAGTAATAAAGTAATACTTTTCCTTTCATTAATTTTAGATCATAATTCAGGTTTACGTCTTGGAAATTCTTGCAGAATCATATTGTATTGATATAAATGTTTTTAAAGTAGTTCATTGTGTGTATCACGCTATCGTAATATAAAACATTTCATCATTCAGTTTGATAAACAAAGAAAAGATTGCCCATTAAAAAAAAATCGTATAAAAATCTCTTTTTTCCAATATAATATTGCGTAATTTCCGAATTTGTTCTGTTGGAAATCATTAGCAATTTTTAATTCATCCGTGGGTTTGTTTTCAAACAAAAATTCATAATGAAAACAATTTTTTTAAATGCACTTATGGTGCGGTCAGATTTTACCGTTCATTCAAAATAATTTTGAGCTAAATGTTACAATACAAAGAATATTTCCATATACATTAGAAAAAAAATTTTTTTTAAAGGGGGAAAAAAACGAAATGCGAACAAAGCAAATAGCATTCTAACCAACGGCATGAATACCATTAGAATTGGAATGTAGCTATTTGTAAGTATAATGATCAACAGATGGCAGCACGAGACATTCTGTCATCTGTAAATTGATAAATAAACCGGGAAATTTGAATTGCTATACATGTATATCACAGGTATACGAAGAAGTGACATTTCACAAATGCATCTTGACAAAAAAAAACAAAAAAAAAATTCACATTCTTCAGTTAATATCGTTAAAAATTGCTTGCACACGTGAAAAAAAAATGTCAGAAAAATAGTCAAAGTTGATAAATTCAAAAGTTCCCTTCTAGTTTATATAAACTTGAGAATAAGCACAAGATCATTAATTATGATTCTTCTAAAAGGAATGAATGAATGATTTTTTTTATGTTACACATAAAAAATACACAAGGGAAACTGGTGAAGGATATCCACAGTCAAGAGGTGCCACCTGTGAGCTAGCATCTCATTCTACTAACCTCCACACTACATCGTGGCCGAGTGGTATAGGTATCGGACCGTGGATTGCCATGTCACGAGTTCGAGCCAAGTACCACTAAATACCCGCCGTGTAGGGCAGCGATGCATGTTAAATCTGTCGAGAGCTGAAACGTCCTCCCGTTGGTGTGGTGTGGTAGTTAGGAGAGGGGGGTGCCAGCTCAGAGGTGTCGTCCACGTCACTTGACCGTGGTTCAAAATTACGTGGTCCGTCGCCAAAAGCCCTCGTGTTGCTGAACAGTGCGACGTTAATATTCAATCAATCAATCCACACTACATCAATGAGAGAATTTTGAAACCAGATAAATTTAATGCTTAACAACCTTCTTTAGAAATAAAATTCAGACTGATTTTTTTTTTCTCTCATCTTAAATTTGAATATTTTTTGTGGCCCTAAAAAGGATCGAGGATGAAAAAATTTCTATAAGAAACAGATCTCATTTTTCTAAAAGCTAATAAAGCTGAGAAAAAAAAACAATCAAGAAATTTCAATTAAATCCACTTAAAAATTATCCGATTCCTTCAAGTTTTTTAATATCATAATTCTAATCATTTCACATTTTTAAAAATTCCAGATTTTAAAATCTCAAATTTTAAAAAATTCCAGTCAATGTTCTGGAATAGGAAGTTAAGTGTGTAATCACTAAGCAAGATCACTTTAAGGTATCCGACTACGTTCGGAACCGTGATTTTGTAAAAGCGTATGAATGGATAATATTTATGATATAGTGTCACTTAGATTAGAAAACGTATATAAAATTGTTTTAATAATATTATTACAGTAAAAAGTTATTTAAATACAATATTTTGACAAAAAATGAACATAGAATGACCCATTTTCAAAACATTCTCCTTTTATGAAAAATGCTTGTATTATTATAATATTTTGCCTGTATATAGTTCAGACCACTGTACAGAGGCTGAACTAGAAATTTTGAAATATACAAAGGTGGATTTATCCTTATTTTGCTACAAAAAGGGAGAAATTATAAGAAAAAAACACCGATACTTATTTCAATTGGTAGTAACTCTGAAAATAAGGTGAATTTTTCAAAATTCGTAGTTCAGATTCTATGAAGCTTTATATAAGCAACATATTATTATTATAGAGACATTTTTTTTTATAAAAGGAGAACGTTTTGAAGAGAGATTATTCTAATTTTTTGCCAAAATATCGTACTTAAATAATTTTGTTTGTCATAAGGTCCTTAAAACAATTTTATACATGTATTCTAATCTAAGTGACACTAAATATCATGAAAATTATCCATTTATGCGCTGTTTTAAAATCACGGTTCCCAACGTAATCGGATACCTTAAATGGAATTAAAACATGCGATCCTTATAATGATGGACAGAATGTAAATAACATTAAAATTTAAACTTGAATTTCACAAAAGTTTTAATTAATTATAGATTACTATTTTGCTTTTGATTAGAAAAAATGAACTGAAATATATGTTGGGAGGGTAAACAATTTCTTCCCCCTAGAGTTTTGAATTAATTCAGTGGGTCACTCATGTTGATCTTATAAACATCAGGTTCCCAAATTTTGGTGTTTGTAAATGCTTCCACATACTCAAGTATTAGTTCTACATATAAATGCAATTGGACCCCAATTTACTGAACCCCTATTTACCAAATTTTCTTTTACCCCGATTAAAAAGCAGGCAAAACCCCGAATTAATGATTTTTTTTCACCAGCCAAAAATTTATTTTTATTATTTTGGATTAGAAAATATTATATTTCTGTCAAATGATATATCTTTTTTGTCTGGAACATAAGACTTCTTTTGCAAGCAGCAGATTTCGACGAGAAAGGATGCAGCTCATTAAAGGACCTTACAGGTTCAGATGAGCCAAGAGTTTAACCTATTGCATGAGTTTTGAACAGGACAGGAAATTCCTTTTTTTATCTCATCCCACTCCACAACACAAGGGGTATTTTAAGAGATTTTACCATTTACTCTTTTTCTTGAGAGAAGTGAGATTTATTATGCTTATGGTTTTGCGGAAAATTTTATTTCGGAAAATTTGTAAAGGAATAGCGATTTTAATGCAGAAATTGATATTGAAACTTTTATCGAAACTGTTACATTTTGTAATGCTTTGCATTGTTTGGAAATTGTGCAAACATACCTTGTGTAACAAATGCATGAAGTAGAAAAAAAATCCTGTTGAGTCAGGAACCAAAAAGATTGTCAAATATCTATTAGTCACTATTTTAAAATTTCCTATTAACTGGTGAGTAATAATTCGCTTATAGTATTTATAGCTGCTGAATGAAAAGTGTGTAGTTTCTGATTTTAAATATTTTTTGTGTAGCTGCTTTTTTTAGAATTTCTAAAAGGTAAATGCAAAAAATGTGTACTTTTTTGGATGTCGATATTAAGAATAATCCCGAATTAACGAATAAAATGTTCGGTCCAGATGAATTCGTTAAATCGGAGCTCGACTGTACTTCTTTTCAGTATTACAAATAATAATATATTTTGAACATTGGCCACACAAGGACGAGGGGGGCACCAGGTTTCGGACCCCCTCCCCCCCTTAAGTGATAAGTGGTTATATTTTTATTGATTATAATTCTATGTATATAGTACGCCAAATTTAATTAAATACTGGTTGTAAATAATTAATTTTATATGTATTAATTCTAATTATTTATTCAATAAATTATTTTGAACTGTTTATTGTTCCCGACAATCTATAAAATCAAAAATATATATATATTTTGGGTGGCATAATGGCGGACTTTCGACCCTATCCTCCTTGAAAAATTCCTGTGTGCGCCACTGATTTTGAACATAAATTGCAATGTATTAATTTTATTGTATATTATACGTACTGAATTATTTTATATGTATTTTATATGAATTATGTACGAATTAATTTCTTAAACAGAATAAAAATTTTATTTTGCTAAAAATTTATCGGCTGGATTTAAATACAGTAAAATTTCAAAAAAAGAGGTGTAGACCACTTATACCAATATCAAAGATAGGTTGACTACGAAATGTAACAGAAGGTGCTGGACAAAGAAGGATAGGTGTAAATCAGAAGAAAACCAAGCCCGCTTGTACATTAAAAGGAATAAATGATGTGGTAATCTCATACCCTTTTATTCTTTAATTGTAAATTCTTCCTTCCTTTTTTTTTTAAAAAAAAAATTACTTCTTCTTCAATGGCTCGACAGCCGTTGGTGGGCCTTGGCCTTCTCCAGAAGTCTTTTCCAGACAACTCTACTTTAGGCAACTTTTTTCAAATTTTTAGGTCTTTCTCAACACAGTCAATCCATCTTAACGGGGGTCTGACCCGAGGTCTAAAAATTACTAACAAAAAATTGTTTGCCACACTTTTTGTTTTTTTCATTTCACCCCCCTCCCCTCTTAAATCTCGCCTACGCACAGCTGGTGTTTTCCGAATATTGCTCATTCCCAGAAGGGAAATCTTTTCGTGCTAAGCGATTTTCGTTTCGTGTTAAGAGAAACAAAATGCATGAAAATACATAGTAGTGTGCCGGGACCGTTGTATTACTTCGTGTTATTCGGTATTTCCTTTTAAGCGTTTTCTCGTTAAACGTATTTTACTGTATACGTATAATTAGAATTAAAAAGGCATTGTCCAGTTGCCATAAGAATAAAAAAGAAAATGTTCCCCCCTTATTTCAGAAACTATTGTTAAACGATGACAAAATAGAAAGTACGTCAATTTTAAACGCTAATGTTCGTATGATTTTATTATATATGCGATTTCCTACATTTTTTAAAAGCTTTTGCGAAAGACTAAATCAATAAATTAGGAATAATTTCATAATAGGGGCTTGAAGTGTGATTATATATAACAAAGTGGCCAATAAAATTTATACCTACAATTACTCTTCTTTTAAAGCATTAGAAATTTCTTCCTAGTCTTGAAATGAAGGAAAGAACTCACACAAATTCTCTCACTTCATCATTAGCGCAGTCAGTCTTTTTCCTGTTAGCTTTTCCTTAAGGAGGTCCTAGTAAGCCATCTCTCTCGTCTTTTAACCTCAATCTTCCAAGGCTATAAAAGGAGTGTCGAATCCTGTCCCAGAGTGTGTTTTTGCATCAAGTACACCCAACTCTTTTTAACACGGTCTTTTTTAAATTTTGAAATGACACGGTATATATACGCGAATGAAACAAATTTTTTTTAAAACATAGATTTCTTATTTTAACACGAATCTCTAAAAAAATTTCGGAGATTCAGGAAATTTGAATGAGGACGATTTGATCCAACTTATGATCATAAAGAAATCGATAAAATGACGAAGTCAAAGGTAAGTTCAGCTCTTAACAGCTGATTTAATTAGAGAACTTGAAATATTTGCTACAAGTATGGAAGGACATTTTCTTTCTGCTGATCCTGACATAGAATATAATTGCATAGAAACGTGCATTATAATTTCAACGTAACCATAAATTTTGTACAGCAGGATATCTAGAACTATGTAAGCAAGATATCACAGAAGAAAAACAAAACAGTAGCTAATAACAGATTTTGTAACAACAAATAAACCAACAGAGGACGTTAATAACGAACGAAACTCTTCATTTCAGTCAAAACCAAGTTATGCTAGACCATAAGTTCTCAATGTGGACGTTTAAGGCTTTCAAGGGGGCAGTAAAAGGCCCAGAGAAAATTAGAAGGCGTTGAGATGAAGAAGCACGGAGGGGCTTCGGAAGATTAAATAAATACAGTCAAAAGAGACTAAGAAAAAAGCTGGTTACATACTAACAAAAATAAAGATTAATATTGGCTACCTTATGTTGATTGTATGTATTTAAATCATTTCTATCACGTGTACGAAAATTCACATATTTCGGTAGTTCGGGAAGTGGATGGAAAACTTAGATCAACACATTACATTTAGACCTACATTAAATTGAATGATAGAGTAAATTTTAATTTCTACAGTGTACGTGTTATCTTTGTCTGTGAGCAGTAGGAAAAATGTTTCGTCCACTGCATTTCATTGCGTATATTATCCAAGAAATATAATTAAATATGTTAACCAGGAATTAGCGTGTGATTCTATAAGGGCTGAAACTATCAATTTTTTTTTATTTTGTAAGCAATAGTTTATTGTGAATTACTTCATATCATCAAAATCTTCTTTCAAAAGCGTCTTTATAACAAGTATATAAGCTGAAACTTTTATTCCACTTTTTAAATAAAGAAGAAATTCAATGGCGTTTCAATTACAACCATAGCTAATCTAAAACTAAACTATATATTATTACACATTTAAATATATTTGTGGCAATAGCTATTTCATATTCGCATGTAAAAAAAAATAAATTGGGGGCTTTAGAAAAAAATTAAATTAAAAAAATATTTCTATTAATAAAATAGAATATTATTTTAAAATTAATTCTTGTTTTCACCGTGTATTATGTACGCTCTTATTTCTCTTGAGTGAGAAGGGGTGGAATCGAAATATTCTCTAGAAAAGTTCAAAAAAGGTTGGGAACCTATGTGCTAGACATATCTGAAACATCTACTGATGATAGCATTGTTGATCCACTTCATAAGAAACGAGCACGCTTGTTATCAAGTAGTGGTAGTAGTTGTTAGTACAATAATTTTATTCCTAATGTCAGTTTGGATTTTTATATGTTGTATGTACTTATGGACTGAATTTTCACTGTACATTAATTTTAATTTTTTTTTTGTAATAAAATTGAATTGTTTTTGTTTTATAAATATGTAAAATTTATTTATTTAATAAATAATAATATGTAAATATTATAATGTCTGTACAAGTTATAATGTATTCTCAAATATTCTATACAACAGACTTTCTTCACTAATGGAAAATATTGTTGGAGACTACAAAAATGGATTTCAGAAAGGAAGATCCATTACAGAAGAGATATTCAACATCCGTCAGATTTTGGAGAAAACAAAGGAATTTGGAATTGACACGCATTACCTCTTTATTGATTTCCAAAACCGCCTATGATAGCATCAACAGAAAGGTTCTTATTGCAGCCATGAAAGAGTTTAAAATCTCTGATAAGTTATTAAGGCAAATAGGCCTGACATTAAGTGAGACTAACATCATGGTAATGGTGCAGAATGATCTTTCGGACCCATTGGAAATAAAAATTGGAGTTCGACAAGGAGATGTATTGGAGTGACTTCTCTTAAATCTAGTATTAGAAAAAGTGGTATGAGATTCCAATATCAATATCAGAGGAAATATATTTAATAAATCGATACAGTTATTGGTTTTTGCTGATGACATTGATATCATCGCTCGAACACCCACAGCATTAAGACAGGCATTCTTATCTTTAGAGAAAGAGGCTCTTAGGATGGAACTGAAAATCAATGAAAATAAGACCAAGTACATGCCTTGCACTAAATCATGTTTTAACGAAACCCATTTTAAAATTAAAGAGTATAGTTTTGAAGTTGTTGAAAGCTTCACTTATTTAGGTTCGGAAATTAACAATAGAAACGATTGTACTACTGAAATCCAAAAGAGAATTACTATGTCTAATAGATCTCTTAATGGAATACGAAAATATATGAAATCAAATTGAATGAGAAGAAAAACAAAGGCTCTGTTGTATTAGTCTTTTAAGATCAGTATTAACTTATGCATGCGAAACTGGGTCCATGTCTCGAACAGATGAGAACATGATAAGTATCTACGAAAGGAAGATTTTAAGATTCCTTTTTGGAGGAATTCAGGAAAATGGAACATGGCGAAGATCAAAAATTTAGAGCTCTATCAATCATATAAAGAATCTGACATTGTTAACTTCATCAAAATACAACGAATTAAATGGGCAGGTCACGTTGTCAGAACGAGCGAAGACCGCACCACTAAAAAAGTTTTCAATACCCAACCAAATGGTAACGAAGAAAGGGTAGGCCAAATTTTAGATGGATTGATAGCCTATAAAAAGATGTTTTAGTTTTGAGAACTAGGAACTGGAGAACACTGGCAGGAAGAAGGCTGGCCTGGAAAAGGCTTCTTGAGAAGGCCAAGGCCCACCCTGGCCTCTCGTGACACTGAAGAAGAAAGGAAATATTATATTTTATGGGAAAATATGTAGATTCCTTTTATCTTTAAAGACTTTTAAAGTTGGGAAACATATCTCCACATTTTCAATAGCTCGCATGTATTTTTTTACTCGATTTTTTTTTCTTGTACGGTTTTCTAAGAAATGTGTCCGCCGCATAAAAAAAGGAGTTATGTGTGTATGTGGGTATTGTCTGGAGAAATAATGTGATTGCGTACAGAATTGGTGCACCTTTTGGATCAATAGGTTTTCCAATTATAACAACAGGGTACTTGTAATAGTTGCTCATACTTCTTGAAGAATTCAATGTATACCATATTTTTTAAATCTTTCCCCTTTCGCTCTAAGAGAGAGAAATTGTAATTAATTTTTCTCAGCAAATAACATTTTTCCGTTACTACTGTTTCATTTTTAACAAGTCCTTCTACTGGAGAATGTTTTGTTAGAAAGAAGATTTAAGGTATCCGACTACGTTCGGAACTCGTGATTTTAAAAGCGGAGTGGGGTTTTTAAAATTTAGGTAT
>BMAV01026337.1:0-57581 GCA_019973955.1 Trichonephila inaurata madagascariensis | reverse complement strand
TTTCTGGACATTTAAAGTTATATTCACTCTTTTAGCACATGGTGGTCATCTTATAAAGGTCATAAATCTTGAACTAGTCTGAAAGGTGCCTAATTTGCTAAGAGCAATTTAATTCAGGGCATTTTATCCAAGAAGTGCAACCATTAACCCCATTGTCCAGTTCATTAGAAACCTCTTCAATATCCCCTTTCAACCTCAGTGGAGTTTCCTGTCCTTGAACTAGTCTCCGTTCATTTGTAGTATTGATCAGACTCTCTGGTAACTTCGTTTCTTGTAGCTCGAAAATGTCAAAACGTAAGTGCTTGAGCATCAACGAAAAAAATTTAATTCTTCAGGAAGTGGATATAGGCGTCAAGAAACCTTTCTAGCGGTTTTTCTTTTTTTCTTTTTTGGTTAGATATATAAAATAAATATATATTAGTTTTCTAAAAGGGGTGTGAGTAATTGCTTTTTTAATATATAGTGCTTAAGAATTTAAAATTTGTTTTATGAGTTTTATACAGAAAATTGAAAGATGAACCTCTATATAATGAATTTTCCACATAACGAACTTTTTTTTCGGGATTTAGCGACTTCGTTATATAGAGGTCCGACTGTATATCGTCTACTTAAAAAAGTCGCAGGTGGGTCTACTTTTGCATGAGGGCCTAGGGTTACAATATGTTCTAAGACGTTACTACCAATGGCCTGGCATTTAGTTATAGTGCGATATTAATCTAACTAGATTAAACTATGCACGACGTATTCTATTGTAGTATTTCTGCAATATTTCTTAGAGAACATTTCTGAGAAACTGTGACGGGGCTTTTATCGCGATTTCCATTACCTGTCCTCTTGGAATTTCTTTCGAGCCAGAATAGCAATTCTTTCCAACCAACTCAAGAAAAGAATGTGTATATGTAAATTAAGAATCATATATATATATATATATATTGGAAGTTTAGCATTCGTGAGGTCGAAAAGTGAAGTCTCTAAGTAGAGATATAGTCGCTAAGTGAAACGAGATATAGTCTAGAAGAGGAATCTTAATTCTGGGAATTAGCCTAGCAGTGCCGGTGCAGATTAACCAAAAGTGGGTCCGAGACCAACGGAGCATAGCCTAAGCAAGAGCCAGCCAGATTAAAGCTGGAACGGAAGTTTTAAGGACTGTAGCTGTTTACCTAGGATATAGCGGTAAGCTTGATCAATTAAACTTTGAGTATAAGGCGTTTACTATTGAGATAGGGTTTAATCTATAAAGATAGATTCAGTGATTAATTGTGCTATTGATTAGTAATACGTGTTGCGTCTTCTCATTCTTGATCCTCCTCCTGTTAGATTAATATTGTTGTATTGTGTTTAAACTAAGATGTAAATAAACGGATTTTAGTATGACTGAATTTAGTAGTTCTTCGTTCCTTCCCACAGACATAGGTCGTGTGAATAGTGGAGAGCGGGTGTCCCCATCGGCGGGGACACTACAAAACATAAAAAGTTATCTCAGGAGGAAATAGTATCACAGGGACATCTTAAGGTATGGGCCAACAGGGCCTCGAACACAATGGGGGCCACGTCTCGTTCTCGACTCTGCCTTAATAAGATATGGTCAAATGTTATTTCAGGTTGTATTCTCCGAAAAACTGGGAATTTCGGACGATATATCAACTGCCCACATGTGATGACCGTCGTCCATGTATAGAGCTAGGCCTACCACCATACACAATCATTACTCATTCAGTCAAAAGACGGCAGTCGGTTGAGCCGGTTTGTGAGATTGTAAATCATGCACATTTATTTGTTTCGGGTAATTGTTTGTAAGAGTATTCGACAACGTATACTATGTACTGTCTACTTTTAAAAGTCATAGGTGGAGTCTACATTTGTGTAGGGGCCCAGGGGCTACTTTTGCGTAGGGGCCCAGGGCCTCAAGAAGCCTTAAGACGTTCCTGAACACGCTCGAAAGATACAACGAGGTGTATGTGAGGCAGCTTTATAATCTTGATTTACTTGGACAAATGATAAGAACAAGATCAAATATGTCAACTTGTATTTTATTTCCACTCCACGAGAAGGCATTAAGGTAGAGTTGCTTTTTATAGTCGGTATATAGCCCTGATTCCCTTTATACAATAACTTTTAGTGGCATTGAACTTTGTGACTATCCAGTCACTAGTCAACCTTCATTTAAAAAATACTTCCTACAGATATGCAGTGAATTTATAAAAGGTACTTCAGAAGAGTCAATTGTATTTTTTGAAATAACAATGTATGTGGCTACATGGGACGAGATTACCACCAGGTTATCTGGGGATTGTACTGTACCTGCGCCTTTCGCCTTGCACCACTCTCGGCCTCCACTTGGTCCGTGAGAAGTTGTACTTGGTGGAGGGCGAGTTGTGCTCCGGGTCTGTTTGGGCCAACTGGTGCGCAGGAGTTGAATCTGGTGATGGGCGCTGCTCGGGGAAATTGTCCTCGGGGGGGGAAGCTGTTTGGGGAAGGGGGTTTTTTCCCCTTCGCAAGGACGTTCGAGCATCATCAAAAGATATAAAAGAAAGACAAATGAACTTGCTAAAAATTAAACTTGTTATCGAAAGATGGATTTATTGTAAAAAATTTCCGGTTTAGAGGCAAGTTTTTTCTGCTAAATCTTTTTCGTAAACTTAGACATTTAATAGTAAAATGTTTTTTTTTAAGTGTTCTAATGCTCTAAATGTAATAACTAATTTTTTCCAACTATATTTTTTTTAAAAAAAATTTTACCAGAAGAAATCATAGTAGCTCTATAATATATATAATCCTTTACTTAAAGTAGAATGATCATCAGAATGCCAATACTTTTTAAGTTCTGTTTTGTTCATTACAAGAAGAACGCTTCAATGCATGCAATATATAATTACCGTATATATCTATTCCACCAACAAAGATCTGTTATAAGTATAACCACCTTTTTGTAGCTGCATATGGACATCTGTTGACAGCAAATAGCTATATAAAACGTATTTAACGAAATTTTTTTAACCCCTGGTAAAAATGAATTTGATTCACGCACACACACAAGTTATGATTAGTTAACATGCTATAAAATTATTGATGACTAGTTTCAAATGACTTCAGCTATTGAAATATGAAAATGGTTGATGAAATAAATCTTTGGTAGGCTCCCGAAGTTTTTCTGGTATTTTGGAATCGTTATCGTTTTATTTTTGATTTATATAGGATAAGTGAAAGAAAATATATCGAAGGACACCTTGACTGCGTCTTAAACTAATTTATCCTATGAATAATATAGCCATGAGGGTAAATCAGAATCCATGCAGTATACTTTGTATGCTAGTTCAATATCAAAAGTGAATAAATTGGCCTTAAAAGCTTCCTGTTCTCTATCTTTTTGAGAAAATACTAATATGCACATGGCTCTTTTTTGTAATAAACATAAATATGCTTATAAGTAAATATTAATATAATTTTTCTTTTTCTGGTTCTAGAAAAAAATAGGAACATTTGGGTGACTCATGTTATATATGTGAGTGAAGTATTGTGGGAGCGGGGTTTGGCCCGGGGTTGGTTGTTGTTTACTGATTGAATTAAGAATCTTCCGAATAACTTTACCTCTTTTATTATGAAGCACAATCAGCAGATTTAAAAACCCCAAATTGGGGAAAATTTTTTACATTGAATAAACAGCGGCATGTTGGGGGACACAAAGACAAAGGAAAAGTTATTTACATTCTTACATGATGAAGGCAACAGAAAAAAGGGGCGATTAACAAGATTTTTGCATTTATAAAAAAAAAAGCGGATTACCGAATAGTAGTTCTGATTAAAGAATGGCAAGGAATTTGACTAGCCGATTACAATTAAGATTACAATGTTATTTTTAAACTAAAGAATTAAAGTTATTTTAAATATTAGTACAAAGAGTTAATAAAATGGATACTAGAGGGAATTACTACATATATGTATATAAATTCAACAAAATATAAAAATTTATGCTTGACTTGATTATGTACAACAGAAAGCTTCATAATGAACAGGTAACAACAAATTTACCATACAAATTTCAAAGTATAACCTATATTATTATTATTTTCTCTAATAGTAACTCAAGTATTTTGAGATGTGGTCTTTCACTTTGAATCAAGGGCGTAACTACCGCCGTATCTATGATACGGGGCCCCCAAGTTACAAGGGCCCCAACACGTGTAACTACAATCCCACGAACAGGGCTCTCATATGTGAAATGGGGCCCCGAAGAAATTTTGTTTACAAGGCCCACTCAGCTTGTTACGCCAGTGCTTTGGGTATAGTTGAGGAATCTTTTCAACCTACCACAATATGGCGGGGAAATCGAATGATATCAAAATGTAAAGCTGAATCTTTGGGGTTTAGATATCAAAACAAAATATTAAAATAGTGGAAAACAGTGATAATACCTCAGTCGTTGGGCCCCGCATATTTTTAAATCTGCGTGGTGGGGTCAGATCATCCCGGATTCTTTGGGCTTCTTTGAAATTCGCAAATTTTTTGCTGGTAATTTCGCGTTAAAGGGTTTCACTCAGAAGCAATCTAAAAAAGATACAAAATATTTTTATGTCTCGTCAATAATGTCGAATATTGCAATTAATTTTTTAATAATAGTAATAATACTGATACTGTAAGTCTCATCAAATCGACTAATAAAACGGGGATCTTAGACGGGATAATGAAATGACCGATGAAATTGAATTTAAATTCAAAAAACCCAAATAGGGCTGTGCACAAATCAAAAAGCTGTTTCGTTAAAATATTTTTTAGTTCTATAATTTTTTTTTTTTATTTTGAACCAATTTCTAATTGATTATTTAAACTAAGGTATTTATAGATATTTTTTTTGGGTTAAAAATTTTCTTCCTTTTTTTACGTCTGCTTTAATTCATGAAATTTAATTTATCTGATTACTCAATTTTTTGGGATATATTATCGTTTGTTGTTAAAGTATGTTGCTAAAATTGGCATTTTTTATAATTATTCAAATGTGTTCAAATTGATTTTTAAAATTATACGTATTTATAGATATTGTTTTAGGTTGAAAATTCAATTCCGTATTATTATCTCTGCTTTTTTCTCTTAACTCTAATTTATTTGATTACCAATTTATTTTGATATATAATCGATTGTCGTTAAAGTTATGTTGCTAAAGTGGCATTTTTTTAATTTATTCAAAATTGTTATTTTTGTCAGAAGAAAAGAATTGTAATGCGTAACCCACACTGGTTGATCTTAATTTGTAATTAATTTTAGAAATTTTTTCGAATATTATTATTTTTAAATCTTTTTTTTAAATTTTTTTTTTAATCATTTAGGATTATATAATAAAAGGCGTCAGTGGAATAAACTTTTGGGCCTTTTATTTTCACAATAGTAGTTCATTTAACAAAGTATCAACTATTCAATTAAATGACTAAGAACTGTTGACTAAGTTGAATGACTAAGATCAGTTAAAAAGGGTAAACATGACTTGGCGTTTCCGATGAGTTTTTTTCAGCTGAGTTTTCGGTTGAACTAAAGGGTTTAAACTGACCCGAAATACCATCGAATGAGTGGACTTCAGGAAATTAATTCTAATTTCAATACATTTTTGACAAAATTTTATTTTTTTTGTTTCATAAACATGACGTAAGAGATGAAGATGGCCATAATATTTAATTTCTTTAAAACCAAAAAAATATTATTTTTTTTTTTTTAAAATGGAATTTCATCAATATGTCTTTTTTTTCTTTTAAATCTAAAAAAAATCATGCGCTTTTGTTTCCGCGTATTTAAAAAATTCTTCTTTTTGAACTCTACTTTGCAGATCGATATTTTAAAAAAAAGAATGCTTTAAATAGTTCTGAATACGTGGATCAAAAGAATTTAAATTTTTATTTTGTTCTAGAAGATAAGGATAACTTAGAATAGTGATTCACAAAATGTAAAATCTGAGCGAACTCGAGCAGTTCTGAGATGAAATGAGGAGAGTACTTATGATAAAAATCTTCGTCAACAGAATTCGCCTCGGATCACAACACAAATACGGTTAGCCGAGCGAGATGGAGACGAATTGTCACCAAGTGCAACCATTTCTCGTTGTTCTCCGCGTGGTTAATTCAGAAAAAATAGTAACAAGTAAAAAGTAGTTTTATTTGTGAATATTTTGTGTGTTGTCGCTAAAAGAGTGTCTGCTTTTCGACATTAGAGTCAAGAGCTAACCAAAATGATTCAGAATTGTACGTCGCAAAAAACTTGTTTGAAGAAAATCGTATCCCTTGAAACAGAAAATGGAATATTAACTAACTTTTTGGCAAGAAAAATCACGAGATCTATTAAATTTTATATACACTTTTGTCGAGGCTCAAAGAGAGTTTGCATTATAATTTCCCTATTTAAATACATTGCACAATTTATTCAAATATTATGCTAAAAAAGAGGTATATAAATATATTTCAAGAGAATTTATATGAATAAGACTCACAGATATTAAACTTTGTTCATGTTAGATTTTCACATCTTAAGATTCCAAATTAAAATTTCTGGAAATTAGCCTTTTCGATGTGAAGAACTTGAAGAAATAAATAAAAAAAGTATATAAAAGCATGAGAGATGCAAGCAGTGGTGTAATGTAAACCACCGCACTCCCCCTAGGGGTGGGGTTCAGAGGGGCAAAGTCGATCAACGCCAAGTAGTATTTCCCAAAGTTAAAATATTAAAAGCATAACCAGACTTTACAAGGGGTTCCTAATATTATTCGTTACGCCGTTGCAGAAGGTACCTACTCGTTGGAGTTTTGGATTGCATAACCCTGTCAGGCTTTAATTTCACATTGTAATTTTTAATAACTTTTATAGTTTTAGATATGTTCACTAGTTTAAAAGTGTGTTAAGATATTAAAAAAAATTTAATACCAGAGTTTTAAAGAAAGGAGTTAAATTATTAAGTTAAATTAAAAATATCTTAATAGTAAACTGAAAAGATGGCTAAAAATGTTCCATGGAGTTTGGAGTGGTGGGCGGGGATTTTCCTAGCCAATCCAGCCGCTGCAAGGAAGTTAGAGTGAGAAATTTAGAACACTTTTGCTAGAGCAAGCTTGAGTACGAAAGGAAGCTTGCTGATTGGTCGTCGGAGACAGACTTTAATAGAAGTTTCTGAAAATATTTCCTAAAGAGTCAGAAAAAATTTTCGTCTTAAATTTTTAGAAACTTATCAGTAAGTTTTCTGTAATAAAAACTAAAGGAAAGAGAGCCCTATATATTAAAATATTTCGTATCTATTGAAGTTAGGATTGAGATAGTTGGATTTAGAAGTTATCGCTTTTATTAAAAAAGTTTACTGTATTTTTTCTAATCGTCAATCAAAAAGTGGTATTTTGTTCGCTCTTCTAGATAACTGTTTCTCAGGAATCAGCGAGCTTTCAGAATTTCCTTTGTAATTATACTTTGAGATGATTCTAATAAATTAATGTTGGTCTTTGTTGCATGGCCTTAGACAGGGAAGACCTAAGTCAAAACTGAAAATTTAATCAGAAAAGCAAACCTTACCTTAAAATCAAATTAATGTAATTTCGAACAACATTATATAAATTAGTCAAGCTTATCGAGGTCCAGGAGTAGTTTTTTCTAGATTAATAAGGTCCTAGTCTAAAATGTGTACCGTAATAGTTTTCAATAACTACAGTATGTTGATACCATTATTATCATTGCAGATTATGTGTGGGAAAAAAATAGAAATATATTAACTACAAAAATAAAAGGACACTGAATATTTTAAAAGATTAAATGCAATAAGTATCGCGTTTTGGAATGAGGGGTAATAAAATACAATTGACCTGCTTTTAAATGTTGTGTTCAATATTATTCAATAACGACAAACAATATGGAAATTATAAAATTTTATAACTGGGATTTTAAGTATAGTCTCAAAGCTAAAAACCATCAATTGAAACAACTTTTCTGCATAACGTATAAATAAAATTTAACTATAATGCAAATAACTTTTTATGTTTCTCTTTTTTTAAGAAGAAGTTTCATTATTCTAACGGCCGTTAAATATGGAATTCATTAAGAATAACCGGATATAAGTTGGAGTTAACACATAAATCTATTTGTGAAGAAGTTCGAAAGTCATGACCTTTTTGTTTTGCTGAATTGGTATGAATAAAAATAAGCCTCTTCGCCTTTACTGAGGCAAAGAATTTAGACGAAGGGGAATATTTTCACGGCCTATATATCAAAAAATGAGCCAAGCGTCATTAATACTCGGATGCTATTAAAGAAAGTCTCACCATTAATCAATGCCTCAGCCTGTTTATCTTCAATTTCTGCACTGGAGGTGTCAACGTCAAAGTAGTCGTTTGATTGAGCTCTTGCAGAGAAAGCTCCGAGAATGCGCTGCCTACGTTCTGAGCTATTTGCAAAGCTTGATCCTGAAAGAGAGCAAAATATTCAGCGTGTGACATAAATAATAATATATTAGGAAGTAAATTACGGAAAAAATTAATTCCCGCGTCGGATAATTACTATATTGAAAAAGACATTTTTGACAACCAGTGTTACGTCAAGATTAAATGTAATTAAACCATTATCGTTTGGCTAAGTAGTATATGTACTATACTCAACAAGATAAAATGTAAATAATGTTCTTAATTGCTATTCTATGAATAAATGTTTTTTATTGGAATAAAATGACGGCTTAAGTTTGTTTCTTGGTGCCGTAAATTAATTTAAAAGTAATTTAAATAAGTAAAAACCAGCGTACATGTCGTATTTCACTTCTGCTTTCACCAATAATGAACTAATTTTAAAAGTATATTATGTCAATGAAATTTTTTTTTTATGTTTGAATAGAGAGAGTGAAATAATGTGACTACTTGGTGGTTAAAAGTGTTCTTTGAAAAATGTTGCATTAGAATCAAGTGTGATACGGTTCTAGGTCGTGTTGTTGTTGTTGCTCATTCCACCTGTCTGACGTAGTCAGATCGAGGCCCACGAAATTCATCGTGGAAAGGGGCTAGAAGTACGCCTGTCGTTGGCCTTGAGCACCATACAGGTGACAGTACGAATTAGCTCAGCAAAATTCACCGAAGGGACGATAGATGGCGACACCACCTATCTCCATAATTTAGGCATGGAACTGAATGGGAGGGAAATATTCTTCAGTCCCCTGCACTCGTGATTCAGCCCACAAGACTTTCGGACCCACTAATTTAACGAGCACGTATTCCGTGTGTACTCGGAGGGTATTTGGTGGCATCGGGCATCGAACCCAGGCCTTCCGGTCTGGAGTCCGATGCTCTAACCACTAGGCTACCCAAATCCCTTCTAAGTAGTAAAATGGCATGCCAACTCGGTTTTTGTTGCGACGCCATTAATTCTTTCGCGAACAGGTCCCTGATCATGCGTGTGACATAATATGACGTAAGAATTTAATAGCGATGTCATGCTTGCCAGTTACGGATTGGTTTGTTATTGCATCACTAAATGATGTTGGATGGTAGAATTAGATTTAAAAATCGCTGTCGCGTAGTTCTGAATTAGAATGAGATTTAGAATTAGAGTTCCTATACCTTTCAATATGTATGTCTCTGTGCTGTGCTTTTATAATTGTTGTAATAGTTATTGTCGAATAAACGTTGCATAAGATATTTGCAGAGCCTGTCTAATAGAGTTGTAACAGTTTTCTTTTATTTTACATTGTAATGGATGACCGGTGCCATCCATTAGTGTGAGAGGGTCGGAAGGAAGATGAGCCATGGTCAATACAAACTGTATTTATTAACAATTCTCAATAACGACACAAATTTAACATATCCAATGTAAGGAACGCACCAATTGCTAAATATGGGGAGAAATAGCGAGGTAGACGAGATAATGGGAGTTATGATAATAAATTGGATCACTTACACTTAGCACGTCTAGGCAATTAACCTTGTTTGAAGATGATTTCAAAAGTTTTCTTATTCAAATCGACTTGAATCCAATTTAACGACTAATTGATTAAATCGTCAATCTTAATATTAGTCAAATTATCTACGAAGCGCTCTCGCCTAACTTTACGTAAATCCCTACTTACAATCCTGTTTGCTTCTAACCTCTCTCTCATATCGAGCTTGAAAGTTAATCTTTAAATACAAGTCTTGATTTTCATAATCACATCTTCTTCTTCGGAGGAAAGTTTTCAATAGAATAATATTTAAAGACCCAGTATTCCCCAAGAGGATTAGTTGAAGAAACTCTAATAGACCTGTTACAATTTTGTTTGCTACTATTTGACTTAATACATTTACAAATAGTGTGGGTGCTTTTTACTTTTTTAAAACTGCTTTTCAACAGAAATTTGAAAAAGCAGCGAAATATTGTACGGCATGAATTATTTATTCACTTAATTTTTTAAAAATATGACTCGGCTTTTTTCAAAATTTTATTTATATCATTTTAGTTTGCTCGACAGTTTCTTCTTCTTTTCTTTTCTTCTAACCTAGCCGCTGTAACGTTTTCGTGCCACGCAGCTGCAGAAATCGGCTTCTTTATGCAGATTTTTTCACCGTTCATATCCACACGTGCACCCCAAAAATATTGCAAGGTCTTTTCATCTGACATCACCCCGACAACCGATGGCTGTGAGAAAAACACGACTTCACCTCTACGATCCAGAAACCCAACTGAAATTCAAGGTGTAAGACAGTGAAGGAGTCCATTTTGAAACCTGGGAAGAACGATTGTGTTGACTCTTCCTTCATAAATAACATATTCTGCAGTGTTGAAATAATCAATAGAATGAATAACTTCTACTTAAATGTAAATATTGTATGTAATAGCTGTTGGATTAAGTAAAAAAATTTATTTAATTTCTTAATTCTCACGCTACCCATCAATTTTCCAAAAGTCACACCGCTTTGCTCGTTTGTTAATTCTCTCAAGAGATTAATTAGAGTATGG
Source organism: Trichonephila inaurata madagascariensis (assembly GCA_019973955.1). NCBI lineage: Eukaryota > Metazoa > Arthropoda > Arachnida > Araneae > Nephilidae > Trichonephila > Trichonephila inaurata. Next base: position 46,653 of record BMAV01026337.1, on the reverse strand, counting down.
AATTTGGATTAGATTATGTGTTCTCGTTCTAACTTTAACAACCACTCTAATATGATTACCACACAGTTTTATACAAATGAGCTTCTACATCACAGTATTGCCTCTAGAAGACAGGTTAGTACATAAAAATAAAGCCGAGTTCCTGATACAGCAATGTAGATGAAATTGTTTGTTAATATAAGGGAAAAAACGTTATTTGGACGAACTTTGCACAATAGGGTTATAGTAGTAATTTGGATGAATTGTGCAAGTATTAGTGAAATCATCGTGTTTGTGAAATATGTTCTCAAGAAACTGCAATGGAAATATTTCAAGATTGAAATGTCGGACAGAAGACTGATATGAAAGGGGGAAATTTTGATGGGTGATTGATCGGATGGAACGGAGAATTGCTAGAATTGTGATAGAAGACAGAATGGTAGTAGTGCAGAAAACTGTAACAAACAAGATAAAATGTAACAACTTTGCTCAGGGATGTAAGGATTGACGGTGTAAAATTGGAAAAAGTAAAGAAGACAATGAATCCAATTTTAAGTTTCATCACGTAGATGGGCAAACTACATTTTGACGGGAACAGCAAGAAAGCATAAATCGTTAATGCGTGAGTGAGTGAGTGAATATTAACGTCACACTGTTTAGCTACACGAGGGTTTTTGGCGACGGACCTCGTAATTTTGAACCATGGTCAAGTGAAGAGGACGAAAACCTGAGCTGGCACCCACCCCTCCTTAACACCCACCCAAGGGGAGGACGTTTGAGCTCTCGACAGATTTAACGTGCATCGCTGCCCTACACGGCAGGTCTTTAGTGGTACTGAGCTCGAACTCATGACATGCCCTCCATGATTCGATACCTTGACCACTGGGCACCGCAGCCCAAATCGTTAATGCATTACTAATAACACTTTCAAGTTTGAAGAGATCACGTAATGTTCTAAGAAATGTTTACTAGATTTTCTTTGGAACCTTTATTTCGTGTTCATGGTGTCTGAATAAGATATCATACTAAATATCATTGCTGACCAGTGGCAGCGTCACGGAGAATATTAGGGCTCCCCCTACAAAGTTAGTTTTAAGTCCCCTAGAATCCTGCCCCTCGCGATGCGGGGTTAGGCGGGGGTACGTTACGCCACTGTTGCTGACCAAGTATATTCAGTAATGCTGATGATTTACCTCAGTGGGTATTTTCAACTGGATAATTTGCCCTGCCATAGAATAAATGATTAGTTTTAAAGAAACATGACGGAGACTTTAGTTTATTGTATTTGTTCCTACAATTTCTATATCGCCTTTGTGGGATAGAGTTGAAAGAACCACATTCGACATCTAGAACCACAACCCCATCTAGTTTCACACTATTAGAAAGTGCTACTCTTCACAAGCACGATACATATTTAACTACGGACTTATCAATATCTTGTCAAAAAGAATGAAGACTGTATTAAAAGCCCAATGAGAGATACAGATGAGGTGTTTATTATAAACCACTCAGAGTATGTATTCTCATTTGCTATCTATTTTAACTTCAGTTTTATTTTGTTCGGCATATTGTAATGTATAATCTTATTGTTCTATTCTTTCTTTCCTTTTTCATGAAATGATATGTATCTACTCATATACTTTTTAATAAGAGTTTCTCTATACCAGCGACAAAGAAAAATTATAGTACTTCCTTGTAAAAGAGTAATTTTCTTTTCCCAAAAAATTTAGTAACATAATACGATTTTCACAAAATAATACTTGGAACTTCTTCAAGCTTAACTTAATCTAATACGATTTTCGTGATAATTTTTATCATGCAAGTGACTCAAATCACTGATCACAGACTAGATCACTAATTGCCTCAGAAAAATATTTACTAGAACATGTATTTCAATCAAGAATATTTATTCAGTTTTTTTTTGTTGTTGTTTACGACTACTACATAGCACGTAATACTTCTTTCAAAAATATGTAGTAGAAACACATGTGCAAATATTAAGCACTGAATTAACATAACGTGCCAAACGATAACGATTGCATCCATCCCGATTTCCTAATCGGATTGCGCCTATATTTTTTATTTATTTGAAACTGGTATTTTGTAATATTTTTGTATACATTATAATTAGATGTTCACTGTTTTCTTAAAGGAAAACAAAAGAAGTTAGAAAAAGTCTGTATAAGTAGCAGAAACAGTCTTAGGACTATTGAGGAACCTTTAACTCACTCAGCCATGTGTTGGGAAATCAGGAGGGGTGTTCAAAATTTTGGGGATCCACGATGTCAGGCTGATTCATAAAAGGAAGGGTGGTAATGAGGTGGAGCAGTCTTATGACATCCTTCCTGTGTGCGGCCGAGCATTTTCTTGTTGAAAAATGGCTCCTAGGAGCCTTACCATGAGGGCAACACATGTGACTGAAGAATGTCATGGACGTACCTGGGCTGTCATTGTACCATGGATCAATATTAGGGGTGACCGTGTTTCGTAATCAATGGCACCCAATACCATCACACCAGTTGTGGGAGCGGTGTGTTGCTGTAAAGCGAAAGCAGAATTGAGGCATTCATCACGGAACCTCCACACACGAAAACGATTGTCATCACTGCTGAAATTGTACCTAGATTCGTCGCTGATGACGACCTGGTTCCATTCCGTTGCAGATTCAATCCGTCGTGCACGACACCACTCCAAACGGAGGCGTCGGGGAGGGGCTGTCATTGGCAGCACACGTAATGAAATCCGCAATACCAGATGTCCTTCAGCTAGGCGCCTTGCGATGCTTCGGGAAGACACAGGGGCCCGTAGTAAAGATGCTGCTGATGTCTGGAGAGCGGCCAATGAGGCAATTGGCTCTACGCGTGCGTGTCGTATGATGTGACTATCTTCTCGACGACTGTTCTGTCGAGGGCATCCTGAGCCTGGTCACCGTGTAAATAACGTCTCGTTTATCCACTGGTCCCAACACTAATCACAGTCAAATCAGAACGGCCTACTTGACGAGCCACTCGCCGAGCTGACCACCCAGCTTCTTCCCCTCTCGAAATCTGGCAGCTGCTCATATTTTCTATAGTGGCATGTTTGCCGCAGATTAAGTACACTCAGACAGTGCCTATGGTGCTACTACTGGGCATATGGGCCGCTTGCGGCCCTCCATCCCATATCTGATATGTAGATGTGGAGCAATTGGGAAAATTCCCATGTTTAAAGAAGGGCGCTTCTGATTATCCGAGCCGATCGTTCGGAAAAGCTTCAAAAATCTTGAACTTTTCTGATGCATGGGAGAGAGTTGAGTGGTCGCTCTCTTATTGGATCGTAGCGTGTGAGGAAAATGATTCTCATTGGCTGCTCAAAACTCTAAGAAAGAAATTTAAGATGATGGGGGCGGCGCAAGTCCAGAAGTGAGGAATACGATAGAATAAAAATTAAAAATACGAAAAAATAATAATTAAATTTAGCAAAGTGGGTGTGCAATAATAAAAATTGCACTAAATATTAAAATTATGGTGGATTGTAGGAATCGAGATGAATCCTTCTCGGTCTTTGAGTTGAAACATTAGGATTGTAATTATGAAGTTTTAGCATATTATAACGTTATTTGTATGATGTATAGAATCAAAGAAATTTCTAGCCATCTTTTGAATGTGATATTTAAAACTTTTGATTTTTTAAATCCTTTCTCATATATGTGGTTGCTTTTAAAATCATCTGGATAGTGGATTTTTGAAGAGTACCTAAAATATTAATATTGGTTTTAGCAGCGTATCCCCACACTGGACAAGCGTAGGCTATTATGGGACGAATAACGGCTATGTAGAGAAGCACTTTATTATCTCTACTCAATTCAGAATTCTGGCCAATTAGGGGAGTACACTCAAACAAATTCTGATTACCTGTTTTATACTCCAAGGAGAACAAAGTTCAACGCCCTCTAGCGGCATTACCTAATGCTCAATCTCGCTTCATTTCTAATCATTTGCATATTTACCCGACATGTACCTTCATGCCAAGTTTTGTTACGATCTCACGATTATTTCTTGGTACGGAAATTTTTATGGCAATAAGTGCATAAATTTATAGATAAACTTTCAAATTTCTTTTGCTGTTAGGATTCACTTTATTGTGTATTCAAATCGGTCAACTAGATTAATTGGAGAAAAAGACAGGTTTATATATATAACATAGGATTAACATTATGCTCACTATTTTAACAATAGTCATTAAAGGGAAGCTTCAAACCTTACATTGTAAGATGAAAATAACTTAGTTGTATCACATTTGAAAGCCGATAAGCAAGAGTCTTTAAACACCCGCATGTAAATGTTATTAAATCTCAGTTTTCCCCCTTTTACTTTAAACACAAAGTGGAATAAACTGAGCTTTTTCATTAATAAAAGTTTGTAATGAGAAATAAATGCGATTTTACGGGTAGTATAAAAATGCTGTACTTTTACTTTTTTCTTGGCACCAGAAGAAAGAAGTCATTAATTTGTCTTGTATTTTTTATTATCACTTGTCTCTTTTCCATCAACAAATGACACTCTGGAGTTAGAAAAAAATCGTCACCTATATGCTTCATTTCGCAAGCAAATAATGAGTACGAACCAGCAGCTTATTCATCTTAATCTCTTAGATCAGTAAATCGATAAATTTATGGACACGAAATCAGCAAAATATTATTATTAGGTTTAAATATTGTTACTATAAAAAAGTAATATAACTAACAAATGTATCACTAATCTTGTTAAAGGCAAATGAATGTTATAGGATGAAACTTGGAACACAAACACTCTTTTCATTTATAAAATTAAAACAATTTAGGAGTGTACGCTTGTGTGTGTGGAGTTTTGGAAATAAAATGGCAAAAGTTACTTTGATATAAAATTTTCTATACAGGCTCATAATATATACTTTCATTATAATTACATAAATTAAGGTTTCCGACTACGTTCGGAACCGTGATTTTAAGAAAGCGCATAAATGGATAATTTTCATGATATTTAGTGTCACTTAGATTAGAATACATGTATAAAACTATTTTAAGGTTTTATTTTGACAAAAAAAAATTATTTAAAAGTACAATATTTCGGCAAAAATTAACTTAGAATAACCTTTATTCAAAATGTTCTCCTTTTGTGAAAAATGCTTCTATTGTAAATATTTTGCCTGTCTATAGCTCAGACCTCTGTACAGAGGCTCAACTATGATTTTTGAAAAATTCACATTAGTTTCAGAGTCACAACCCATTGAAATAATTAACGGCGTTTTTTTCTTAAAATTTCTCTCCTCTCTGTTGTCGTAAGACATGGATAAACCCACTTCTAAGTTATATATTTCAAAAATTCTAGTTGAGCCTTTGTACAGAGGTATGAGCTATAGACAGGCAAAATATTATAATAGAAGCATTTTTCACAAAAGGAGAATATTTTGAAAATGGGTCATTCTATGTTCATTTTTTGTCAAAATAGTGTACTTAAATAATTTTTTTATTGTAATACTATTCTTAAAACAATTTTATATACATTTTCTAATCTAAGTGACACTAAATATCATAAATATTAACCATTTATACGCTTTTGCAAAATCACGGTTCTGAACGTAGTCGGATACCTTAAGACTAAGAAAGATTAATAAGTATAATAAAGTTTCATCATTGTTTTTTAAATAAAAAGTTATTGTTAAGAGTACAGAGAGAGTCTTTAACCCCTCACAGTTAACTGTAGCGCCCCTGTTTTAGAGCGCGCAACTATGTGCGTCATGGAAATACAGCTATGACGAGTATACTCGAAAATAACACAATAAGTGTCGCTGTTAAAATATTGGATTAAAAAGATGAGTTTAACAAAGGCTATGTAGTTGAGAATCAATAAAAAAAACTTGTAATGGATGGGCTGTTCCATTCATTAGTGTATGAGAGTTAGTAGGAAGATTAGAGCCATAGTTAAAACAAATACAATTTATTAAAAATTCTCAACAATTTAACAAATCTCATCAACCCAAGTTAGGAAATGCACCTTTAGAAAAATATGGGAGCAAAAGCGAGGAAGACGATATAATTAATATTTTAATTATAAATTGAATCACTTACTCTAGGAACGTCTTAACCATACACATTCGAAATAATCGAAGTAACGTTTTAAGTTAATCTACTTCAAGCCGTCACTAATCCAATTTAAATATCAAATTGACCAAATCTTCAATCTTAAATATTAATCAAATAATCTACGAATCACTCTCGATTAACTTTACGTTAATCATTACCTGCTATCCTTTAGCTCCTAACCTCTGTCTCCTTCGAAGCTGAAAGTTGATGTTTAAATATAAGCCTTGATTTGCATAAGTCACGTCTTCTTCTACAGGAGAAAGTTTTCAATGGAATAATATTTAAGGGGTCTTAGGGGTGTTAAATTTCTCTAGAGGACTGAAAATAGAAACTATTTTCAAACAGGTATAATTCTTTTAATTTTTAATCAAATAATTAGAATCCTGTACACATTATTTATAAAGGAATGAGGCTTCGTAAAAGTGTAAAATGTTTAAAATATAATCATAATTTTAAAAACTATAAGCATACGAAAATAAGAAACATTCCATAAGAAACACTTAAGTTTTACGTTGCGCATGCTTATTTTCTAAAATAGTAGCTTTAATTACTAGCATATAAGTTGATTTATAAAGTTAAATGTATCCTTATTATATTGTAGTATTTTTATACAAATAGAATAATAAATTATTTAAAAAAAAACCAAAAAAAAACTACATTTTCAAAATTTTTTAAAAAAATTACATTTTCAAAATTAAAAAAAATTTCGATATTTTTCAAATATTTTGAAATACACACAAAAGATATATTCTTAAATGATGCAGGGCTTAAAGAGTATGATACATTTTGTAATTCTGTAAAGTTTTATACATCAGAGGCTATACTATTTTAGAAAATAGCGTGCGCAACGCAAAAGTTATTTAATATTTATTACAGAACTTTCATATGCTTATATAGTTTTTAAAATTATGATTATATTTCAAATATTTTGTACTTTTTTGAAACCACAATCCCTTGTAAATAATGCGTATAAGACTCGAAATATTTAATTTTAATTTAAAAGAATTATACCTGTTTGAAAAGTGTTTAAATTTTCACCCCTCGAGACAAAATGAACACCCCCTGAGGCCCAAGAAAAAGTTATCCCCTAAGAGAATTAGTTGGAAGTACGTGAATAGATGCGTTGCAAACTGAATTAATATGAAATACATGTTCTGGGGGTAAATATTTTTACTGGGGACAATTTAATGATCTAGTTTAGAATGATATACCTTTCAATTTTTCCACAAGGTCTTTCAAAGTCTGTAAAAGAGGAAAATCTTAACATTAGATGAGAGACTTCATGGACCTTCACGGACCTCCAGGGGTCCACGGACCAAAGTTTAAGCAATAGGTTGCAAAGAATAGTTGTAACCATTTGAAGTGGATTTTTCATAATTTGAACATCGGAAATAGACTTAAAGTTTTTTTTCTTCATTGTTTATCCGTTTTAAAACAAGATCATAATTAAAAGAATGAAAACATTTATTTCATCTTGGTAATGGGTAAACGTATGTTCCAATTTATATCGGACTGAGGCGTTTTTAAATATCGAGTGCTTTTTCGGAGATTATCATATTCATATTTGTACAGATCCATATGTCTGCATTTTTTTACCACACAGGTTAACTGCCTTTCCTTTCTTCAATCTTTTGAATGAATTGTGTTTCCTCTCTCGAATTTCTTTCTAATATTCACGCTCTCCAACGTAATTTTTCTATGAAGCATACTGTTTTTAAACCTCCAAAAACTTCTTAGGAAGTGTTGGAAAGCTAAAATCTTGTTTTTTTGACCATTTGAGATTTTTACATTATCAAATTGTATAGATTTTAACCTTTCTAAAAATACCTTACTTTCACCCCTAGGGTCATTAGAAGATCTTAAAACCTATTTTTAAATAATCGTTGAAACTGGGCCATGCCCATTTGAATAGCGCGCACGAAAAATGTAAAAAAAGTATTTCGTTTTTGCTTAAAAGGTGAACGTTAGATTTAAACCAAAACATTTATCTTTTATTGTAAATTGACCTTTTATTTTTTTTATTTCCTAGCCGATTAGAAGCCCCACTGTGTGTATACATTAAAATCAATTTATTTCAAGATGTAAATTTTGATGTTCGATGTACCTTTTCTGAGAAACTACTGTTCATAGGTATGCAAATTGTTTATGATATGTTTATAATGATGGATAATGTATACTGAAATGAGCTTTTTTTGTAAGAAACTGAAAAATTCATTTTTTACAAATTTTTTTATGTGAAAAATGGGTCAAATTTCACTATGTTTGAAAAAATATTTCATAAATTATAAAAAAATTCGAAATTAGCTAAAAGCTCATTTCAGTATAATGATAAAGGTTAATTGTATGTAAAATTTCAAGCATGTACACATAACAGATTTTGAGAAAAGGTACATCGAAAACAGTCAATTTAACATTGTCGGTAGAGAGAGAGAGAGGTTTCCATTTCCCCTTAACAAGATAAAAGTGTTTTTATATGAAATTTATCCACAACACTTAATACAAACTAAATTCCCGCTATCAAACAAGATGCAGATCAGACAACAGTACTGAACTGAACTCAGTGGCGCAACAGCCTATGAGGGCCAAGGCCTACTGTGCCTATCTCAGTATACGTGACCTTAGGTGCTGGGCCCATGTGCAGATGTTTCAGTCAAGTAGTTAGTCTGACGCGCGAAACCCCCAGTGTTCAGTTCCCAAGCAAGCTTGGTATTTATCGACCCACTGAAGGGCTAAAAAGTTGAGTTGACCTTGCCCAGCCCGAGATTTGAAATCCGGACCTGAAGCGCGATACACTACCACTCAGCCAATGGGCTTCAGATAACCATAACTCTAATAAAATTCGAACAGTAAAATTATTGTTTTACCCATATTTTATTTTATTAATACACTTTTTTCCATTCAAGGAACAAAATGCATTGGATACCGTTCGAAGGAATCTGAGTTCCATGCCGGGTGTTTGAGTCACTCATAGCCTGTCCTCACTCTGTCTATTACCTCGTAATGATCCATATTCTCACAAATTGTAGTGCAAGTTAGCAAACATCTGGTGGTCCAGTGCATCTGTCTGTGGGTACCTTTTACAATATAATCTTTCTGCTTCTCATGTATTTCCTTCTGCCAATCTGTAAATCAGGTGCATATCTGCTAGCTAGGTGTTCGCAACACTGATGCATACTTCTTTGAGGGCGATGGCAGTTCAACAAGACTGCTTCCAGGGACGTCTTAAGGCGAGGCCCAGGGCTTCGCCCTCGGTGAGGGCCTAGTTTCGTACTCGACTCTGTCTTAACAAGATCATGATTCGGATAGTTTCAATAGTCAAATATTATTCCCGTACATATTCTCCGAAACACATGGAATTTTAAACTGCATGTCAACTGGCAAATGTGATAAGATTGTATTAATATGTCATGACCGTTTTCCATGTCTAGGTTTAGATCTATACCATAAGCAATCACTGAATTCATTTAGTCGAAGTACGGCCAACGGTCGAGCCGGTTTGTGCCTAGGGTTTTGAGATTGTGAGTCGTGCACATTTATTTGTTTCAAATTACCGTTTGAACGAGTATTTGACAATGCCTGCTGTATATTGTCTACTTTTAAAGATCTAAGGTAGGGTTTACTCTTGCTTAGGGTCCCAGGGACTCAAAGAGTCTTAAGACGCCCCTGACTATGTCATTGCAGGTCTGTTACCTCAAATGCTCTTGTGAACAACGACACATAGCGCAGAATGAAGTTTCCGAACATGGGATGCTATGCATATCTGAGTTCCAGATGTTCCCCTTACCTCCATTTAAAGTTTGCGGCCGCGGTAACCGAGTGGTATAGGTATCGGATCGTGGCTGGCTTTGTCACGAGTTTGAGCCCAGTACCACTAAAGACCCGCCGTGTAGAGCAGCGATGCACGTTAAATCTGTCGAGAGCTCTGAAACGTACTTCCGTTGGTGTGGTGTGGTAGTTAGGAGAGGGGGTGCCAGTTCAGATGTCGCCCACGTCACTTGACCATGGTTTAAAATTACGTTGTCCGTCGCCAATAGCCCTCGAGTAATCGAACAGTGTGACGATAATCTTCACTCACTCACTCCATTTAAAGTTTGCCCCAATGATCCTGGAACACCTTGTATATTGTTGCTTGTGCTATGTTTAAATGAAGAAGCTGATATAACACACACACAGTTAGTGTCAAACTCTTCTACCTTTCACATCATATCCAAAGAAGTTTGAGGCTTTTTAAAATTTAACATACAGCGTTCATCATTACTCTAGTGACGTTAATCTTCATTCACTCACTCCATTTAAAGTTTTCCCCAATGATCCTGGAACATCCTGTATATTGTTGCATGTGCCATGTTTAAATGAAGAAGCTGATATAAGAGAGAGTTAGTGTCAAACTCTTCTACCTTTCACATCACGATATATAAAGAAGTTTGAGGCGTTTTTAAATTTAACATACAGCGTTCGCCATTACCTAGTGACCGCGGTAGCCGAGTGGTCATGGTCATGAGCTCATGACCAGCGTCGTCGAGTCGGGGGCCTGAAACTCCACGCTACCGAAGACTCGCCGTTCAGAGGAGCTGATGCACGTTCAATCTGTCGAAGTTCAAGTTCCATTGGTGTGCGTAGAATTTGGTGAGCGGTTGAATCAGGTGTTGTCCTCGTTACTAACCGTGGTTCAAAATTAGAATTCAGTCACCACGAACACTGTGTAGCTTTTTAAGTGCACGTGAATATTCAATCAATAAATTCTCACGCAAGAATCTATTTTTGAAAAATCAACTTTTTTAACTAATATGCCGAGCTAAAACTTTAATTATATACATTTTTCTTATCCAAAATAATTATATTTTATGTACTTATTATATATTATTAATTTAAAGTAAAATAAACCGAATAAGAGTTAAAGCGTTTTCTTTTCTTTTTTTCCCCGAAGTAAATGAGATTTTAATATGCTTATTCGAAATAAATATGGATATTTTAAAAGAACTTTTACTTTACGATTAAGAGCGATGACATTTTAAAATAATCTTCTATTTCCTGTGTGATTACCCGCGAGAATAAATTTACGATACGGGAAGCGAATGGATTAATTTAAAATGAAAACAAACCTGCGTATTTCAATTAGAATAGTTAATTGATTTTCGAAGGCTTGAGTTTATGAGTTGCTTAAAATAACCAAGATTTGACGGATGTAAAACGTAGGATTACGTAGGTGTAGCTGTAGTCATTATAGATAGATACTCGAGAGTTAGTATATTTGATTTAAACTTACAATGATTATAACCAGGGTTTCGAACCGGAACTGAACCGAAAACTGGAAAAAACCGTTATATTACTCTGAATGAAAACCGGAACTGAACCTATAAAAAATATCGGTTTATTTCAGTTCGATATATCTTCAATTATTAACACGCTTTATAAGTTTCACTTGTATGTAACGGAATTTGAACTCGATTTTTACCACTTTAAAGGGTCAGATTAATTGAAATTTCGCGCACTTGTCATGACCCTGATGGCAATACACAATTTATTAATTTTGTTCCATTGACCTGGATCAGAATCACCAGGATGTTTGATTTCCCATTTCTAGATTTTCACTTACCTAATTCCAGGATTGACGACTAAAAGATTGCTTTCTTGTGACGGATCCCCATGATCTTCACACTAACTCTCTGGGGAATCTTTGGACCAGCATTCGCGCGTTTAATTCACAGCCATCCTCTCTTCAAGCAGCTTGAAACCTTGATATGTAGATTGCCCGACTACACAAAGTCGAGTTTCGCAATTCTGTAAAAAAGAAGGAGTTGAGAAGCTGTTACATTCGCCCACGCAGGTGAGGTAGAATAAAGCTGATTTTCGCAGCTTAAGCTTAAGAGCGGTAGTTTTGCCAATGTATTGAATTAGTGGATTGGGGATTTATAGTCAACGATAGATTAGGGTTAAGCAATTGGTTACTTGCACTTGTTCGCTAATGCCTATTGCTTTCTCCCTATCACCCTAGATATTCATTTAAAGGTTAAACTGTTGTTGATTAAGTGTGTGCTTGAGTAAAATAAATAATTCTTAGAATGGAAGTTTCTGGTTCTGTTTTTACTCCTCTCACACTCTTAGGTAGGTAAGACGATGAGGGAGCAACTTCAGGGGTAAGTCGCTCACAAGTTCCAACCCTAAAGCGAAAACACTCATGGTTAATACAAATACAACAACCCAAAACGATTAATTCATCAATGAATAAATGATAGTTTAAAAAACTAAAAAACACACTTTTATTGTATATCGAACTAAAAAATGAAAGATAAATTATAATTTGGTATTTAAAACACGTTTTTTAAAGTTAATCGAACTAAAAATAAAAAATACTTATTATAAGAATAATGATTAACGAGAAAACAAAGTCATTGAGGTAAAAGCATGGGTGCTCCACATCAATTAAGTTATAATTGCTTACTATCATTCCGGAATGCAGAGTTATGTAAAAAAATGCAGTGCACAATGCACTCCACCCTTTTACCACAATGATATTTATTTTCTCGTTAATCATTTTATTCTCATATAAAGAATTAATTTTACTTTTTAGTTCGATTCACTATAAAAGCGTGTTTTTTAGTTTTTTTTTAAAACTATAATTTATTTTGTTACTGTAACAAACTTATCAATATTTTCTAATTTAATGTCAATCATATAATTATCATTATTACATGTACATTGATTCTCGCGATGTTAACTTCCACATCACAAAAAGTATGGACTGGGAAACATTTACGAATATTTGTAACAAATTACAATTTTGAAAATCCATTTCAATCGTAAACGAGGAAACACAATCTTTTACTAAAAGCTGATGAAATTGAAGACGGATTTAGACTCTTTTGCAAATAAGGAATGGCAATAAAAACACATACATCCCTCAGCTTCTCCCAAGATTGAAATTCTCAATCATTTAAATAATTCTGACAATGTACGAAGGCTCAATTCGATATAAAAACATAACATTTTAGATTTCTGGAAGAGAATAAATTACTTATCCGCACTTGGATGAGATTGGTAAAACGGGCTTTTGGCAGCACCAGCCACACAAGTCAACATTGAAAGGGCGTTTACAGGTTTGCAAAACAGAAGTAATCACAGTGAAACCACGTTAGAAGATATCAATAATTAGAGGCAATTTCCATATGTTAAATAAATAAATCTGTTTTTACATAAATATTCCCCGTATAAAATTACTGCTCCAATTTATTGCCTATAATGCGTCCCCTGTATACAACACCGGTTGAAACAGCGTATAAGTTCGCATAACGAATTTATATATGTGTGATAATAATATTTGTTAGATGACAGCCTGTAAGGCAAAGGTGAAAGTCGGAGAGTTTATATTGAAGGTTCCTTCAGGTATGGTCAGCCATGGGACAAATGGGTGTGACGCACAACTAGTCGTTGAACCTTATTGATAGCTGTTGACCAGCTACCTGGCTGTAGAGTGTGTAAATGCTAACTGCTCCGATGTTAGAACCATGTGCTGACATAGGAAAAATGGCCCAATGCCGTGATGTCTAAAGAACAGTTCTTTTATTGGGAAGGCAAGGATGCTTTCTGGTAAAAAGACTGGTGGTAGGAACTCCACAGCACCTACTCTAGAACTTCCTTAAAGTCCAGGCAGGTAGAAAATATTTTGTCAGTGAAGAGAGAAGGTAAATAAGTGTGTAAGCTTAGGTATCTCAGTCCGGGAATTTTGAGGCTCCTTAAAATTCATAGATATCCATAAAAACTCCAATATGAATGAAATACAACCTCTGACAATAAAGTTGTAATGGTTCTGTAACATTAACGTAGATGAAATATTAACGAAAGTTACCTTACTGTCCTTCGAAATAGTCACCTCACATAGCTATGCACCACTCTGCTATAAATGTCCCAGAAACTTTGCAAGAAGTATTCTTGAGATGCAGTTCAAAAAGCCCCGTTACGCTTCATTGGATGTCAGGAAATATTGTCAATCTCTTTCCTTCTTTCAAAGCGAGTTTGAGTCGGGAATAGAAGAAATCTGGAGGATTGAGATCTGGCAAGAATGGTGGATGTTCAATTTACACCACCCCTTTTTTTGCCATGAACTCTTTAACGATATTGGCAGGGTGAGGGTGAGTATTATCGTGAACAAAAAACCATGAACCTTTGTACGTATTGGGGTCGCAATTCCCCGCTTAAATGTCTCATGAAACGGGTCAACATTTCAGTGCCATCGTCCAGCTATCATGGGCACAGTTAATCGACGATCTTTATTACTACTACTTTCTCAATGTTTTCGTCATTGGCGGAGGCCAAATTCGCCTTCGCTGCGGTGCCGCGGTTGTCGGAGACACTTTAACGGCCTTCGAAAACGTGTCCACCTCATACACACACTTGGCGGACTTTATCTTTCATAAACAAGGACCGTAATTGAATAAGCTTCGTCGGTGTCTTGCCTTGCTTAAAACAAAACTTTAAAATGATCTTTCATTCGTTCATTTTCTTATTTTCAGTTACGAACCAACGCACTAAGCAAGCACTTTGTAAAACAAGCCTTACACGGATCACAAAGATGCTCAAATGAACAAAGGTGCAGGCAAATAGTCAACACCTACCGCTACGCATGTGCAGCGTTTTGTTTCGCCAGCGTTGCCAGATCGGCCGTTTTGACTTTATCTACCCATCTTTATTGTCGAGGCTGTATATATAAGCTTACGTTAACCAAATAAATAAATATAAGAAATAAAATTCACAATTTTATAAAATAAACCATTTCTTTTGATCCAATATTTTAATTTTGACACTTACTCTGTGATTGATGAGTATACTCATCATAGTTCGATTTCCATGATACACATAATTGTGTACTCTTGAACGTTGGCCTCACAGTTAACTGATTAATGTATAACTTCTGAATTGTGGCATCAAAGATTTGTTTAAAAAAAATGGTATTTTTATTTATGGGAGGAAAGATCTTAAAAGGAGATAATTAATCATGATTTCTTCAAAAATGTTTTGAAAAATGTGTGATTTTTAGAATATTGGGAGAATGTGCAAGTGGTTAGATAAAACTTGCATTAGGTAATAATATGAAAAAAAAAAATGATAAAAATTTTATTTTTTATTCTACAAGCAATATATAGATATTTCTTTTATACCAGCATAAGAGAAAAAATTATGAAAATACGGGTATTATCAGGTTATCATAACTAATTAGCAAAGAATTAATTTTACTTCAAGTCTCAGCTTTATATTTAAAATAGCTTTATTAAGGAAAAATGTACTTTGCTCGTTAAATAATACTGAAATATACACATGCTACACGCTTAAATTGTACAACAACATTTCATTGTTAAATATGGTACCAAAAATTCTGAAAATTGAGAAAAAGAATTTTAGTATATAAATTATATTTGGTTAAATCTGTTTATGAAAAGAAAACTTACATAATATTTTATGAATGAGAAATACTAAATTATACCTTTCCAGAAAGGAAATACAGGCAATAAATGTTCAAAAATGAGTGTCCAGACAAAAAATATGTATTTAGTTGCCGTAATTCGCAATTTACTTGTCCAGAAAAGAAAATAATTAGCACGAAATGCCAAAAATATCCACACGAATATAAGCGTGTGCAAAAAAATTATCGGCAAATATGTAAAAAGTTTCAACATGTAGTACATCCACTGGAAAAATGACAGAAAGAAGTATTTTGTTAAGATAAAGATGCAACACAAGAAATTGAATGAAAAAATCAAAAAGACAGCCGCAAAAATTTTTTTTGCATGTAATACTATATTGCTGGAAAAAACTTTTTCTTTACTTCTTAAACTATTCTTGTGTGATAATAAAAATAGTTTATTATTGTCGTTCAGTCAAAAGTAGGCAGAACCTGCATTTGTCAGTCACGCAGCTCGATAATTTTGGAATGAAAATTATTTTGAATATTTTGTTAAGTATTGTGGTCAATGTTATATTTTATTGAAGTCGAATATTTAAACTGCTAACAATAAGAACTATTCATTGTTAAACAGGGAGATAACCCTTACACAAGGCATATAGAGTGCTCACAAGTAGAGAAATTTCGGTTACTCGTTGATATAATTGAGACTACAAAGGAAATATTTAGATACACTATGGAAAACTATTATTCAAAACAAATAATCGAAAATCTGGAACTAGAATGCAGTTCAGTATTTCAAAAACAAAACAAAAAATTAAAAATACATGATTACAATTGTCAAATTGATATATGCTGTTCATAATTGCAAATTGTAAATCACTACTTCCACCAAATCTCAAAACTAAATCTTAAGGTCAGTAAATATTTTAAATTACGCTTGGAAATATCAGTATCTGAAGCCCATTATAAAGTTAAAAAGGATATTGAAAAGAGAGAGAGAGACAGTTTTAGGTAAAAATATAATGAGAAAGACAGAATTTCATTTTTTCATCTAAAGAATAGAGTTATTGGAATCAATGGGTGTACAGTGTCGAATATAAAAATAAATTAAATAGTTTAATTTTTTTGTTGTTGCAAAAATAATATCAACAGATACTTGGTAAAAATCATGTTTATTGCATTCTAACTTTTGGAGAGGTTTCTTTTGGAAACTATTACACAGTAACTATCAGGTTTTGATCTATTATAATTACTCTTTGTGAACTATTATTTTGCGACAAACACACATATTTGTGACCCATTTAGATTTGCAGTTATATTTTCCGAAATCCTGTCTAGTATCAAGAAATTCATTTTTATTTGATAAAAAGACATTTATACCCGTAAGAACATCCTCTTCAGAGAAAAATTTTTCTTTGAAAATACTAAGTTCAGATTTACCGTAAAAGATTTACCTAAGATTTGCGTATTAAGGATTTGGAATACCTTACCCAAGTAAAGCATGGAAAACCAGAGGCGTAACGGAAAATATTAGGCCCCCGAAAAGTCAGGTTTTGGGCCCAAAGTCGGATCTTACAAAGAAAGGATTGAAACTCGGTGTCAGGCTTTGGGACCCTTCTAGAACCCCCAGCAATGTGGAAAGCGTACATGCCACTGTGGAAAATCCTTATTTTGTAAATGACTTCGCACTTTAACACAGATCAAATTAGGTAATCTGCTGATTAACTTTATGTAATGTGAAACTTGAGGTACACATTTAAAAAAAGTTATTGCAAAAAATTATGTTAAAACTTTATTAAAAGAGTTTGTTCACTAGGTTTTGTGTATTGTTTTATATATGAATGTATATATTTAAGAAATACTTTTTTAAAAAAAAAATGGTATCTAAATGAAAAAATATATAACGAGATGTCAATAATTATGTCCATGTTCAACTAAAAAGAAAAACCTTTTTGGAAATCACTGCAAAACCTTTTGAACAAAAAAATTATTGTTGTAGCTCTCTAGAGAATTGGGAAAATATCATTATTAAGACACATAAAAATCTAAGCTCTATTAGAAATAGTAAATGACATACAGTGGGATTATTAGTAGCTCAGTGCACACTTGTATTGAATAAAATTTAATCTTTTGACTAATAAAATTAATACATTGTAATTGTAATAATACATTCGGTAACTTGTACTTTAATGGAATGACATAATCACTTTTAAAAATAGTATAACTTTTAAAAATTAATAATCAAATACTAAAATTGTTAATAAAAGTTTTCAGCCTTCATCAGGCTCAATATGCTTTTAAATATTGTGATTTCTTTTCTCTTAATTTAGCAAGTAGGATATCTGTTGTTCACAACTTTTGCTGACATTCCAGTATAGATTTAATCGTTTTTTAAATTTCGCATCGATTTTCGACATTCTCGTGATTATTGTTTCTACTTCACATTATGTGTTTATAAGTCACACGTTTTCTTTTTTTTAAAAATCAAATTCTCAACACAAATATGTTCTACTGGGCTAAATAAAGTGATTGAGGAGGTGTTTCAGAATTTAGGGACAGTTATAGAGACAACAGCGACATACATTGAGAGCAGTGAGATTGGCGTCATTATCCTTAAAAATAAGTCAGCCTTATATCCAAATTTTGCGGATAATTTAGGCTCTTTTTAAAATATTTAAATTGAGCCTTCATGATTTTAACACCATCAAAAAATACCAAATTACCTAATTCTGAGGCCGATTTATACCCCTACGCAAGAACACCTCCATCTTCATGCTTCAGCAAGGAGGTGGAGGAATTCTTGTTCCACATAAATACATGAGATTAAACTCTCCATTTTATCATTTACAAACTATATTATGTGACCATCGGAATCAAAAATGTTTAATTTTCTGTCATCCCAATCAATTTGTTGTCAATTTTGTATTTTTTGAAACAATCCCAAGAATCTAGTTGGATCAATGAACCATGGAGGTGGAAATGCTCCTGCGTCGGGGTGTAAATCGACTTCGGATTTAAGTAATTTGTAATTTTTTGATGGTATTAGGAAGCATGAGCTCTATTTAAATATTTTAAAGAGAAATTTTAAATTATACTCCCAAAATTTGGATAAAGGAGACGACTTCATTTTGTAACAGGATAATGACGCCAAGCGCTCTGCTCTCAATGTACGCTGCTGGTACCTCTATAACTGTCCTCAAAATCTGAAAACACCTCTCAATCACTTTATTTAGCCCAGTAGAACATATCTGGTGAGAATTTGATTTTTTTAAAAAAAAAGAAAACATGACATATAAACACATAATGGGAAGTAAAAACAACTCACAGAAGCATGGAGGAAATTCGATGCAAAAATTTTAAAAAACTGATTAAATCTATACCAAGACGTTTAAAAGTTGTTGTGGACACTAAAAAATATCCTTCTAAATACCAAATTAAGAAAGAAATACAATATTTAAAGCTATGTTGAGATTTTTGTTAAGTGTACGAAGACTTGTGGCGTAATTTTTTGGTAGCTTTTTGATTATTAATTTTTAAAAATAATAGTTATACTATTCTTATATAAAAAATTGATTATGTCATTCCATTAAGAACAAGTTGCAGATATCGAAAAAAAAAACTACAATTCCGGTATATCAATTTTTACTAGTCGAAAAAATTAAATTTTATCGGAAATTGCAAGTGTACGAACACCGTATACCACAAAAAACATGGATTCTGAGTTTTGGTATTTTTCTCTTTTGAGCTTGTCTTGTTACCCTGAACGCACAATTGGAGAAGATATTGGATATGGTACCATTAATTTTACTGTAAAAGTAAAAAAAATAAATTTTCTTAATGGAATAGAATGCGTATATCAAGTTTCAGGATTTATGGAATCAAACTAAAAATAGATTTGAAAATTCCCTAGTTTTATCGCAACTGAGCAAAAAAGCAGTAGATGATAAAAACCAAAAAAAAAAAAAATTTTTTTTAAAAATGTCTCACCTTATTTTCAATTTAACAGGAAAAACACTTCAGAATAAAATAATAGAAAGGCGATTCTACACACTTTATATAAACAGCTCCTTTATACCAAATTATTTCTCATCGTTCCCATGCAGCAAAATAAGCAATTATATTACTAAGATTTTTTATTATTATTAAGTTAATGAATATAATAATATGAAATACTTAAAATATATCATACTAATGTTTTTTTTTTATATTTTTTAATAAAAAAGAAGTTGTATGCATGAATAAATATGTTTAATAAAAAAGAAGAAGTTAATATAGAAGTTAATTCTATTCAATATAATTCAGTAGAATGCAATACAATTATATTTTATTTGACAGTTTTAAAAAAATATGTTTGTATTTGCTCTGTCTACGCAGATAAATATCAATTGTAGAAAAGATAATATAATATACTAACTTGATTAAATCCGAACGCAGAATCAAATTATTTTATTCCACTTTTGAGTTCAGTTACATATAAGCCAAACGATATATTTTAAAATGAATTGAATATTGAATTAAATCGCGAGTAAAGATGAGCAGACGAAAAGTAATAAATTAAATCTCGAGGCTTGATCAATAGCATCGGAATCGAACTTTATCATAAATATGTATATATAACTTTTATTACATCAAGGAGTTCCTCTCGATTTGGGAGGGCTCACTTACACTGTTTGAAGATTGCAATGAAAAAAAGGTCCACAAATATTATGCGGAAAAATTTTAAAATTAATTTTAAAATAATATTTATTGCTTATGTTGGAGGAAAATATCGGAAGTGAAAAGAACGGATCTATAAAATTTTGGAGTTAGGAAAAAGACACAAGTGGGTGAAAGTCTTACTGTTTTTACTTAAAACTTTTTCAGTGTTTTCTTATAGACATAAAAATTACATAATTATTTCTTGTCTTATACATTTTTTTGACTTCTATAAAAAAGATTTGCTTGTATTCAACTTGTTTAAAGTACATTTTTAAATATTGAAGAAGAGTTGCCAGAAGTATGAAATACAGTGATGTGAATTCATTTACTTTTATTTCATTCTGCTTTATTTATTCAGCCTAATTGAGGTCACATTCATTCTCGAAATTGTTCATGCCAAAATATAAAGAGAACTGAAATGAATTACACTATAAGCTTTAGTATTTAATGAGGCCCTTGAAACAGTGGTGAAAATATACGAGGTGTAACACAGAAAGAAAACGAAACTAGTTCAATAAATCATTGTGTGTACAGAATCAGTTCTCCGTGACATTATTATCTTCAAAGTAGTTCCTTTCAGCATTCACGCACTTCTGCATTCGGTGCTGCCATTGTTGGTGACACTCCTGGAACGAAGTTTTTGAAAGGTCCTTCAGGAGATTCTCCGTTTTTGCCTGAACCTCTCCAACTAAGGTAAAATGGGTTCCCTTTAAGGCTGTTTTCGGCTAATGTTAAAATATAAGACCCAAATTCGGAATATTTTTTCAGATATAAAAGTACTCAAACAATTATATTATATTCTGGCTTCACTATTCTGTAGAGAATCCCTTATTTTATCATACTACTCCTTTTTATCCGAGTTGATACATTTTTTTTTTTTATAAAATGTGTTTCGCATTTTTTCTCCTATACCGTAATGCTAAATGAGCTATCCCTTTACATGATAAACGGAAAAACTAATTATTTATGAAATATTTTGAAATTTTAAAAACACTATATTATAAGCAAACGCATGAAAATGTAAAATTTTTAAAAAAAATTTTGGACGGGTTTTATCGGATTTTTACAATTGTCCTCTTGAATTTTCTTTGGAGCCAAAAAGGCCTCTTTCCAAAACTCAAGAAGAAAAACGTGTTTATGCAAATTAGAAATTATATATATTGGAATATTAGCATTCGGATGATCTCTAAGTGGAGAAGTGATCGCTAAGTGAAGCCTGAGCGCAAGAAACTAAAAAAAAGTGAGATAAGGTTCTAGAAGAAAAGCCTTAATTCGGTGCGTCGTCTAGTAGTGCCAGTCTAGTTGAATTACAAGTGCCCCGAGACAAGGGGAACATTCCTTAGCCAGAGCATGACAGAAAAATTTAGTTTGAGGTTCTACGGACCGTAGTTGTGCGTGAAGGAATTAGCGGAAAGCTTATTCAATTAAACTTTAAGGATAGAACGGTTACTATTGGGATGGGTTAATCTAAAAAGATAGATTCAATGTTAATTGGCTATTTATCAGTAATACGCGTTGCGTCTACCACTCTTATTTCATCCTCTTAGACTAGTATTGTTTTTTATTGCATATAAACTAAGATTATGGGAGGCCGGGGCTCTGGTCCCTGAGATAAATTTTTTTTTTTAACTGCCCTGTTTACGGGAAACAGGGATTAGTAAAGAAAGTGGATCGTTCCCATTTCATTGCACTTTTGGTTGACAAGGTTGATTCTTACGCGGACTGTGAGTGCCTTTGGGGAAATCAGAGGGTGGATTGAAACAGTAAAAAAATTTTTAGCGGATTGTTTCGGGAAATATATTTTCGGGCTTTTTTTTAATTTCCTTTGATTACTTGCCAGCACCACCGCCCCCCCCAGGTCTCCTACTCCACCCACGCCCCTCAGATAAATATTTTTACATTGTTTTAGAATGTAAGTTTCGATGCCGTTATTCTAAATAAAATTTGTTACCACTATACGATCAGACTTTAATTTTAGTTGATATTTTCTCTGGGTTGTAACCCATGACTGTAGGAACTTCGATCGTCAAATAAACTGATTTTAGTATGGCAGAATTTGGGGGCGCTGGGGGCCCAAAACAGGTGAAAATGAGGGCCCCCATCACAGTAATGTTTTTGGGTCAGAAACCGTTTTACAGAAAAATGAGGGGGGAGCTTGGGCAACAGCCCTCCACCCTCATGGATAAATTCATTTACGTCATAGTCACATGATAACTACCACATGTTTTTTGGCCAATCAGATCATAAATTAATGTGACGTATAATTATATCATAAATATAATCAGCGTTTCCAGCCAATTTGTTCATGTGTTCACGTTGCCAACTTTTGCTTTTGGGAACTTTTTTTTTAGAAAGTACATGTTTGTCAATATATAATAATGCGAAAATTAAACAAACTTCATTTAGAAATATCAATGTTTTTTTTTAATTTTGAAAAAAGTTTGAAAATTTTAACACGCGAACTCTTTCCCCAAACATATCAAATTTTTAAAAGTTATCTAAACTTTACAAGTTGAACAACAAAATGTCAATTTTTAATCAATGGGAAACACGTTGCAGTTATCAGGACCATTATAATTTTTCCATTCTGGCCTTTTTTTTCCCAATTTTTTACGAAATCTTATAACAATCAAAACGACGTGAGTGGTAATATTATATCACGAATTTTGAAAAGTTTTGGTCTGAACAGCTTCCCGATGCCACAAATGACGTAGAGACGCACATTAAATCTATCATAGCTCAAAGTCCACACATTGGTGCAGTGTGGTAGTCTGGAAAGTGGTGTGCCAGTTCAGGAATTATCCTCATCATGACAGAGGTTAAGAATTATGAGGTCCATTGTTTACAGCCATTGTGTAGCTTCAAATAGCGAGACTTAAACTCGCACAAAGCGGTTCTGGAGAAGTTCATGATGACTACTGATTAATGTCTTATTCCTAATTAATTATTTAATGAGAATTCTCTTACAAGAATATCGAATCAGATGGGGGGAAAACCCCTCGATATTAATTTAAAAATCATTGACACGATGATCAGGAAAAAGTTTCATTCAGAAAACTTTATTGGTGTAAAATTTCCGCGTAAGTAAAGACTTACAAACAAACAATTTTCGATCGTATGCTCAATGGGCTAATTTCCTGAGACGTCACAATCACACGATAACTGCAATCACGTGTTTCCAGCCAATCACTTCATAAATTCAAGTGACTTCATAGTCAGATGATAAACGTAAATATATCGTTTTTCCAGTGAATCACCCCACGAGCTTCGCCGTAGTCAACTTTGGACTTTACAAAAACTTTCTTTTAAAAAGTATGTGTTTATTAACAAGATAACACTCGTAAGCAAACAATATATACACGTAAAGTGTAAGAACTTTTTTTTAACTTCGAAAAACTTTTTGAAGAATATTAATTTTTGAATACCTTTACCCAATTTTCAAACAGGAGATTGCTTCTTAATTGTGCAAGTAAAACAACAGGTACAGGTATAATGTCAGTTTTTAATTCAATCAGAATCACGTGACTGCATTTTTGTATCACGTGATCAAGAATTTAACCCATTAACAAGTAATATAAAAACAAATTATGTCAATTCCTACTTATGCTAACGAAGAAAATTTTTATTTTAATTACTCTTTACTAAATAGTTATAATTATTATAAATAGGTATATACATATGACAGAATCACACCATTAAGTGACAAAATAAAAAGCGATTTTCCTTGCAATTTTCCATTTTCCTTTCTCTATAGGGTGATGGTCTATTATTATTGTTTGTTACTATTTATTCATTAATTAAATTTAATTATTCCAATAAAATAGTGTAGCAAAAGTTGAAACCACATTTCAGAAATTAGGCCATCCCAGGTGGGATTTGAACCACGACCTTCGATTAGAAGTCCAAAGCGCTTAATCCATCGCGCTACAGGACACAACAACGAAAGATTTTTCTTTTTTATATAGAGTGTTGACTATTTCTGTTTGTTACTCTTATTCATTAATTAAATAGTTAATGAACTAATATTTGAAAAAACTGTATAACCTCAAGTGTCCTCCACTACAAGCTTAAGCGTGATTTTATGAAATGGATAATATTTATGATATTTAGTGTCACTTTTAGATTAGAAATGTATATAAAATTGTTTTAAGAATACTGTTACAATAAAACACAAGCACACTATTTTGACAAAAATGAACATAGACGCCAAATTTTCAAAATATTCTCTTTTGTGAAAAATGCTTCTATTATAATAATATTTTTGCCTGTATATATCTCAAACTTCTGCAGAGGCTCAACTAGAATTTCTTTTGGAAATATATAACATAGAAGTGGGTTTATCCCATGTTTATGACAACAGAGGGAGAAATTTCTAAGAAAAAAACGCCGATCATTATTTCAATGGGTTGTAACTCTGAAAATAATGTGAATTTCTCAAAAATCATAGTTGAGCCTCTGTACAGAGGTCTGAGCTATAAAAAGGTAAAATATTATTACAATAGAAGCATTTTTCAATAAAAGGAGAACCTTGAAAAAAAGGTTATTCTAAGTTAATTTTTTGCCGAAATATTGTATTTAAATACTTTTTTTTGGTCAAAATAAGTCTTGTAAACAATTTTATAAATTTATTCTAATATAAGAGACACTTAAATATCATGAAAATTATCCATTTATGCGCTTTTAAAATCACGGTTCCGGAACGTAGTCGGATACCTTAAAAATGTATTTGAACTGAGTGGATGAAAAAAATATTTCATTAATGATTGTGTGAAAATTTGTGTGGACAAGATATATATATATATATATATATATATATATATATATATATATATATGGCGTGTAAATAACTATACACATTTTACTAAATCATTGCTTAAATCAAAAATACCCACTTATTTTATTAATAGTTATATAAATAAAGCTATTCCAAAATAGTAAATTAAAATTATGAGATTGATAATAGCTTATTACTATAAACAAATATTTTGATATAGTTATTCCATAAATTAATATTAGATTAGAAATTACTTACTATTATTTTATTCATATTTACTCTGGTGTTATTATAGTTATGCTATAATATGCAACTAATTTCCACTTCCTTTATTTCCATTTGTAATCTTTTGTTATGCTACTATCAGCCAATTTTGATTTAAACTTGTATTAGGTATAGAATCTGGCAACAAATGAACGTTTCCTCTCAGATTTAGTTAAGTGGGCTTTTGCACTTGTAAGTGCAATTTTTAGGTAAGTTACTGGCCCCTGGTAATGGATTTAGATATTTCTATCCATTATTTCCTATTGGTTTTTGCTCAGTGTTATTTACAAACAGGGGTAGCGTTGGTTACCAAAAAAACATGTTCAACCCCACTTTTATATAAATTACTCTTATATACTAACTTCGTCCTAAGTCAGTATTGTTCATGGCACTGCAGCATCCATTTTATATTTATTATCTCGATTACTCTTTTGTCCTTCATTGTAGTATTTTCCCATGCTCATGTACTAATGAGTTTATTGGTTTCGATGTGATCTCTTGTTAGTAGAGAATTGACCTATATATATATATATATATATATATATATATATATATATATATATATAGGAGAGTGTGAACTAATAGTAGAATTGAAAAATAGAATATTGACAGAATGTATTATGTTAACATCTTTCGAAAAACTCCCTTATTTTATCTTTACTACGTTTTGATAAAAGGTACTCTTAAGAATGTCTGTCGGTTAGCGGTGTGACAATTTTTAAACCTCGAAGTCTGGACCCGAGCCAAATACGGGCGAGACTTGAGAAATGTCTTTGGCTGAGAATGAAGCGGTGGTATGCCGCGAAACAAAACTGGCTATCCGGAACCTGTGGAAACACGTATCATTTTGTATGGCTAAGAAAAGGGCACGCGAGAACGCGGATATTAGACACACATGCTGCTGCTCAAAAACCGTGCGATGTAACGGTGAATGAGTTTACTTAAAATTCTTCAGTCAAGTTGTTTACCTTCACAGAGTCTAGTGATTAATTACCTGTAGTATTATCAGATAAGAGAAAACCCTCGAAATAATAAAAAATTGACGGTGCATTTCAGGGAGTTGAGTTGCGAGTCTGACTGTTCTGCGAAAATGTTGTATTTAGCTGCTTATACTTTCGTGTTCCATTTGCGTACTTTTCGTACATCCACCATATAAAATTTGCTTTTTCGTATGTTTTTCTAATTCCTACTATTAGTTAACCTCTCCCTACATATATTTATTTGGTATGTATATATCTTGTTCACTTTTCAAACGTTATTAACATACTTTTTAATCATCCACTCAAGTTCAAATGCACTTTTTTAAACTAGTAGTGGAGGACACTTGATGTCAATACGATTTTTTCAAATATTAATTCCTTTATTAAATTTAATTAATGAATAAACATAACAAACAAAATAATAGAATCAACGCAGTGGCATACAGTGAGGTGCCCAGAGGTCCAGACCCCCAAAGTGCCAAGCGATTTTTCAATTGATTATAATTCTAAGTATATAGTACGTAAAATTTAATTAAATATTTGCTTTTAAATGATTAATTTTATTAATTATAATGCTAATTATTTATTCAATAATTAGTTTTTACTGTTTTTGTTCCCGAAAATCGACAAAATCAAAAAGGAGTGATGATACAAAGAATGGTGAAACTCAACCCTCGACCTCTTGAAAAAAATTTTGTGTGTGCGCTACTGGTTCAACGCCATATATAAAAAAGAAAAAATCGCTCATTGTGTCTCATGTAGCCAATGGGATAGCGCGTTGGACTTCTATCCCAAGGTTTTCACCTGATGGCCTAATTTGAGAATATGATTTCTACTATAGTATTTTATTAAAGTAATTAAATTCACCTGATGAATAAAATAGTAATAAATACAAAAATATAGAATCACCAATTCATATAGAAAAAGGAAAATCGCCTTTATTTTGTCAACACCAAAATTGTGATTCTGTCATATGTGGCATACATATCTACATTAATTGTAACTATTGACCAAAAGTAACTAAAATAAAATGTTTCTTTGTTGATCCAAGTAGGAATTGACTTTAATTTTTTTTATATTACTTGTTTTTATTTAAAACCCGTTTTTTAAGAGTTGAAGATCTTAGCAACAATATATAATGTTTAACATTTCTTATTTCTCGGTAGAAATTCCTTTTTTAAAGAAAAATTGTATAAAAATAACTAATGTAAAAAAATAGCATTGTGACAGTATTAAGCAATAATTGAATAGACAACTACTCATTTTTCTTTTAGAAAAATCTACCTCCTCTTTTCGTTATTATTCAACAGAAAATAATTATCTAAACATAATATTTAGAAAGTTGAATCAAAACAACACAACAAATTTCACACTATATGTATAAATAAGCACATAGATTTATATTTTATTCAATTTGCACTTAATTGACAGAACTACTATAATTCCATAAATCTCAAAAAGGCAAAAAGAACTACTATTTTTGGTACTTATGTATAATGCCATCGATCAGTTTCTTAAAATCAAAAGACGTCGCCAATTGAAAAAATGCCACCAAAGGTTGCCATTGTTATTATTATTGTGTTCGAACCCTTTGGTGCGGGAAATTAATTCCCCACTTGGCTGGGCTTGAATATATAAGGTTTTGGGTGAGACACCTTTAAGTCAACAAAATTGGTTCGACAGGTGTATATAATTTTAAAAATAAATAAAGTTGAAAGATTCTGAACCATAGAAGCAAAACAAATGCAGCCCGAGCCCAAACAAACAAAATACGAAAAGTAAAAATATTTAAGTTGATGCCGCAGTTTGTGATTCTATACATTATTCGGTACTCAACGTATTATAACGTGTCGACCAATCAACGGCGAACAGAGATTACTGCCACGACAATGTAAATATGCAGCCGGCCATGTAGTCATTCGTGCGTGTGTTTGGAAACCACAATAATAATAACTACATAAGCGATTTAGCCATTTTGAACATATATGTTGTGATTTGCTGAAATTGGGACAAACGTTATGATGCGTAATAACTTATTATTCGAAGTCTAAATCGCCCCTTCGAGCAAAATCAGCATAAAGCTGCTACAATGACGGTTGACAACTATTTCCTTTAGAAACAAAGGCAAGGCACAATGAATAATGGTTAAATCATCTTTCCAATTGCTTCGCGAAGAACGCTTTACATACTATTGGTTGCTGCTCAAACTGCGGGCGCGCCTTCCTAAAGGGGTGTGATAACCCTACAAGGGGGGCGCGAGTATATCAAAAAATCAAAAATAACAGATTATTTTTTTAAAAACTATTAATTTACTGAAAGGTAGCAAAATAAAATACATTCTGACATAATAAAATACACATTTACACTGATATAATACACTTATAAATTTATCATTACTGTACAATGTATTTGATAATAAATTTATCACAAAAGTAAACGAAGAACACGTTTAATAATTAATACTGACTCCCAATGGAAATGTCATACACAAAAATTATTTTCAAAATTTATTATTTATATCTTGATAATTTGAGTGATTTATAATTAAAGTTGTATTGTAGCTTTAGTATCAAAATACATTATTATTGCATTTAAAATGCAAATATTATTGTAATGTGGAGGGGGCGCGCTGAAAATTACATGATACAGGTACCAGTCGCAAATACTGAAAGTTTGAGAAGCACTATACTAGAGTCAAAAATTTCCCGGAATGGTCCCCTACATTCACGCAGGTGCTCGCTGGAGGGGAAATATCTGTTTCGAGGGTTGGCAGCACTAATAAGGAAAACACACGCCATCTGGAATTTATTTCCAATACTGCTGGCTTTAGCTGCAGAGTCTTTCTGACAAAGCGAATTTTTCATTCGTCGGATTTTGCAGTGTCGTCTTTGGAGCAGAGTGTAAACATCAAATTCTGTGTTTTGCTCGAGAAATCACCTAAGACGCTCGAGATGCTGAAGAAAGCATACGGTAACGATTTCAGCACTAAAACGATTTTTACATGTTTCCATGGCCTAAAAATGAAATTGAAGGAACATCGTTTTATGTGTGTGATTCAGATGAGGTGATCCACAATGACACGAAAAGTCCAGGCAGGTAGAAAATATTTTGTCAGTGAAGAGAGAAGGTAAATAAGTGTGTAAGCTTAGGTATCTCAGTCCGGGAATTTTGAGGCTCCTTAAAATTATGATATCCATAAAAACTCCAATATGAATGAAATACAACCTCTGACAATAAAGTTGTAATGGTTCTGTAACATTAACGTAGATGAAATATTAACGAAAGTTACCTTACTGTCCTTCTCGAAATAGTCACCTCACATAGCTATGCACCACTCTGCTATAAATGTCCCAGAAACTTTGCAAGAAGTATTCTTTTGAGATGCAGTTCAAAAGCCTCGTTACGCTTCATTGGATGTCAGAAATATTGTCAAATCTCTTTCCTTTCAAAGCGAGTTTGAGTCGTGGGAATAGGAAGAAATCTGGAGGATTGAGATCTGGCAAGAATGGTGGATGTTCAATTTACACCACCCCTTTTTTTTGCCATGAACTCTTTAACGATATTGGCAGGGTGAGGGTGAGTATTATCGTGAACAAAAAACCATGAACCTTTGTACGTATTGGGGTCGCAATTCCCCGCTTAAATGTCTCATGAAACGGGTCAACATTTCAGTGCCATCGTCCAGCTATCATGGGCACAGTTAATCGACGATCTTTATTACTACTACTTTCTCAATGTTTTCGTCATTGGCGGAGGCCAAATTCGCCTTCGCTGCGGTGCCGCGGTTGTCGGAGACACTTTAACGGCCTTCGAAAACGTGTCCACCTCATACACACACTTGGCGGACTTTATCTTTCATAAACAAGGACCGTAATTGAATAAGCTTCGTCGGTGTCTTGCCTTGCTTAAAACAAAACTTTAAAATGATCTTTCATTCGTTCATTTTCTTATTTTCAGTTACGAACCAACGCACTAAGCAAGCACTTTGTAAAACAAGCCTTACACGGATCACAAAGATGCTCAAATGAACAAAGGTGCAGGCAAATAATAACACCTACCGCTACGCATGTGCAGCGTTTTGTTTCGCCAGCGTTGCCAGATCGGCCGTTTTGACTTTATCTACCCATCTTTATTGTCGAGGCTGTATATATAAGCTTACGTTAACCAAATAAATAAATATAAGAAATAAAATTGACAATTTTATAAAATAAAACCATTTCTTTTTGATCCAATATTTTAATTTTGACACTTACTCTGTGATTGATGAGTATACTCATCATAGTTCGATTTCCATGATACACATAATTGTGTACTCTTGAACGTTGGCCTCACAGTTAACTGATTAATGTATAACTTCTGAATTGTGGTGACTAAAGATTTGTTTCTAAAAAAAAAATGTATTTTTATTTATGGGAGGAAAAGACCTTAAAAGGAGATAATTAATCATGATTTCTTCAAAAATGTTTTGAAAATGTGTGATTTTAGAATATTGGGAGGAATGTGCAAGTGGTTAGGATAAAACTTGCATTAGGTAATAATATGAAAAAAAAAAATGATAAAAATTTTATTTTTTATTCTACAAGCAATATATAGATATTTCTTTTATACCAGCATAAGAGAAAAAATTATGAAAATACGGGTATTATCAGGTTATCATAACTAATTAGCAAAGAATTAATTTTACTTCAAGTCTCAGCTTTATATTTAAAATAGCTTTATTAAGGAAAAATGTACTTTGCTCGTTAAATAATACTGAAATATACACATGCTACACGCTTAAATTGTACAACAACATTTCATTGTTAAATATGGTACCAAAAATTCTGAAAATTGAGAAAAAGAATTTTAGTATATAAATTATATTTGGTTAAATCTGTTTATGAAAGAAAACTTACATAATATTTTATGAATGAGAAATACTAAATTATACCTTTCCAGAAAGGAAATACAGGCAATAAATGTTCAAAATGAGTGTCCAGACAAAAAAATATGTATTTAGTTGCCGTAATTCGCAATTTACTTGTCCAGAAAAGAAAATAATTAGCACGAAAATGCCAAAATAATTCACACGAATATAAGCGTGTGCAAAAAAATTATCGGCAAATATGTAAAAAGTTTCAACATGTAGTACATCCACTGGAAAAATGACAGAAAGAAGTATTTTGTTAAGATAAAGATGCAACACAAGAAATTGAATGAAAAATCAAAAAGACAGCCGCAAAATTTTTTGCATGTAATACTATATTGCTGGAAAACTTTTTCTTTACTTAAACTATTCTTGTGTGATAATAAAAATAGCTTATTATTGTCGTTCAGTCAAAAGTAGGCAGAACCTGCATTTGTCAGTCACGCAGCTCGATAATTTTGGAATGAAAATTATTTTGAATATTTTGTTAAGTATTGTGGTCAATGTTATATTTTATTGAAGTCGAATATTTAAAACTGCTAACAATAAGAACTATTCACATTGTTAAACAGGGAGATAACCCTTTTTTTACACAAGGCATATAGAGTGCTCACAAGTAGAGAAATTTAATACTCGTTGATATAATTGAGACTACAAAGGGAAATATTTAGATACACTATGGAAAACTATTCAAAACAAATAATCGAAAATCTGGAACTAGAATGCAGTTCAGTATTTCAAAAACAAAACAAAAAATTAAAAATACATGATTACAATTGTCAAATTGATATATGCTGTTCATAATTGCAAATTGTAAATCACTACTTCCACCAAATCTCAAAACTAAATCTTAAGGTCAGTAAATATTTTAAATTACGCTTGGAAATATCAGTATCTGAAGCCCATTATAAAGTTAAAAGGATATTGAAAGAGAGAGAGAGACAGTTTTAGGTAAAATATACTGAGAAAGACAGAATTTCATTTTTTCATCTAAAGAATAGAGTTATTGGAATCAATGGGTGTACAAAGTGTCGAATATAAAAAAATAAATTAAATAGTTTAATTTTTTTTTTTGCTGTTGCAAAAATATCAACAGATACTTGGTAAAATCATGTTTATTGCATTCTAACTTTTGGAGAGGTTTTGAACTATTACACAGTAACTATCAGGTTTTGATCTATTATAATTAATTTTTAGAACTATTATTTTTGCGACAAACACACATATTTGTGACCCATTTAGATTTGCAGTTATATTTTCCGAAATCCTGTCTAGTATCAAGAAATTCATTTTTATTTGATAAAAAGACATTTATACCCGTAAGAACATCCTCTTCAGAGAAAAATTTTTCTTTGAAAATACTAAGTTCAGATTTACCGTAAAAGATTTACCTAAGATTTGCGTATTAAGGATTTGGAATACCTTACCCAAGTAAAGCATGGAAAACCAGAGGCGTAACGGAAAATATTAGGCCCCCGAAAAGTCAGGTTTTGGGCCCAAAGTCGGATCTTACAAAGAAAGGATTGAAACTCGGTGTCAGGCTTTGGGACCCTTCTAGAACCCCCAGCAATGTGGAAAGCGTACATGCCACTGTGGAAAATCCTTATTTTGTAAATGACTTCGCACTTTAACACAGATCAAATTAGGTAATCTATGCATTAACTTTATGTAATGTGAAAGTTCGAGGCATTTAAAAAGTTATTGCAAAAATTATGTTAAACTTATTAAAAGAGTTTGTTCACTAGGTTTTGTGTATTGTTTTATATATGAATGTATATATTTAAGAAATACTTTTTTAAAAAAAAAATGGTATCTAAATGAAAAAATATATAACGAGATGTCAATAATTATGTCCATGTTCAACTAAAAAGAAAAACCTTTTTGGAAATCACTGCAAAACCTTTTGAACAAAAAAATTATTGTTGTAGCTCTCTAGAGAATTGGGAAAATATCATTATTAAGACACATAAAAATCTAAGCTCTATTAGAAATAGTAAATGACATACAGTGGGATTATTAGTAGCTCAGTGCACACTTGTATTGAATAAAATTTAATCTTTTGACTAATAAAATTAATACATTGTAATTGTAATAATACATTCGGTAACTTGTACTTTAATGGAATGACATAATCACTTTTAAAAATAGTATAACTTTTAAAAATTAATAATCAAATACTAAAATTGTTAATAAAAGTTTTCAGCCTTCATCAGGCTCAATATGCTTTTAAATATTGTGATTTCTTTTCTCTTAATTTAGCAAGTAGGATATCTGTTGTTCACAACTTTTGCTGACATTCCAGTATAGATTTAATCGTTTTTTAAATTTCGCATCGATTTTCGACATTCTCGTGATTATTGTTTCTACTTCACATTATGTGTTTATAAGTCACACGTTTTCTTTTTTTAAAAAATCAAATTCTCAACACAAATATGTTCTAATTGGGCTAAATAAAAGTGATTGAGGAGGTGTTTCCAGAATCTAGGGACAGTTATAGAGACAACAGCGACATACATTGAGTATAGTGAGATTGGCGTCATTATCCTTAAAAATAAGTCAGCCTTATATCCAAATTTTGCGGATAATTTAGGCTCTTTTTAAAATATTTAAATTGAGCCTTCATGATTTTAACACCATCAAAAATACCAAATTACTAGTCTCTGAGGCCGATTTATACCTCTACAAGTAAAGAACACCCATCTTCTATGCTTCCAGCAAGGAGGTGGAGGAATTCTTGTTCCACATAAATACATGATTAAACCTTTTACTTTATCATTTACAAACTATGGCTATGTGACCATCGGAATCAAAAATGCTTAATTTTCTGTCATCCCAATCAATTTATTGTCAATTTTGTATTTTTTGAAACAATCCCAAGAATCTGTTTGGATCACTAAAACCATGTGAGGTGGAAATGCTCCGTGTCGGGGGTGTAAATCGACTTCGGATTTAAGTAATTTGTAATTTTGATGGTATTAGGAAGCTACGAGCTCTATTTAAATATTTTAAAGAGAAATTTTAAATTATACTCCCAAAAATTTGATAAAGGAGACGACTTCATTTTGTGTAACAACAGGATAATGACGCCAAGCGCTCTGGTTTCAATGTACGCTTTCGGCGTTGGTACTCTATAACTGTCCTCAAATCTGAAACACCCTCAATCACTTTATTTCAGCCCAGTAGAACATATTCAGGAATTTGATTTTTTTAAAAAAAAGAAAACATGACATATAAACAATATACCGTGGGAAGTAAAACAACTCACAGAAGCATGGAGGAAATTCGATGCAAAAATTTTAAAAACTGATTAAATCTTATACCAAGACGTTTAAAGTTGTTGTGGATCACTAAAAATATCCTTCTAAATACCAAATTAAGAAAGAAATACAATATTTAAAGTTATGTTGAGATTTTTGTTAAGTGTACGAAGACTTGTGGCGTAATTTTTGGTAGCTTTTGATTATTAATTTTAAAATAATAGTTATACTATTCTTATATAAAAAATTGATTATGTCATTCCATTAAGAACAAGTTGCAGATATCGAAAACTACAATTCCGTATATCAATTTTACAACCGAAAAAATTAAATTTTTATCGGAAATTGCAGGTAAGTGTACGCACCGTATACCACAAAAACATGGATTCTGAGTTTTGGTATTTTTCTTTTTGAGCTTGTCTTGTTACCTCCTGAACGCACAATTGGGGAAGATGGTTTTATGCACAATAATTTTGCACGTTGCAAAAGCAAAAATAAATTTTCTTAATGGAATTTTGTAGAATGCGTATATCAAGTTTCAGGATTTATGGAACAAACTAAAAATAGATTTGAAAATTCCCTAGTTTTATCGCAAACTGAGCAAAAAGCAGTAGATGATAAAACCTCAAAAAAAAAAAAAAATTTTTTTAAAAATGTCTCACCTTACTAATTTAACAGGAAAAACAACACTTCCAGAATAAAATAATAGAAAGGCGATTCTACACACTTTTATATAAACAGCTCCCTTTATACCAAATTATTTCATCGTTCCCATGCAGCAAAATAAGTACTATATTACTAAGATTTTTTATTATTATTGTTAATGAATATACCAATATGAAATACTTAAAATATATCATACTAATGTTTTTTTTATATTTTTACCAAAAAAAAGAAGTTGTATGCATGAATAAAATATGTTTTAATAAAAGAAATACAGCAATATATAATTCTATTCAATATACCCAGTAGAATGCAATACAATTATATTTATTTTGATAGTTTTTTGTACGTTTGTATTTGCTCTGTCTACGCAGATAAATATCAATTGTAGAAAAGATAATATAATATACTAACTTGATTAAATCCGAACGCAGAATCAAATTATTTTTATTCCACTTTTTGAGTTCAGTTACATATGCCGTGTCGATATATTTTAAAATGAATTGAATATTGAATTCAAACGCAGCATGAGCAGACGAAAAGTAATAAATTAAATCTCGAGGCTTGATCAATAGCATCGGAATCGAACTTTATCATAAAATGCGTATATATAACTTTTATTACACCGCGAGTTCTCTCGATTCGGGAGGGCTCACTTACACTGTTTAAATATCAGTAATGAAAAAGGTCCACAAATATTATGGAAAATTTTAAAATTAATTTTAAAATAATATTTATTGCTTATGTTGAGGAAAATATCGGAAGTAAAGAACGGATCTATAAAATTTTGAAAGCAGGAAAAGACACAAGTGGGTGAAAGTCTTACTGTTTCTTACTTAAACTTTTTCTAGTGTTTTCTTTTATAGACATAAAATTACATAATTATTTCTTGTCTTATACATTTTTTTAATTTCTATAAAAAAGATTTGTTTGTATTCAAACTTGTTTAAAGTACATTTTAAATATTGGAAGAAGAGTTGCCAGAAGTATGCAAATACAGTGATGTGAATTATTTACTTTTATTTCATTCGCTTTATTTATTCAGCCCAATTGAGGTCACATTCATTCTCGAAATTGTTCATGCCAAATATAAAGAGAACTGAAATGAATTACACTATAAGCTTCTTTAGTATTTAATGAGGCCCTTGAAACAGTGGTGAAAATATACGAGGTGTAACACAGAAAAGGAAAAACGAAACTAGTTCAATAAATCATTGTGTGTACAGAATCAGTTCTCCGTGACATTTATTATCTTCAAAGTAGTTCCTTTCTTAAAGCATTCACGCACTTCTGCATTCGGTGCTGCCATTGTTGGTGACACACTCCTGAACGAAGTTTCTTTTGAAAAGGTCCTTCAGAGATTCTCCGTTTTGCCTGAACCTCCGCAACTGGTTGCAAAATGGGTTCCCTTTAGCGCCGTTTTCGGCTAATGCGCCAAAAAATATAAGACCCAAATTCGGAATAATATTTTTTCTTTATTATAAAAGTACCTCAAACAATTATATTATATTCTGGCTTCACTATTCTGTAGAGAATCCCTTATTTTATCATATACTACCTCTTTATCCGAGTTGATACATTTTTCTTTTATAAAATGTGTTTCGCATTTTTTCTCCTATACCGTAATGCTAAATGAGCTATCCCTTTACATGATAAACGGAAAAACTAATTATTTATGAAATATTTTGAAATTTTAAAAACACTATATTATAAGCAAACGCATGAGTTACAAAGTCACAAATTTTTATAAAATTTGTGACGGGGCTTTATCGCGACTTTCACTAATTGTCCTCTTGGAATTTCTTTGGAGCCAGAAAGGCAACTCTTTCCAACCAACTCAAGAAGAGAACGTGTTTATGCAAATTAGAAATTATATATATTGGAATATTAGCATTCGCGATGATCTCTAAGTGGAGAAGTGATCGCTAAGTGAAGCTCTGAGCGCTAAGTAAACTAAATAAAGTGAGATAAGGTTCTAGAAGAAAAGCCTTAATTCGGTGCGTCGTCTAGTAGTGCCAGTCTAGTTGAATTACAAGTGGACCCGAGACAAGAGGAACATTGCCTGCTGGGTGAGCATGACAGATTAAAAGTTAGTTTGAGGTTCACGGACCGTGGTTGTGCGTGTAAAGGAATTAGCGGTAAGCTTATTCACTAAACTTTAAGGATAGAACGGTTACTATTAGGATAGGAATTATAAATCTATAAAGATAGATTCAAATGCTAATTGCGCTATTTATCAGTACAACACAAGGTGTCTACTCACCTTTTATTTGTCATCCTCTTAGACTAGTATTGTTGCTGTATTGCATATAAACTAAGATCTGATGGGAGGCCGAGAGTTTGGTCCCTGAGATACACTTAATTTTGTATCTGCCCTGCCAGGAAAACAGGATTAGTAAAGAAAGTGGATGCGTTCCTACTCTTCATTGCACTCTCTGGTTTATCAAGGTTGTATTCTTACGCGGACTGTGAGTAGCCGTTGGGCAAATCAGAGTGGTGGATTGAAACAGTAATAAATTTTCAGCGGATTGTTTCGGAAGTATATTTCTCGGGGCTTTTTTTAACCTTTCCTTAGATTACTTGCCAGCACCACTCCGCCCTCCCAGGTCTCCTACTCCACCCACGCCTCACTCAGATAAGTACCGTTTTTACATTGTTTTAGAATGTAAGTTTCAGTATGCCGTTATTCTAAATAAAATTGTGTTACCACTATACGATCAGACTTTAATTTTAGTTGAGTCATTTACTCTGGTTGTAATCCCATGATCTGTAGGAACTTCGGATCAGATCATAATAAACTGATTTTAGTATGGCAGAATTTAGTGGTCGCATGGGGCCAAATCAGGTGAATAATGAGGACTCCCCATCACAGTAATGTTTTTGCTGGTCAGAAACTGCTTGACAGAAAGTGAGTGGGTGCATTGTCTTGGTGCAACAGCCCTCCATCACTCCTCAATGGACTAAATTCATGTGACGTCATAGTCACATGATAACTGAGCCACATGTTTTCGGCCAATCAGATCATAAATTAATGTGACGTCATAATTATATCATAAATATAATCACGCGTTTCCAGCCAATTAGTTCATGTGCTTCACTGTTGCCAACTTTTGCTTTTTGCAGGAACTTTCTTTTAGAAAGTACATGTTTGTCAATGATATAATAATGCGCAAAATTAAACAAACTTCATTTAGAAATATTCGTGTAATGTGTTTTTTTTTTTTTAATTTTGAAAACTGTTTGAAGAATTTTAACACGCGAACTCTTTACCCAATCATATCAAAATTTCCAAAATGTTATCTAAACTTTACAAGCTGCTCAACCTTCTGTCATGTCAATTTTAATCACGGGAAACACGTGATTGCAGTTATCACGTGACCATTATGAATTTAGTCCATTCTGGCCTTTTTTTCCTAATTTTTTCACGAAATCTTATAACAATCTAACCACTGACGTGAGTGGTAATCCACTTATATCACGAATTTTGGCAATGTTTTGGTCTGTAACAGCTTCCTTTGGGCGACCAGCACGTTAATTATCTTCCACATTGCCCCTTCTCCCTAAAAAACCACTAATACCATTCAAACACATGTGCATGAGACAAAATATTTCATCTCCATAAACCTGGGTTAATATTTGAATTTTTTGGCTTATTTCTTAGTTTCACAAGAAACTTGATGTTGATTCGACATTTTTTCGGCAGAATGCAGTTGCACGAGTTCACTCAATAATGCAGTACTCCCAACTGACGTGATCGGGTAAGGCGAAACTTGCCACATGGATAGAGGAGGGGTGTAGAATGACGCCATCAAAATATTGGTGCCAATACCTTTTTTTTTTTCAAGCTACACACTTAGTCTCATTTTTTTTCTGTGTGTCACACCTTGTATTGATACATTTTTACCCCTATTTTCTAAAGAAGGGTTGCTGTTAACTTTCACTGTTACTGAAGTGGAACATTTCCTCTGATTTTACTGATACTAGACTAAGGATGATTTTTAGTCGTTATAGGTATATCTCTTTCATTTTTATTTAATTATTCTATTTATCTTAAGCCAAGAATTAATATTTTACCTTTTAAAATAAAAAAAATTATGTTATTGACATAGAGAATAGATTGAATAAAATAATCTTATACAATGTCTTTCCGAGTTTGAAACTTCTATTTGAGTGCCTGTGTTAGTCGAATGGTCGTGACTGCGAATTCTTGGCCTGTGTTACTTCTATCGAGCATGGGTTCGAGTCCTGATGCCACAAATGACGTGTAGAGACGCACATTAAATCTATCAAGGCTCAAAGTCCACACATTGGTGCAGTGTGGTAGTCTGGAAAGTGGTGTGCCAGTTCAGGAATTATCCTCATCATGACAGAGGTTAAGAATTATGAGGTCCATTGTTTACAGCCATTGTGTAGCTTCAAATAGCGAGACTTAAACTCGCACAAAGCGGTTCTGGAGAAGTTCATGATGACTACTGATTAATGTCTTATTCCTAATTAATTATTTAATGAGAATTCTCTTACAAGAATATCGAATCAGATGGGGGGAAAACCCCTCGATATTAATTTAAAAATCATTGACACGATGATCAGGAAAAAGTTTCATTCAGAAAACTTTTATTGGTGTAAAATTTCCGCGTAAGTAAAGACTTACAAACAAACAATTTTCGATCGTATGCTCAATGGGCTAATTTCCTGAGACGTCACAATCA
This sequence comes from Trichonephila inaurata madagascariensis, assembly GCA_019973955.1. Lineage (NCBI taxonomy): Eukaryota > Metazoa > Arthropoda > Arachnida > Araneae > Nephilidae > Trichonephila > Trichonephila inaurata. The sequence goes on along the minus strand of BMAV01026337.1, from coordinate 6,920 downwards.
CACGATAACTGCAATCACGTGTTTCCAGCCAATCACTTCATAAATTCAAGTGACTTCATAGTCAGATGATAAACGTAAATATACGTTTTTCCAGTGAATCAATTCACGAGCTTCGCCGTAGTCAACTTTGGACTTTACAAAAACTTTCTTTTAAAAAGTATGTGTTTATTAACAAGATAACACTCGTAAGCAAACAATATATACACGTAAAGTGTAAGAACTTTTTTTTAACTTCGAAAAACTTTTTGAAGAATATTAATTTTTGAATACCTTTACCCAATTTTCAAACAGGAGATTGCTTCTTAATTGTGCAAGTAAAACAACAGGTACAGGTATAATGTCAGTTTTTAATTCAATCAGAATACGTGACTGCATTTTTGTATCACGTGATCAAGAATTTAACCCATTAACAAGTAATATAAAAACAAATTATGTCAATTCCTACTTATGCTAACGAAGAAAATTTTTATTTTAATTACTCTTTACTAAATAGTTATAATTATTATAAATAGGTATATACATATGACAGAATCACACCATTAAGTGACAAAATAAAAAGCGATTTTCCTTGCAATTTTCCATTTTCCTTTCTCTATAGGGTGATGGTCTATTATTATTGTTTGTTACTATTTATTCATTAATTAAATTTAATTATTCCAATAAAATAGTGTAGTAAAAAGAAACCACATTCTCAGAAATTAGGCCATCCCAGGTGGGATTTGAACCACGACCTTCGGATTAGAAGTCCAAAGCGCTATCCATCGCGCTACAGGACACAACAACGAAAGATTTTTCTTTTTTATATAGAGTGTTGACTATTTCTGTTTGTTACTCTTATTCATTAATTAAATAGTTAATGAACTAATATTTGAAAACTGTATAACCCTCAAGTGTCCTCCACTACAAGCTTAAGCGTGATTTTATGAAATGGATAATATTTATGATATTTAGTGTCACTTTTAGATTAGAAATGTATATAAAATTGTTTTAAGAATACTGTTACAATAAAACACAAGCACACTATTTTGACAAAAATGAACATAGACGCCAAATTTTCAAAATATTCTCTTTTGTGAAAAATGCTTCTATTATAATAATATTTTTGCCTGTATATATCTCAAACTTCTGCAGAGGCTCAACTAGAATTTCTTTTGGAAATATATAACATAGAAGTGGGTTTATCCCATGTTTATGACAACAGAGGGAGAAATTTCTAAGAAAAAAACGCCGATCATTATTTCAATGGGTTGTAACTCTGAAAATAATGTGAATTTCTCAAAAATCATAGTTGAGCCTCTGTAAAGAGGTCTGAGCTATAAAAAGGTAAAATATTATTACAATAGAAGCATTTTTCACAAAAGGAGAACCTTGAAAAAAAGGTTATTCTAAGTTAATTTTTTGCCGAAATATTGTATTTAAATACTTTTTTTTGGTCAAAATAAGTCTTGTAAACAATTTTATAAATTTATTCTAATATAAGAGACACTTAAATATCATGAAAATTATCCATTTATGCGCTTTTAAAATCACGGTTCCGGAACGTAGTCGGATACCTTAAAAATGTATTTGAACTGAGTGGATGAAAAAAATATTTCATTAATGATTGTGTGAAAATTTGTGTGGACAAGATATATATATATATATATATATATATATATATATATATATATATATGGCGTGTAAATAACTATACACATTTTACTAAATCATTGCTTAAATCAAAAATACCCACTTATTTTATTAATAGTTATATAAATAAAGCTATTCCAAAATAGTAAATTAAAATTATGAGATTGATAATAGCTTATTACTATAAACAAATATTTTGATATAGTTATTCCATAAATTAATATTAGATTAGAAATTACTTACTATTATTTTATTCATATTTACTCTGGTGTTATTATAGTTATGCTATAATATGCAACTAATTTCCACTTCCTTTATTTCCATTTGTAATCTTTTGTTATGCTACTATCAGCCAATTTTGATTTAAACTTGTATTAGGTATAGAATCTGGCAACAAATGAACGTTTCCTCTCAGATTTAGTTAAGTGGGCTTTTGCACTTGTAAGTGCAATTTTTAGGTAAGTTACTGGCCCCTGGTAATGGATTTAGATATTTCTATCCATTATTTCCTATTGGTTTTTGCTCAGTGTTATTTACAAACAGGGGTAGCGTTGGTTACCAAAAAAACATGTTCAACCCCACTTTTATATAAATTACTCTTATATACTAACTTCGTCCTAAGTCAGTATTGTTCATGGCACTGCAGCATCCATTTTATATTTATTATCTCGATTACTCTTTTGTCCTTCATTGTAGTATTTTCCCATGCTCATGTACTAATGAGTTTATTGGTTTCGATGTGATCTCTTGTTAGTAGAGAATTGACCTATATATATATATATATATATATATATATATATATATATATATATATAGGAGAGTGTGAACTAATAGTAGAATTGAAAAATAGAATATTGACAGAATGTATTATGTTAACATCTTTCGAAAAACTCCCTTATTTTATCTTTACTACGTTTTGATAAAAGGTACTCTTAAGAATGTCTGTCGGTTAGCGGTGTGTGACAATTTTTAAACTTCGAAGTCGGACCTCGAGCCAAATACGGGCGAGACTTGAGAAATGTCTTTGGCTGAGAATGAAGCGGTGGTATGCCGCGAAACAATACTGGCTATCCGAATCTTGGAAACACGTGTATCATTTTGTATGGCTAAGAAAAGGGCACGCGAGAACGGATAGACACATGCTTGCTTGCTCAAAAACCGTGCGATGTAACGGTGAATGAGTTTACTTAAAATTTCAGCTGTTGTTTACCTTCACAGAGTCTAGTGATTAATTACCTGTAGTATTATCAGATAAGAGAAAACCCTCGAAATAATAAAAAATTGACGGTGCATTTCAGGGAGTTGAGTTGCGAGTCTGACTGTTCTGCGAAAATGTTGTATTTAGCTGCTTATACTTTCGTGTTCCATTTGCGTACTTTTCGTACATCCACCATATAAAATTTGCTTTTTCGTATGTTTTTCTAATTCCTACTATTAGTTAACCTCTCCCTACATATATTTATTTGGTATGTATATATCTTGTTCACTTTTCAAACGTTATTAACATACTTTTTAATCATCCACTCAAGTTCAAATGCACTTTTAAACTAGTAGTGGAGGACACTTGATGTCAATACGATTTTTTCAAATATTAATTCCTTTATTAAATTTAATTAATGAATAAACATAACAAACAAAATAATAGAATCAACGCAGTGGCATACAGTGAGGTGCCCAGAGGTCCAGACCCCCAAAGTGCCAAGCGATTTTTCAATTGATTATAATTCTAAGTATATAGTACGTAAAATTTAATTAAATATTTGCTTTTAAATGATTAATTTTATTAATTATAATGCTAATTATTTATTCAATAATTAGTTTTTACTGTTTTTGTTCCCGAAAATCGACAAAATCAAAAAGGAGTGATGATACAAAGAATGGTGAAACTCAACCCTCGACCTCTTGAAAAAAATTTTGTGTGTGCGCTACTGGTTCAACGCCATATATAAAAAAGAAAAAATCGCTCATTGTGTCTCATGTAGCCAATGGGATAGCGCGTTGGACTTCTATCCCAAGGTTTTCACCTGATGGCCTAATTTGAGAATATGATTTCTACTATAGTATTTTATTAAAGTAATTAAATTCACCTGATGAATAAAATAGTAATAAATACAAAAATATAGAATCACCAATTCATATAGAAAAAGGAAAATCGCCTTTATTTTGTCAACACCAAAATTGTGATTCTGTCATATGTGGCATACATATCTACATTAATTGTAACTATTGAACTAAAAGTAACTAAAATAAAATGTTTCTTTGTTGATCCAAGTAGGAATTGACTTTAATTTTTTTTATATTACTTGTTTTTATTTAAAACCCGTTTTTTAAGAGTTGAAGATCTTAGCAACAATATATAATGTTTAACATTTCTTATTTCACGATAGAAATTCCTTTTTTAAAGAAAAATTGTATAAAAATAACTAATGTAAAAAAATAGCATTATGTGACAGTATTAAGCAATAAATGAATAGACAACTACTCATTTTTCTTTTAGAAAAATCTACCTCCTCTTTTCGTTATTATTCAACAGAAAATACCATTCTGCTAAAAATAATATTTAGAAAGTTGAATCAAAACAACACAACAAATTTCACACTATATGTATAAATAAGCACATAGATTTATATTTTATTCAATTTGCACTTTTAATTCACAGAACTACTATAATTCCATAAATCTCAAAAAGGCAAAAAGAACTACTATTTTTGGTACTTATGTATAATGCCATCGATCAGTTTCTTAAAATCAAAAGACGTCGCCAATTGAAAAAATGCCACCAAAGGTTGCCATTGTTATTATTATTGTGTTCGAACCCTTTGGTGCGGGAAATTAATTCCCCACTTGGCTGGGCTTGAATATATAAGGTTTTGGGTGAGACACCTTTAAGTCAACAAAATTGGTTCGACAGGTGTATATAATTTTAAAAATAAATAAAGTTGAAAGATTCTGAACCATAGAAGCAAAACAAATGCAGCCCGAGCCCAAACAAACAAAATACGAAAAGTAAAAATATTTAAGTTGATGCCGCAGTTTGTGATTCTATACATTATTCGGTACTCAACGTATTATAACGTGTCGACCAATCAACGGCGAACAGAGATTACTGCCACGACAATGTAAATATGCAGCCGGCCATGTAGTCATTCGTGCGTGTGTTTGGAAACCACAATAATAATAACTACATAAGCGATTTAGCCATTTTGAACATATATGTTGTGATTTGCTGAAATTGGGACAAACGTTATGATGCGTAATAACTTATTATTCGAAGTCTAAATCGCCCCTTCGAGCAAAATCAGCATAAAGCTGCTACAATGACGGTTGACAACTATTTCCTTTAGAAACAAAGGCAAGGCACAATGAATAATGGTTAAATCATCTTTCCAATTGCTTCGCGAAGAACGCTTTACATACTATTGGTTGCTGCTCAAACTGCGGGCGCGCCTTCCTAAAGGGGTGTGATAACCCTACAAGGGGGGCGCGAGTATATCAAAAAATCAAAAATAACAGATTATTTTTTAAAAAAACTATTAACTTACTGAAAGGGAGCAAAATAAAATACATTCTGACATAATAAAATACACATTTACACTGATATAATACACTTATAAATTTATCATTACTGTACAATGTATTTGATAATAAATTTATCACAAAAGTAAACGAAGAACACGTTTAATAATTAATACTGACTCCCAATGGAAATGTCATACACAAAAATTATTTTCAAAATTTATTATTTATATCTTGATAATTTGAGTGATTTAGAGTAATTAAAGTTGTATTGTAGCTTTAGTATCAAAATACATTATTATTGCATTTAAAATGCAAATATTATTGTAATGTGGAGGGGGCGCGCTGAAAATTACATGATACAGGTACCAGTCGCAAATACTGAAAGTTTGAGAAGCACTATACTAGAGTCAAAAATTTCGAATGGTCCCTACATTCACGCAGGTGCTCGCCGGAGGGGAAAAAAAAAAAATATCTGTTTCGAGGGTTGGCAGCACTAATAAGGAAAACACACGCCATCTGAATTTATTTCAATACTGCTGGTTTTAGCTGCAGAGTCTTTCTGACAAAGCGAATTTTTCATTCGTCGGTTTTTTGCAGTGTCGTCTTTGGAGCAGAGTGTAAACATAAATTGTTTTGCTCGAGAAATCACCTAAGACGCTCGAGATGCTGAAGAAAGCATACGGTAACGATTTCAGCACTAAACGATTTTTACATGTTTCCATGGCCTAAAATGAAATTGAAGGAACATCGTTTTATGTGTGTGGATTCAGATGAGGTGATCCACAATGCGACGAAGCAACTGAAGAATCTCTCAAAAAAGGATTCCAGAAGTGTTTTGAACAGTTATACAAACGCTGGAACAAGTGTGTGGATACAAGAGGGCAGTACCTTGAAGTCCAATAAGATTAAATTATTGTTCTATTTTTCAATAATTTGTAACTGACCTATAGAAGCCCAGTGGCTGAGTGGTAGTGTATCACGCTTCCCCGCCACAGGTCCAGGGTTCAAATCCAGGGCTGGGCAAGATCAACGTAGCCTTCCATCTCTTCAGTGGGTCGATAAATGCTTTTTTGGGAACTAAACACTGGGGCTTTCGAGTCAGACTGACCACTTGACCAAAACATCTACACATGCACACCAGCTCCTAAGGTCCCGCAAAGTGAGGTATGCACAGTAGACCTTGGTCCTTATGGGCTGTTGCGCCACTGAGTTCAGTTTAATTGACCATTTCTGGAAACATTTTGACCTACCTGTATATATAATAAAGCACAATTTATTTTCATGTTTTGTACAGTTGCATAATTCAACTTTGGAACATGAAATAAAATCAAACGATTGAACAATACAAAAACCCTCTAAATGAACTCAGAAGAAACTAGCTAAAAATAAGAACGGACTTACTACTAAAAGTTCTCTCTCAATTGGTCCCCACGGGTATGGATTCTCAACCTAATCACGAAATGCTCAGTTAAGCAGAATCCTAACAAATGTCATGAATATCACTTCATAAGATCAGCTTCAGCAGAAGTACTAACACAAATATAGTCATGCTTTTTAGATAAACAATCACAAATTGTAGTTTTTGAGTTTATAATTCTTAGTTTAAAATTAATACTTTACGTTTCAATTTTCTTCCATTTATTTTATCGCTCTCAGTAATAAAATTTTACCCATCTTAAAAGCAAAAAACTTGTTCCCCCTGCCGGTTTAAATTTAATTTTGAAGCTTTAAAAACTTTGGAGTTTACATACAATTTTACAGGGGAAAAAAAG
>BMAV01026336.1:0-15602 GCA_019973955.1 Trichonephila inaurata madagascariensis | reverse complement strand
CTTTTTTGTTGGTATATTTTACAACCACTGGATGACACCGATCGTTGTATTTTTCAAGCGCTTCTAAAAACCCATGCTGTCGGTATAGATGCGACTTACGGGGTATATTGGGTCGTTAATTGAAGTGCATAAATGGCGAAAGCTTCTGCGGTAAAACACCCAAGAAGAGTCGAGCCTATAACCGTGCTTTACTTAATCACGACTCCCACCAAATAACTGTACGTTTCGTTGATTGATTGATTGAGTTTGGGGTTTTTATGGCGAAAGAGAATTCCTATACTGCGCCAAACAATTGTTAAAAAATTTAAAGTGTTAAATGGTTAAAAATTTTTAAAAAAAGTCAAGAAAAAAAAAGTAAAATCTAAAAAATCAGTGAAAAATAGTTCTGAAAATTAAAAAATAAACAGATCTTGGTAAATTTCCCCCCAAGTCGAAAAAATTAATTAAAAATTTTTAAATTTTCTTTTTGGTCGGGGTTAATAAGTGTTTTATTTCTTCTAATTCTTCCTCTTCATAAATTATCTTATCATCACCCTTTAAAAAATTCCCTGGGCACTGGTGTCGTTTTTTTTTAATTTCTGGTTTTGTGCTTTCGGAAATTTTTTTTCTTTTCGTGAAAGGGTTTTTGGTTTTGTTTTGGATAAGGGTTTTTTGGGGATGCAGGGGGGGTTTAATTATCGGGGGTCGATGGGGTGGGGTCTTTTGGAAGGGTTCTTGGGTTAATAATATTTGGCTGCGAAAGCATGGCATCGGACACAGGGGTTGGTGGCTGAGGCTCTGACTCTGAAACTGCTATTAAAGATGGACGGCAAGCCGCACGGAAAAGACGATTTTTTGTGGTAACAGCAGGGTGGATTGTGATATATCTGGTTTCGGGAGATGAAAGTGGTTGCAAAAATTTTTTAAAGGTGGACATTTATTTTTGATATTTTCTCTTCTGCGGCAGATCCGGTAAAAGTTTTGCCCTGACTTTGCCGAGTATCTGAGGGGAGAAATTTTTCACTTCTAAATAAAATTTTTTGTTTGTTTTGTTTTCCCTTATTTTTTTTCATTTTTTTGGGACATAATTTGAATCTCGGGGGTAGGCGATGAAAAATTAATACTTTTTGGTTCTAAACTAAAATTTTTAAAAATCCCCAATGGTGCAACGAACATATTAATTGCCCGGGACGAGTTTGGGGGCCAACCTGCATTAAAAAAACACGCAGAGGATTCGGAATTTAAATTGCGTATCTTACAATTCATATCCGGCTTTTTTTGGGGGCGGGGGGGTAAAAAAAGTTAATAAAAATGTTTTTCGGAATAATTGTTGAACCCTTTTTTTTGTTTTTCTTCTTACCTGAATAACCCCCTGCCCAGAAAACCCACAAAGATTTCGGCATCAGGGTTGTCAAAAATGGGGCCCGGAAAATGACCCGACGTGTTTGGATTTTTTAGGGTTGTTTACTGTTGAATCAAGAAAAGTTTTTAAAAGGGGAAAATCTTTTTTTTGGGCAATATAGTTTTAAAAAAAATCCCGGCTAAGCGTTTTTTTTCTTCCCCCATTAAAAGGCGGGGTACAAATTTGGGGATTTCAGAACATGGCATTGTTATAAAGATAAACAAAATGTGCATGTTTAGGGGTTTTGTCATGTTAATTTTGGGTAAATTAAGGTTTTCCCGGGCACAGCAGCGGGGTCCCTAATACTTCACCCTTCGTCCTGGCCCTCCACCCCCCACGGGTCCAAAGGGGGGGCAGTGTGCCGGTCCTGGCTAAAACCGGCAAAGGGGCCAAGTAACCCCGAGATGTACAGTCCGGGTGAGGGATCCCGGTGCACCCCTTATCCCCTTTTAACCTACAGCAGTGTCTCTTGGGGATACCGAAGGGGTACTAACCGATTGACGGGCGGGGCCCCGCCACCCGTCTACAGTGAAGGTGGGCCAAAGGGGGAAAGCAGAGGTATCCTAGGCCACTAATCTCCCCCTAAGGGTGGTGATGTTGGGGTTTTGGGCAAAGGGCCAGGCCCAATCTGCCCAAACCCTTTAAAAAAAAAAAATTTAATTTTGATACATTTAAAATATATATATAAATATAAAAACGAAATTTAATTAAATTTAGTTAAAAGGGAAAAACGAAAATGTGCATAAAAATTTTTTAAAAAAAAAGGGTGGTGGAGGGGTTTAAAAAAAGCTAGACATATATTAAAAAAAGTCTTTTTCTAATTCTGGGGGTTTTTTAAAAAAGCGTCAGGATTTTTAAAATTTTTTTATTTTGCTTGGGGAAATTGAGTATCCGTCTCTTAAAATATTTTGCATTTTTCATCTTTCTCCCCTATCGTATTCAAGTTTTCCTCCAGTATACATAAATGTTTTTAGTTTTAAAATTTTCCGGACGTGCTGGCTTTCTGGGTTTATGTGGACCATTTTTTGCAAATTTTTGGTTTCCTTTTTTCGTTTTTTTTATTTCTTGAGTTTTGTTTTTCACTTTTGGATTTCTGATGCATTTGAAGGTTCACTATTGGATGTAGTGAGGACAGACTCTGGTAAAGGAGGTGTGGTTGAATTTCAGTTAAAAGTGCAGCAAATTATTAGAGGTTGCAAGAGGGAGGGTTTCAGTTTCTAAAGGTGTATTTGTAATTGGAAAGTGCAGATAAACTATTAGATATGGTGGGGAGTAGTATCTATTAAAGGAACAGATGGTTGGCGAGATTCAGATGACGATGTAACTGTGACAGAGATGTGGGTGGTAAGAGGTTTGCTTGAGTTGTGGTTGATGATTTGTTAACTACAGAATTTTTGGAAGACATTGTTGTTTGGAATGGATACTAAAGGTTGCAGTAGTAAAGGCGGACATACTATTTTTTGTATATTTTCATCAGTTTTGGGTTGTTGTGGTTACTGTTGTGGGTTTGACCGCTTGGGCGTATGTTGAAGATATTTGTGGGATTATTAATTTTTTCGGGCTTCAGGATATGAGATATTTTTAGTGGTTTTGATTAGTGGAAGTTCCTTTTCAGGTTTCCATTTTGGGCAAAGTTTAGAATCGGCGGAATGAGGCTGTAAACAGTTAATGCATTTTGGTTCTAGAATTTAATCTGTAGAAAATGCCCTACAGATGCACACCTAGAGCATGTTGAATTGTCCGCGGCAGAAATTTGAGAATGACCGAACCTCTGGCACCAAAACAGCGCAGAGGGATTCGGAATGTAGGGCGTATTTTACAATTAAGATAACCAGCTTTGATTGAAGTAGGTAAATTCGGGCTGTTGAATGTTAAAATTAAATGTTTTTGTAGAAGAACTGTACTGTTCTTTTTATTGTAATTCTTCTGACCTGAATCACACCCTGATCCGAAAATCCTTCAAAATTTCGGCCTCAGGAGTGCACATCGGAGTCGAATTTCGAAAGAAAATGACACCTCGGCTTGAGTTAAGAGATTTGTGGGGGCTCATGTGTTAAAGGGCAATCTAAAAATGTTTTTGCCAACAAAAAAAGATTTTGTTTGCAAAGCAGATACAGTCTGGACTAAACAAATCACCGGAACATGGTTTTAACGGATTTAAGTTTCATCAACCTATTCCTTGAATGGCCTTTTGAATAGCAAAAAGGAGATTTTCTTGACATTTCATTATTGGGAATCGATAAAATTAAAATCTACAATACGCGGCGGGCGTTGTTCAACACGTTGAGATTGGGTAAATTAAGGCCTTTACCCGGGCACAGCAGCTTGGGATCCCATAACAACGCGTATACCACTTCATCCTGGCGTGCCTCCCACCCACCACATGAGCCAACAAGGGAGGCAGTGTGCCGGTCAACTGGCCAAAAACCAGGCACGGCGCTTACCTGAAGTACACCAGAATATAGTGATACAGTCAGGGTGAGGATCAACAGCGCAACACAGCAGTGTCTCTTCGGGGACACCGAAAGAGGTACTACCAGCCGATTGACAGGAGCGGGCTCACTCCTGCCACCCCGTCTACCACAGTGGCGTGGGGCCAAAGGGAACGCAGAGGTATCCCCAGGCCGCAACACTCCTCCCATGTGGAGAAGTGTGGGCAAAGGGAACGCAAAGGATCCCCAGAACACCATTTTCCCTTACGGGACGCCGCACACGGCAAACATGCGGAGTCGGAAAACCAACGTTGTTAATCAAAACAAATAAAGTAACATAATCAAAGTATTTAAAAGAAATATACGAAAAAGAACTAAACTAACTCAATACAAAATGTAAACCATAATAATATGTTAGTAGTAAAACGTAAGTTTTTTCATCAGAAAAACAAAATTTGGTGGATTCATTTTTACTATAGGTCTGTGGTCTAGACGGGGAAAAGAAGAAAGGGAAATTTGAATGGCAAGAAGAAGGGCCGAAAAAATAGAGAAAGATCACTAGGGTACCCTGGGTTCGTGAAGCCCATGTTTACCAAGGCAGTAAACTGGAAGAGAAAAAAGATCATAGGGCACCTCGGGAGCGTGAACCCGTACTCACCTAAAGAGGTGAGCCCCCTGAGAGGGTACACTCGGGGAGCGTGAAACCCGTACTCACCTAAGAAGGTGGGCTGAGGGGCCTGGGTTCGTGAAGCCCATGTTTACCAAAGACAGTAAACCCCTTGGGAAGAAAAAGATCACTAGGGCACCTCGGGAGCGTGAAACCCGTACTGTATGGTGGGCTGAGGGGTGTCTCTTCGGGGATACCGAAGAGGTACTACCAACCGATTGACAGGAGCGGGCTCACTCCTGCCACCCGTCTACAGTGAAGCGTGGGCCAAAGGGAACGCAGAGGTATCCCTAGGCCACCCCAACACTCCTCCCATACTGGAGGGCAAAGGGAACGCAAAGGATCCCCAGAACACCATTTTCCCCTTACGGGACGCCGCACACGGCAAACATGCGGGTTGAAAAACAACGGTGTTAATCGAAAAATAAAGCAACATAATCAAAAATTTAAAAGAAATATACGAAAAAGGAACTAAACTAACACAATACAAATGTAAACCATAATATGTTAGTAATAAAAAGAGAGTTTTTTTCAATAGAAAAACAAGTTTTAACATAGTTCATCGTGTAAAATTGGTCTGTGGTCTAGACGGGAAAGAAAAGGAAGAAAAAGAGGGAAATTTGAATAGCAAGAGAAGAAGGGCCGAAAATAGAGAAGATCACTAGGGTACCCTGGGTTCGTGAAGCCATGTTTACCAAAGACAGTAAACCCCACTTAGGAAGAGAAAAAGATCACTAGGGCACCTCAGGAGCGTGAAACACACTCACCTAAGAAGGTGAGCCCCTGAGGATCGTACGTCGGGAACTACGGGAATATTAACATCACGAATATTGTATTTCAGGTTCGGGATGAAGACTTCGTTTGCGGCAAAGTGCACGCAGCAACTCTTACTGGCAAATACTATGACCGTTGGTGTCACCATTTAACAATATTGTTGACGGCGGTTTGCAACTGCCGTTCAATCATACGCATGTCTGATCCTTCACAACTGATCTGCAGATCGTCCACGTATAATGAAGCCTGTATGAAGGCGAAAATACATTTAAAATGCGAGAAATATGACATATATGGGATTGGGCACTCAAAATGCTCCCCTGAGGAACTCCTCAGCTTGGGTGAGAAAGGAGCAGAGAAAGGAAACACCCAGTCTCACTCTAAAAGTACGAGATTTAAAAAAAATTTTTAATAAGTGGGCAAATTGCCTCTTAATCCAAAATCAAATAAGTGCAGAAGTATCCCATAGCGCCAAATACGATCATAAGCATATGATATCGAAAAGATAGAAACTGAATGATTCCTCCGGACAAAAGTGTTTCTGATTTTGCCCTCCAGCATGATGATATTGTCAGGTGTGGATCTTCACTCTGCGGAAGCCACTCTGAAACAGAGGAATGCATCGATTCTTTTCAAGTTCATAAGTGAGTGAGTGAGTGAATTTGGGGTTTTATGGCGCAAGAGCCGATTTCGGCCATACTGCGCCAAACATTTGTTTTAAATGACATAAAATTTTTAGGAAATTTTAAAATGACATGAATAAAAGGTATATCTAAAAGCAAATATTTATGAAGATTGTTTAATATTCATTTAAAAATTTTTATATTATAAAAAGCTAGAAAAGTGAATTTGTAAAAGGTAAGATTTAAAAAGTAATAATTTTGGTGAGGATTTCCCCACCAAGAATCGGTTAATGACAGTTCATAACAAAATATTTTAAAGCAGTTTACTTCTTGCTGTTTCTAACTCGGCTTGGAGTTAAAAGTATGTGAATACTCTTCACGTTTCAAGCCTCATCTTTCAGTAGTCTTCGGACAAGTAGTATCGATCCTTTTGGGTTTTCTAGGTTCTGCCATTTTCGGTGATTCTATAACTACTCCCATGTCTCATTATACGATTGCGTCTTCCTCATCCGTGTTATATTCACATGGGTGACGATTTTTTTAGGTCTATGTGGAGCCATCTTAATTCTATTTTTTCCTCATTCATTTTTTAGTAATTGTTTCTTTCTTTCCTTGCATGAGTTTTTGCATTTTTTTTAAAATCAGATATTGTAGAAGATTCAGAGGGTGATTGAATACCGGAAGCGGATATGACTGTTGAAGAAAAGACAAGAGGGTGAACATATTGTTGGTGGTGGAAAGGTAACTAGATTGGAATAGGTGGCTGGGGATCTGATATTGCTTAACTGCTATTGAAGGCTGGATGGCAAGAGGTGCGCTTGGGTTGAAGATGAAGATGTGGTAACAGCAGGTGTAGTTGGAGACCACATTTGGTTTCGGAGCGGTTTGCAGTAAATTTAAGGGTGGACATTTATTTTTGTGATGTTTTCATCTGTCTGAGAGTAGTAGCGGATAGTTTTGAACATTTAGTAGCTTGGGCGTATGATTGTGAAGTCTGATGAGGTATTAATTTTCTGGCTTCTAAATAGGATATATTTTTGTTTGTTTGATTTCTTGAATTTGTTTTCGGTTTTTCCACCTCGGACACAGTTTGAATCTGAGGAATGGTTCAGAACAATTAATACATTTGGGCTCTAGAATGCAATCTGTGGAAGCATGTCCAGCAGATGCACATCTAAACAAGTCAGTTCCAATCACGGCAGGAAGTTTGCGAAGATGACCGAACACTCTGGCACTTAAAACGGCGCAGAGGATTCGAGCATGTATGGGCGTATTTTACAGTTAAGGTAGCCGGCTTTTGTCGGTAGTTTAGGGCTATTAAAAGTTAAAATTATATGTTTTTGTCAGGTTATTGATGCATCTTTTTTAATTGTTATTCTTCTGACCTGAATTACACCCTGTTCAGAAAATCCATCAAGTTTCGGTTCAGGAAGTGGTCAACAGGTCAGGTTCTGATATGACACCGCGACATGAGTTAAGAGTTTTATGAGGACTTATTGTTACCGTTGAATTTAAAAACGTTTTTGCAAGAAGAAAAGACTTGGTTTGTAAAGCAGAAAGTGTTTCAATCAGTAAATCACCGGATCGTAATCTTTTAACTGATTTAGGTTCACCACCTATTCCTATGAGGGCTTTTTGAATTGCAAAAGGAGATTTAGATGCCATTTCGTTATTTGGAAAAGAAATCAATAAAAATCTAGTATTCGCAGAGATCTGATCAATTTTAAGTTTGGGCAATATAAGGCCTTTACCCGGGCACAGCTTGGGATCCATAACAACGCGTATACCACTTCATCCTGGTGCCTCCACCACTACAGGTCAACAAGGGGAGGCAGTTGCCGGTCAGCTGGCCAAAACCAGGCGGCGCTTACCTGGAGTACACCCAGAACATGGCTGATACAGTCCAGAGGTGAGGATCCAACAGGTAGGAAGCCCGACACCCCTTATCTGCAGCACCCAACCCTACAGCAGTGTCTCTTCGGGGATACCGAAGAGAGGTACCCACCAGCCGATTGACGGGCGAATACACTCCTGCCACCCGTCTACGAATAGTGAAGCGTGGGCCAAAGGGATGGTATCCCTAGGCCACTAACCTCCTCCATACTGGAAGCGTGGGCAAAGGGAACGCAAAGGATCCCCAGAACACCATTTTCCCCCTTACGGGACGCCGCACACGGCAAACATGCGGGTTGAAAAAACAACGGTGTTAATCGAAAATAAATAAAGCAACATAATCAAAAATTTAAAGAAATATACGAAAAAGAAACTAAATTAACGCATTATAAAATCTAAATCATAATATGTTAGTAGTAAAACATAAGTTTTTTCATCAGAAAAACAAATATTGAACAAATGTTCATTGTTTATTATAGGTCTGTGGTCTAGACGGGAAAAGAAGAAAAGGGAAGTGGATAGGAGAAGGGCCGAAAATAGAGAAAGGATCACTAGGGTATCCTGGGTTCGTGAAGCCATGCTTACCAAAAGACAGTAAACCCCTTAGGAAGAAAAAGACTAGGGCACCTCGGGGCGTGAAACCCGTACTCACCTAAAAGAAGGTGGAGCCCCTGAGGGTTCAAGTTCATAAACGAAACGGGCATTGACCATACGTTCCCGGTGTCTTACAAGGCAGCTCATTGAGTGCTATCGGTCGATAGCAGAAGGGTTCTTTGGATCTTTTCCAGGACGGATGGGGATACTATGGCTTCTTGCCATTGGTAGGATACACCTGCTCCCTCCCTTATTCGGTTGAATAGGTAAAAGTCTTACTAGTGAATCCTCATTCAAATGGCGAAGCAATTCATAGAATATTCCCTCAGGACCTGGACTAGTATTATGGGCTGATGATAGGGCCTCTTCAATTCCCACATGTCAAAGTCACTGTTGGGTAAAAGGTTGTCCCCTGAAGTTTATAGGTGTCACATCTAAACGATTCTTAGTCACAAATGCAGGGCTATATGAATCGGAGCTGGACACTAGCAAAGTCTGGCCAATCAAGTTGTACATCGACAGTGACGAATACAAAGCAGTCGATGTTTCCAATATCGGAATGGTAAAAGTCCCGATAAGGCCATTCGCTGCTGACGCGTTCCATAACTGTTGGCTGGTAGTTGACGATGTGATAGAAGATACATACTTGATCTAAGATTCTCTCTGCTGACGACGTATTCTACGAGTGAGTGTAGTGATTTTGGGTTTTATTGGCGCAAGAGCCGATTTCGGCTATACTGCGCCAAACATTTTATTTTAATTTCCATTAGATTTTTTTTAAAGTTAAAATTTACATTAAAAGATATAAGTTATATTTAAGCATGAAGAATACTTCATTAAAAAGTTTTAAAAATTCTTATTTAATTGTTACATTTTATTAAAAAGTCAAAAAGTGGGAAATACATTGTGGTGATGTATTACTCCTAACATGTCAAGCAAGATCTTAAAATAACGGATAAATTTAAAACAAAGAAATGTATAAAGTAAAGGAGTAATACATGACAGAAATGTAGGTATTTGTATTAAAATATACAATTAAGTATGTTGCAAAATGTTTTAAAAGTTTGTTTTTTAATTCCGATTTTTTCTGTTGTTACGGGTTGGAGTCAACGTGTGAGTATTCTATATGTTTCCCAGATTCAGTCTGCCACCATTCTTCGAAAGTACTTCTATTCCCTTTGAGGAATTATTTTTCTTCGGTGATTCCATCTCTTCTGGAACATGTGTAATCATGTCCTCGTCTGTTGATTCCTGTATAGGTGTGTGTGCTTTTAGGTTTGTGAGGCGTCAATTTATGTCTATTTCGGAGGTAAGACTTCTTTTCGGACGTCTTTTCTTGCGATTTTTGAAGTTGTTTTGCATCCTGGGATGGAGAAGGTATGGTAATGTGGGTACAGAAGGTTTCAGTTTCAACAGCAGGACATGTTTTAGTTGGTAGGGTGTAAACATTGATACAGTGGTTGAAGTGAGTGCTTTATGTGATATTGTTGAGCCAGAAGAAGGTTGAATACCGGAACCGGATGAGGAAGCGGACATGGTTGATGAAAGCTTTAATAGGGGGGTAAACATATTATTTGTGTGGTGGAAAGTGCGTCACCAGATACAGGAATAGGTGGTTGAATTTAGAGACATTAGATTCTGTTGCAGGGTGGACGGCAAAGTTCTGCTTGGGTAGAAGATGATGTGGATATAACAGAGGTGGTTATTGATATATTTGTTTTGGGGATTGGTTTTAGTGGTTGAAGTAACTTCAAAGGTGTACATTTTACTTTGGTTATATCTTGATCTGTTTAGTGAAATTGTTTTAACAGAGGATTTGGCAGCTTAGACTCTGGGTTTGAGAAGGTTGAGGGGCTATTAATTTTCGGGCTTCTAAATATGATATGTTTTGTTTGTTTTAATTGTTTGGTTCTTTTTTCTGTTTTCCATTTTGGGCAAAGTTTAGAATCCATGAGTGTTGCTGTGTACAGTGGGGACATTTCAGCTCCAGACTGCAATCTAGGAGGTATGCCCAATAGACGCACACCTAGAGCACGTCAATTGTCCTCTGCAGGCAGTTTGCGAGTGTCGAACCTCTGGCTTGCCAAACAGCGCAGAGGATTCGGAATGTATGAACGGATTTTACAATTCATGTGGCTTTAATGTTTTGGGGTAGTGTGGGGCTGTTGAAGGTTAAAATTAAGTGTTTTGGTGGAAGTTTATAACAGTTGTATCTTTTTTATTGTGATTCTCCTGACACAGACAACACCTGATCGGAGAATCCCTCAAGGATTCCACTTCAGGGGTGGTCAACAGATCGGGATTCAGAAATAGCTTTTACCGCGGCATGAATTAGAGTTTTTATGTGGACTTATTGTTACAGGTGAGTTCAGAAAAGTTTTTGCGAGAAGGAAAGACTTTGTTTGTACGGCAGGGAGTGTTTCAATTAGTAGATCACCGGATCTTAATCTTTTAACAGATTTAGGTTCACCACCTATTCCTACAATGGCTTTCTGTATAGCGGACTTCATTATTCGGTAAAAGAAATTAAAAAAGAAGAAATCTGGTATGAGTCGATATCTGGTCAATGTTGAGGTGGGTAATACGAGGCCTTTACCGGGCACAGCATTATTGGATCCATAACAACGCGTATCCCACTTCATCTGGCGTGCCTCCACCCACCACGGAGTCCAACAAGGGAGGCGGTGTGCCGGTCCAACTGGCCAAAAACCAGGCGCTTACCTGAAGTACACCAGAACATAGTGATATTACAGTCAGGGTGAGGATCAACGGGTAAACCCGACACCTTATCTGCAGCACTAACCTACAGCAGTGTCTCTTCGGGGACACCGAAGGAAGTACCAACCGATTGACAGGAGCGGGCTCACTCACTGCCACCGTCTGAGTGAAGCGTGGGCCAAGGGGAACGCAGAGGTGTCCCTAGGCCACTAACACTCCTCCATACTGGAGAAGCGTGGGCAAAGGGAACGCAAAGGATCCCAGAACACCATTTCCCCTTACAGGACGCCGCACGGCAAACATGCGAGGTCGGAAACCAACGTTGTTAGTTGAAAACAAATAAAGAAACATATTCAAAGTATTTAAAAGAAATATACGAAAAAGAAACTAAATTAACTTACCAATAGAAAATCTAAACCATAATATGTTGGTAGTAAAATTTAAGTTTTTCATCAGAAAAAACAAATATTAGTTTCAAATATTTCATTTTATTATTATTATAGGTCTGTGGTCACAGACGGAAAGGAAGAAAGGGAAATTTGAATGGCAGGAGGAGAAAGGGGCCAGTAGAGAAAGATCACTAGGGTACCTGGGTTCGTGAAGCCCATGTTTACCAAGACAGTAAACCCCTTACTTAGGAAGAGGAAAAGATCACTAGAGCACCTCGGGAGCGTGAAACATTACTCACTAAAGAAGGTGAGCCCCTGAGGGACGTATTCTGAGAGCTAACGCTTTTGCACGTTTTGAACGCTATGAGATTTTCAGTGGTGGGGTATCTCCTGAAATACCCCACGCTCTCCTTTGTTCCTTTTTGGCTTTATTGGCAGGAAGAGTTCCTACATGGTCTGCACAGCTTCCGATTAAAATTGGTTGTTTTTGGGTGCTGCATCGGCTTTGCTTTTTATTCGAATAGCTTTCAGTGACATTTAAAACTGCATCATTAACTTTGCCCTGTTCTGAACCATTGTGTCGGTGATAACTACTAACCGTGAATTTATCCCAGTCTGCTGCGATGAAAATGATAAGTGGGGGGACGGATTCATTGTCCCGCACCATTAACATGCGAGACTAGAGGAGAAATGGTCACTGTTGTAGTCTTTATCAACCTCGAAATTCAACACCGGTAGCAGAACTGGCGAAGAACAGGTAATATGTTTTCTCGTCGTTGTTGAGGGAGACGAGACGGTGATCAGAGATCAACTGTTCGATCTGTCGTCCACGAGTTGGTATCATCATGCCCCACCAGAGGGCTGTGTCCGTTAAAGTCACCGAGTAAAATAAAGGAGCTGGCAATTGACTGAGTAATTGATTCAAATCCCCTTGTGGCACAAAATCGTTGGGTGGAAAATAAACACAGCAGACTGTGACTAAAGAAGGGATATGAACCGTACACACAGCCTGAAATGTGTGTGCAGTGTGAGTGAGTGAGTGAAGTTTTTGGCGCAAGACCCAATTTGGCTATACTGCGACAAACATTTGTTAAAATATTAAAAAAATTATAAAAAAAGCATTGATAAAAGTTTTAAAAAGATAAAATTTCAAATCACGTATTAAAAGTTATAAATAAAAAAAGCAAAAAAAATTTGGTGGGGGGTTTCCCCACCGTCAGACTGTATCTAAAACAAAAGCATTGATAAAACAAAATTTTTCTTAATAAAAAAATTTGTCTTAAACAATCTATGTGATTAAAAAATTGTCGGAACCTTTTTTAAAGGGTTGGGGTTATTGAGTAATAAGAAGAAGGATTGTTTTTTAAAATTCCTTATGGGGAAATTTTTCTTTAGAATACCCGAGTTCGTTTTCAATGTCATACACAATATGTCTTCCCATCCGTTGAATATTCTACATTTGTAGATTTTTGAGGTTTATGCTGAGCCATTTAAAACTATTACTGTTTTGGGGGTTCTTTTTTTGTTTTCATCCCGAGATTTTTTTTTTTTTTCGAATTTGTGTTATTGTTGGTCAGAAGGGGTTGATTATTGGGAAATTGACGAGGGGGCATGGTTAGAAGGTTTAAGAGGGGGGAACATATTATTTGGAGGGGCGTTATTAGGTGTAGGAGTAGGCGATTGAGGGTCTGAGACAGTAGCGCTATTGAAAAGGGTGGAAGAGGTTTGTTGGGTTGAAGATGATGCAGAAACAAGAGGATTTGGGTATATACCGGTTTTGCTTTGGGTGAAAGTGGCGTAATTTTAGAGGTGGACATTTATTTTTTTTTATTTTTCTTTTTCAAAAATTTTAAGTAGAAGATTTGGCAGCTTGAGCGTAAGTTTGAGATAATTGTGGGGGTTTTTAATTTTTGTCTAAGAAATATTTTTATTTGTTTTTATTTCCTGTATCTGTTTTTTTTTTCCATTTCGGGGATAATTTTAATCGGATGGATGGGGCTGGGGCAATTAATAATTTCGTTTCTAGAGCAATCCGGGGAAAATGCCCAACGGATGCACATCGAATGTTAATTGACCACGGCAAGAAGTTTGAGAGTGTCCGAGGAGTGAGTAAATTTTGAGTTTTATGGCGCAAAAATTTTTCATACTGCGCCAAACTTTGTTTAAACATTAAAAGGTTTATAAAATTTCTGTTAAAAAATTTAAAATCTTAAAAAAAGTATAAAATTCATTTTCAATATATTTAAAATTTGGGGGGGAAAAATTTCCCCCCACCAAGTTTGACAGGTATTGAAAAAAGTTATTTTCTATGTCTCTTTGGGAGTTAATTCCCCTTTGCTATAAGTCTTTCCATTTTTTAATGCAGTCGGGATTGATTCAATATCGTCTTCCACGTCGAAAACAATCATTTCTTCCTCTTCCGTTGTATATTCATCAAAAGTTTTTGGGTCTATGTGGAGCTTTTATGCTAGAACTGTTTTAATTAACTCTTTTCTTTTTTTTTCTATCCCGAAGTTTTTTTTTTATTTTTTAATGTGGGGGTGAAGGAGGTTGAGGGAGTTGGATGAGGAAGTTTCAATTGGGTAAAAGGCAACTGGGTATGGGAACAGGTGGTGAGGTTCAGAGACGCTAACTTGTGGTGGATGGCACGAGGGGGTTGGGGTTGAAGAAGATGTGGAAATAGGAGGATATTGATATATTTGTTTTAGGGGGAGGTTTGAATTTTAAAGGGACATTTTTTTTTGTTATGTTTTCACTGTTTGAGTAGTATTATTTATGGTAGAGGGGGCAGTTGAGCTATGTTTGAGAGAACTGTGGATTATTAATTTACGTGCTTGATAAGAAATATTTTTTTTTTTTTTATTTTTCTGTTTTTTTTTTCCATTTTGGGCATGATTTTAATCGGAGGTGGACTGGGCAATTTAAAATTTCTGAGTACAATCCGGGAAGTAACGGATGCACATCTAGAGCATGTTAATTGACCACGGCAAGAAGTTTTAGAGGTCCGAATTCCCGACACTTGTAACAGCGCAGAGGATTCGGTATATAGGGGCGGATTTTTAATTTAAATAACCAGTTTTATGTTAGTTGGGAGTTTTTGGGGTTTTTGAACGTTAAAATTAAGTGTTTAGTTAATAATGTGGAAAAGGGTTCTTCTGACCTGCACTACACCCTTCGAAAATTCGGGGTCCCCAGATGTACACAACAGGTTGTTCGGGAAAACCCTCGACAGGAATTTGATTTTTGAGGGGTTTTGGAGAATCTAGAAATGTTTTTGGCAGATAAGATTTTGATGAATGTTTGATTTGTTTCGAAATCACCTGATCGCATTTTTTTTAAAGGATTTTCCCGCCTATAGCTTGGGGAGGAAAAAAAGAAAAGGATTTTTGCATTTCATTTTTAGGGAGTGATAGATAAAAACGCAGTAAAGGGAGTCTGTTCAATGTTGAGAGTTGGGTAATACGAGGCCTTTACCCGCACGCGTAGCCATCAACGCGTATCCCCCATCCCGGCGGGCCCCCACCCCCCACGGAGTCCAACAAGGGAGGCAGTGTGCCGGGAACGGCCAAACCAGGCCGCGTACCCCGATACCCAGAACATAGTATACAGTCCAGGGTGAGGATCCAGGGGGAAACCCGACACCCCCTTTTCTGCAGCACTAACCCTAAGCGGTTCTTTTAAAACGAAGAGAGGTACTACCAGCCGATTGACAGGGTGAGTGATTTTATTTTTTTTGCAAGAGCCCATTTCGGCTATACTGGCCAAACATTTGTTTTAATTTCCATTAAAAGATTTTTTTTTAAATTAAAAAATTTTCATTAAAGATATGTTATATTTAAGCATGAAAATTATTAAAAAGTTTTAAAATTCATATTTAATTGTTACATTTTTTTAAAGTCAAAAGTGGGAAATACAGGGGGATGTATTACCCCAACATGTCAACAAGATCTAAAATAACGGAAAAAAAACAAAGAAAAGTATAAAGTAAAAAATTTAAAACATGACAGAAATGTAAAATTTGTATTAAAATACAATTAAGTATGTTGTAAAAAAGTTTTTAAAAATTTGTTTTTTTAATTCCCATTTTTTTTGTTACGGGGGTTGGAGCAACGTGTAAGGAAACGTAGCAAA
>BMAV01026335.1:0-17116 GCA_019973955.1 Trichonephila inaurata madagascariensis | reverse complement strand
TCGGAAAACAACCACAAACACAAACAAAAAGCAAATATGATCTCTCGTTTCTCTTTTTTCGCCTTCAAGAACCTTTTCAGCAAGATCCCACCTGGAACGGATTTAAAAATAATTTTCTTCCTAATCTTTTCTATTAAAGAAATTCATTCCTTCTCTCCTCTTTCCATCAAATACGGTAGCCGGTCCAAAGACGGGGTTAGATGTTATGAGGATGTGACATCATTTTCACTTTGCTCACATTCAAAAGCGAAACCAAAACTTGATGCACTTCATTCCACCGGTGTAGTTTCGCTGCACTCAATGTGGATTGCTATTTATACTTATGTGACTTCAACAAATTCTTCTATTTTCTCAACTAATTCTCATGAGTGAATACTATAGCTTTCTCTTAGGATCCACGTAAATGTATAAACATTACCGTTACCGATAATCCTACCCTAGAAGCCCTGCCTACTGGCCCTTTTTTGAGAAACGTTGAATTGTGTAAGATGGTGGGTCGGCCTGTTTGTGTAATTAAAACTTAAATGTATATCTCTAGTCTGACCGGTGTGTTTTCATTTCTAGTACACCATTTTTTTCTATTATATACATCACACAAAATAATTATAATAGTAATCTTTCATAAGAGTTTAACCCTTTATCTACCGACGGTATAAGTACCACTCACTTTAAAATTACATAGAATAACCATTTTTACGAACACTCTGACGATCCCAAAGGGAAAATTTTTTTTAAAACCCCTCTTCAAAATTATTGCAGCCGGGTCTATGAAGAGCATTTTTAGGGGGGCGAATAGTTTTTTTAGGAAAATTTCGTTTTCAGCTGAGCTTTTAAACGGATTGCGAAGATTGTCATTTTGTTCCCAAAAAAAAGTTAATTCAAAAAGGTAATTTTTTTTTTTTTTATGTTTATGAAGATCTTAAAAACGATTTGACTATTTAAGTGAATAATTATGTAATTAATTTTACAGTTGAATAATTTAATTAATTAATTAGCCTAACGGGTTAAATTTCCCCAAAATTTGAAAATTTTTTTTATTTATATCCTTAATTTTTTAATGTGTGGGTTCAAAAATATTGCATAAAAAATGCGTGAAACATAATGGGGAGATAAAAAAGGGTTAAAATTGCGAAGAATATGAATACAAAATTAGAAAAAAATGTGCTCTACATCAGATTTGCGTTTATATTTTATTATGCACGGCATTCTGCTTTAGGTGCCTGGATCACACTTCCTTTAGCAAATGTATGCAATCGTCTATATAAATTATTATTTCATAATTACAATCCTTAAAACGGAATAAATTTGCTAAAAAGAGAAAAATAGAATCGATTTTTAAAATACCCTTGGAACAAATACTATAGAACCTTTTAATTTTTCCATAGAGTATGTTACCATAACCCTCCATAGATTTATCGTGCATTAATCTTTTATGTGGTGAGTCTTTAGTGGTGCCAAGACAGAAACAACATTTTGTTACTCTGGGTAAAAAGACAAATATATTCCATAATAAAGGGAAAAGATACCATAATTTCTATATAATTTTTATCCATAAAGAGAAAAGATTTGTAAAATATAAATAAATTAGTCTTAAAAATTAGCAACTATTTTGTAATGTGGACTTCTTAAAATAAAGATTTGACGAAAAATAATATTTATGTGCCAAGAAACTAAGAACTATATATAAAAATATTTTAAAAATATTTTTTGAAGTTATACTTCTTTTGGGACGTTAGAGAAATAGAATGAGGGTAAATTTTTACAATGCGCGTACCCCGTCACGGATGTGACGCACACCATCACGAATGCGAAAATCCTCTTTGTCTAGAAATATACAGAACGGGGAAAATCATTCCCTCCTTCAAAATTCTCAGAAAAATATTTCTCTTCACTTACATGAAGAAGGGGACACCCGGATTTGAACCGGAGACCTCTCGATCTGCAGCCGAATGCACTACCACTGGACTATACACCCGCGTCAGCGAACCTTTGCTTTGCGTTCCGTAGGAACGCATACGAAAATGCTTTGTCTAGAAATATACAGGATGGGACAAATCATTCGCACCTTCAAAATCCTCAAAAAATTTTCTCTTCACTTTCCTGAAGAAGAAGACTCCCGAGTTTGAACCGGGAGCTATCCACTGAGCTATCCCATCGCGTCAGCGAACCTTTGCTTTACGTTCCATAGGAACGGATACGAAAATGCTTTGATTAGGAATATGCAGAATTTGACAGATCATTGCCGCATTCGAATTTCTCAAAAAAATACTTCTCTTCACATCCCTGAAGAAGGGGATACCCGGATTTGAACCGGAGATCTCTCGACCTGCAGTCGAATGCTCTACCACTGAGCTATCCACCCGCGTCAGCAAACCTTTGCTTTGCGTTCCGTAGGAACGTGTACGAAAATGTTTTGTCTAGAAATATGCAGAACGGGACAGATCATTCCCGCCTTCGACCCCCTCCCCATATTATTGGTCCTATTGTCCCTGTGCGAGGGTGTTTAAATTTATTTTAAATCGTGATTATCTCAGGTTTGGCTGGTCCGATTGACTGAAGGTTAGTATCGTTCAGCTCTGCTCGTGAACACCTTTCGTCCTGGGCTCAGCTTGCCCTGCTAAAGACTTATAGAATGATTTTAATCTTGTTACGCCAAAGAAGTATAACTTCTTATACGTGCGTACATAAAATACATAATAAAAATAAAATACATAAAATATTTTTTATTTATAAAATATTTTTTATTTTTATTTTATTACAATGAAACAGAAAACCTTCTAATTTAAAAATGAACTCATTTCACTTTTAAAAAAGCATTAAAATGAGAAGTAAATGTAAGTGATACCACTTAATGTATTTGGAGTTCTAGATAATGTTTATTTTGTTACACACGATCGCTATGAAACGTTGCAATTAGAGATATGAAATAAAATCTTTAATGCATTACATCACTAAAACCAAAACATAAAATAATCATTTGATTTGCAGTTTATTTGATATTTTCTTTATTAAAAAAAGAATCACGCGATATGAATTTTTGTTTTAATGATGCAGAAACTTTCCCTTCATTTTAAGACACCGTTTCATCAGTTTTTCAAAATGTAACGCGTAGCAACACCAAGATTGAAAGCTTTTATTACTCCTAAATAGCAGATATATTGAAAAACTGAAGCTAAAAAAACTTGTTTAATTGATTAATTAAATTTTGATTTAGTGCTTAAAGGACTAGGCTATAAGGCTTTTTCAACTGTAACTCATTATTATATCAGCAACCCATGATTAATTTTTTTAATTATAAAATTAATCTTATAAGAAATAGCAAATTATATATTTTCTTAAAACTTAAACTGCAAGACAAAATCTTATAACCTTCCAACTGGATTGTTATTGTTAATCATAAGTAAAATTAGTAAATTAATTTATTTCCTATAAGAAAATGACAGTTTAGTATGTAACAAATGGAGGAATATGCATTCAGCTCTGAAACTGAGTTTATAAGTATAGTTGGAACTATTTTCGGGGATGTCTCAAGCCATGGGACAACTCGTCACAGGCCCAGGGCCTCACCTTCGGAGGGGGCCTCGTTTTATTCTCGACTCTGTCTTGATTAGATCATGATCCGGATAATTTTAATGGCAAAATATTAGTCCTGTACATAAGGGGTGTCAAACTCGCGGCCCGTCCAATATATCAGCACACTAATATAGGAACTCAAACTCAGTGGCGCAACAACCCTTGAGGGCCAGGGCCTATTGTGCCCATCCCAGTATACGTGACCATTGAGCGCTGAGGTGCATGAGCAGATGTCTCGATCACGTGGTCAGTCTGAAGCGATACCCCTAGTGTTGAAGTCCCCAAGCCAGCATGGTACTCATTTATCGACCCACTGCAGTAGTGATGAAAGACTGAGTCGACCTTGCCCAGTCAGGGAAAAGAATCTGGACCTGTGGTGTGGAAGCGCCATTCGCTACCACTCGACCACTGGGCCTCTGATATATGATAAAATTTTTAAAAAATTCTTCCGAAAAATAGTAGCAGAAAAGAGGTGTCAGTGCTAGACGTAAACATTACTTATTTATTTATTTATTTTTGTTCTTTTATATGTTTATTCTAATGTATTGTTCGAAATAATCCTACGTTTCTATATAAATATTAATTCTTTTTGCGGTCCACCTAGAGTTTGACACCCTTGCCGTACATATTCTCCAAAAAAACAGGGAATTTCTAATTGCATGTCAACTGTCAAAAGTGGTAAGAATGAATACGTAATGACCATTGTCCATCTCTCGGCCTAAGCTTAATATCATAAGCAATCATTCAACTCATTTAGTTGAAATGTGACCATCGACGGAGCCGATTTACGCCTAGGTGTATGAGATTGTGAGTCGTGTGCATTAATTTTTTCAAATTACCGTTTGTACGAGTATTTGACAATACTGTACACTTTTAAAGATCTCAGGTAAGGCCTACTTTTGTGTGGGGCCCAGGTCTTCAGATGTCCCTGAGAATTTCAGGAATATAATACACTAAGATTCATCCAAAAATAATTGAATTTTTTTCAATAGGTACCCTAATCTATTTTCTCTGTCTTAGAGAAAATAGGCATGATTTTTTTTTACCTCATTATACTAAATATACATCAAAATTGAGAATATACTTAACTAATATGGAAATTTATCACAATTTTTTAGTTGAAAGTTTGCTTTTAATTGTTTTTAAACGTACTTTTAAGAATTCAAGCATGATAATAATCTTTTTATCAGTACACTTATAAACATTATTTAATAATCAAATGGTATAAGGAAGAAAAATTTGTTTCACCAAATGCTTCATTTATTAAAAGGTCATCATTGTGACAAAAATATTTTACTAAAACTGTGTTCTTTATTATCTTCTAAAGACCTGACAATGTCAGATAAGCTCCAGAAGTTTGTTGACAAAAAAAAATCTATAATAATGAAGGGATCGGATATTAAGTTCCCTTTAGAATGTCCGATGCGTCGCAGAATGTGATCCAGTGAAACTAGATGGTCACAGCATTTTTTACAATGGGGTTTTCTACCACTATCGTAGGCAAGACATTTTAGGTGGCTACTTATTATTAGTCCAGCCAGAGCAGTCTAAGAGTAAAGGTCACAAAAAAATTATCCTTTGGGTGCTTTATTTATTTATTTTTTATTTAATTTATTATTTATTTATTTATTTTTGGAAATCAAATGTGACCGTGGCTCCATGACTGATCTGGAGAGACCAGTGATAGCCAACCTTCTTCAAAAGAGTGTCCTTATCTGTTAAAAAAATATATACGTACTACTTTCATATTCTACAACAAACAAAAATATATGAAAAGTAAAAAAACGAAAGTTAATTTTAGGTTTATTATGGGATTTTTTACGCAAATAGTACATTTTTTATGGAAGTCTGCAAGTAGTGAAAATTTAAAATTAATATAAGTTAAAATCAAAAATTTCAATCAGTTGGGTTAGATATAAAATAAAGTGGAGTAACTTAAGACATATTTAATTCTAAATAGTTGTTAAACATTTTGTACTTGCTTAATGGGGCTTTTAAATTTCTATTTTTTTTTCATTTATATTAGAATTAGTACTTGAAAATGTTAAAAAGTTTGGTTGTTTTAGATATATATCAGTTAATTTTGACATTATTATGTTCATAATAGAAAACATTTGTTCACAAACATCCGTGTTGATCAAACATACAATAATATCTGACAGCCAATTAGAATAAATTTACAAAAAATTGCTTGTTGGTACAAATTTTAAAATTCCATATATTTCAGATCACTTGCAGGCGAAATAAGTTTGTTGTATTTCCTTTTTAATTTAAAGTGGTACTTAAGGTCAATAATATCGATTTGGATTTCAGGTTGGTAAGAATTAACGTCTTGCAGAGAAATAGAAAAAGGATTTTTGAAAAGCTCAGCGGTTTTTTTTTATCTTGAAAAACATTAAACCTAGCATTGGATGAATACAGCAAAATGGATAATAAATTTTGAAATCTATGATCACTCGGAGAAATATTAGCTTTAGTTAATTCCTGTATTAATGGGAATTGTTAATCTTCTTTTCACCAAAATTCAGACAAAAAATAGCAAAAGTGATATACGACAAATTAAGTTAGGCAAAGTACAGTTTTTCCCTATATAGGAGTACAAAAATGTCCTTCACCACCTACCTGCTACAGGGGACGGTTAGATTTCCCTCCCCCCCCTGGGGTTAGAATTCGAAGTATTCATGGTATGACCGAAAGACGCCATCTGAAAAAGGGGACGGAGATTCCCCTTCCCCCCTTGGGATTTAAAAAGAATTCATTCTATGTCTGGGTGCGAAGGAAAGCAGTTCTGTCTTTGTGTTTTTTCTTTGAGTGTTTTTTATTTAAAATAAATCTTAATATTTAAATTTTAGACCCCATGTTTTTAATATGTTTCCGTACCCATTCATAGTAATCAAATTTTAGTCACTATAATCTTAAATTAAAATTTTTTAAATGTCCCATTATATCGGTCCCAAAAGCTTAGTTCCATATCCAATCTTCATTCTTAAGTACCAAACATTCACTGGATAATTCATTGTTTTCTTTCAGATATTTCAAAGCACGCTCCTTCAAATTCCGAAGTTTCGAGAGTGCACTTGTTTGGGAAATTCAGCGCTCTCAACGATGAAAGAGTAATATTTGGAAGAATATTTTCTATCTTAATTCAATTGATTAAGTGTATTCTAAATAAATTTTGAAGGGTTTTTTTATGTCTAAGACAAACGAATTGTAATAAATTATAAAAAAGTGTGTTTTATTATTATCTTTTTTCAAATTTTTTAATTTTTCAATAAGTCACTGTTACAACTCCAACATGGCACACGTGCGATGGGTTGGACACCCCTTAACTGGACTAACAGGTGGTCATCTGAAATGTATTTGTTATGATAGTGGCAGAAAAATAAACCCCACTTGTGAAAAATAATGTGACCATCTAGTTTCACCGAATAACATTCTAGGATGCATCAGACTGTTTAAAGGGAACATCCGATCCCCTTATTTTGGCGGTCAAGAACCTCCTGAAGCTGATTTGACATATTTCAGATCTTTCGAGGATAATAAGCAACAACAAAAATAGTACTTATTTATACGAGAATGAAAATATCTATCTGTTTATTTCATTACCAAGAAAGTTGAATAATGATAAAAAAATAAAGATTTCAAAGAGGCTTTTCAAAAAAACAACTTTTCTTTAACAATTTTTTAATAATGGATTATGGTACCAGATAATATAGCATGATACTTTTGATTTCCCTTCCAGTAGCATTAATTATCCAAAGTCTGTATTTTGCATAGAAAATATTTGTTTATACATCGGGTTCTACATTTTTTACAGGGTTTTTATCTTAACGTATATTTTCTTTATTTTTTTCACGAGACTTTTAAAAGAGAAAATTATTAACATATATGTTTTTATACTAAATTACGTCATTTATTAATCAGACTATTCAGAGGAATATTCCTTTTGTTAAAAAAAAATTGACTTCCTTGATTCAAGTTTTATACAATTATTTCTGATGCAATGTGTAAATATTAAGGCGACAGTAAATTTATAATTTTAAATTTAAAGAAAATCAATGTTTGTCGTTAAAAATGTGATAAAAAAAAGAAAATATAGGAATAAATACAAATAATAAGGGGAAAATTTTCCATTTTAACTTGGTTATGTAACGAGGAAATAAAAATACCACAGAAACAATATCCTTCCTGGATTCACAATAGTTGAACTAAAGCTACTGCACGCAATATATTTTGTTTATTTAACATTTTTTTTTTCAAGAATCATAGAACTTTCACAGCAGACTATTATTTTTGAAAAAAAGAAAATTCTAACGGTTTCAGACATGCTAACATGTATTTCCTTCTGTTTTGTTAAACTTTTCATTATATCACGTGTTTAATACAAAGCACGCTAAAAAAAATCACATCAATACTCCGTATAAAAATGGTTCTCATTGGTTTTGTACCTGCTTTTGATTCCATTCAAAATTCACGATGAATTCATTTGTAATAATAGCACTAATTTTTAATCTGGCAGTTACTGTCTTTGCTCAAAGACGTGGTGGTAACAATGGTGGTGGTGGTGGTAACAGAGGACCACCCCCTGGAGGACCTCCACGTGGTGGACCTCCTCGTCGAGGACCAGGTGGACCGCCAGGTGGTCCACATCGAGGACCTGGTGGGCCACCCGGTGGTCCTCATGGACATGGAGGACCTCGAGGTCCACCCCCAAATTTTCTCGAAATGTTCTCTGCTTGCAAAACATTGGGGGAAGCGATGAGAAATGAACATGAAAGTAAGTTTTATTAATGTATAATTTACTTACGCGTTTTTATGAATTAACATTAAAAAATAAATTTTCCACATATCTTGAATTTCAAAATTTAATATAAGTATAAAAAAATTATGATTATTTTAAATTTTGAAAAAAATTATCTTATTTATGGTATAAATCCTATTTAGGAAATATATTTCATATTTATAATTCGGTTATTGAATTCCTTTTTATTTCTTTTATCTTTTTCGGAAAAAATTGCTAAAAAAGGCAATCTTTGTTAACGTTTTGAAGAAAAAAGATATGTGATACTGTTAAACATAAAATGAGATCTTCAGTCTAATTATGAAGTATTTTATTACCAATAAATAATAGTTTTATCTAGTTGTATTAAATATCCCTGTATCTTTTTGTTGCAGAACTTATGCAGAGTGGCGAAATAGGTCCTAGAAATTGTCAAGAACAAGATCATAAAGTGAGTATTTCTTTCATTAAAAATCCTCTTTGTCTCTCTTCAATCAGTAATTCTAGTTTTTCATTTTATACAAAATAATGATTTAGTTTTCACGCTGCATTTTTCACTCTAGTTCACTGAACTAATTTTCACTAGTTACTCTCTATCAAAATTATCGAATATTATATATGTTTTAAAAGTAAATAATTTCATAAAAATTAAATGTTTTCATTGAATTTTAAAATACAACTATCTCTGATTTTTTTTAATGCATTGATTTCTTTTATGTGTAAATTTGTGTAAATCATATGCATAAGCTCAATTTTTTTTAGTCAAACTTGAAGAAGCACAGAAGTGTTCTTTAAGGTATCCGCCTACTTGCGACAACTTTTTTTTTAAAAAATGGAGATATGGGGATTTTTTGTGATTTTTAGATTTATTTTTAATATATTTTAAGGAAAAAATCGTAAAATTGAAAATAGAAAAAAAAATGCATTATTATTAAAATGAGAAAAAACTGTTGGAAATGTACAAAAAATTACATAAACGGGGCCCGCTTTGTACAAAAATGTTTTGAACAAATTTTCAATTTTCAAAATTTTAATGCTTAACTTTGTAATTCATGTTTTGAAATGACCTTGAGGAAATAATAGATTTTTTTAAATTTTTTACAAAAACTAGAAGCATTCTATCTTAGTTGCAGAAATTTGCCAAAAAAACAGGGATTATTTATTCACTAAGGACTGTAAGTTTAGAAATAAAACAGTTATAGATAAATCTGAAGGTCAAAACTTACTATCAGTGTTATACGAAACATTTACAAAAAATTTCAAACGGCAAATTAGTTTCAAAACGTTTTAAGCAATCCCCTGTCCCCGTTTGAGATTTTCAGAAAAAACAATAACAGTAAAACGCATTTTAAAGTTTGACATCTTTTGTAAAGTTATGGCATCTTCTCTTACTAAAACACTTGTAGTTTTTGTTCTAGTGAATAAAAAATAAAACGCTTGGTATTTTTATTAAGCTAATAAGATGGTCTATAAAATAAAATCATAGAAAAAAAAAATGGCCAATTTTTGAAAAAAATCATGATTTTAGGGGAGTCGGATACCTTAAGTTAAACATATCTACAACTGGTCTAAAAGAATAAGTTTTAGCTGTATACAACCCAACCTGTTTTTATGGAGGATAAGGACTGCATAAAAAAGTCACTAAAAAATTGATATATTGATTTGACAAAGGCATTTTCATTCATTCTTAAGGTAATATTTCTTTTACGCGGTGTATAAAGACCACATAAAGAAGTATTCCTTAGGACATATTTACAAAATAGCGAAAAAATTATTTTTTAGAGATTATAAGGCTGGAAAATCTTTAAAGAGAAGCTAATTGTTAAAATTGCGATCCATATCTATACAAATATTGTAAAAAGATAATTATCGAACCGAACCTCTCAGCCTTAACCTTTAAATCCTTTCCATAACTGCTTCAAATATATTTTTTATAATAGCCAGTAAAGATTTAACTCTGTTTCATTTATTCTCTTGAATTTTCTATATGAAACTTGAAATGGAGCTTAGAGATTGAACCTCATAATCAAGTTCTTAAACGCGATGTTCGTACATGCTAATGCACTCTCTATGCTAAACTTCTAGATACTTGGGATATTCACCTCTCGAATTACAGCCTTTTTAAACACAACTTATGTTTTAACGATTATATATTTTTGTCAAATCTAGCAACTTGTAAGTGTAATAAATGGGACCACCCATCCATTCTAGTATGAGGGTCAGAAGGAAGATTAGCCATAGTCAAAACAAACTCAATTTATTAACAATTCGCAACGACGTAACAAATTTCTACAACCCAAGTTAAGAAATGCACCAATAGTTAAATATGGGAGCAATAGCGAAGTAAATGAGGTACTAGAAGATTTAAATATAAATCGGATCACTTATTCTTAGCAAGTCCTAGCAATACACTTTCTAATAATTGAAGATAATTTCTAACCTAATCTAATTCAAACCGACGCAAACCTAATTTAATAACTAATTGACCAAATCGTCACTCTTAAGGTATCCGACTACGTTCGGAACCGTGATTTTAAAAAAGCGCATAAATGGATAATTTTCATGATATTTAGTGTCACTTAGATAAGAATACATGTATAAAATTGTTTTAAGGACACATTTTGACAAAAAAAAAATTATTTAAATTCAATATTTTGGCAAAAAATTAACTTAGAATAACATTTTTCAAAATGTTCTCCTTTTATAAAAAATTATTCTAAAATAATAATATTTTGTGTGTGTGTGTGTGTGCTTATATAAAGTAAAGACTTCTCCAGAGTGTCTGAACTATTTTTTTTTTTGAAAAATTCACATTATTTTCAGAGTTACAACCCGTTGAAATAATCATCAGCATTTTTTTCTTAAAATTTCTCCCCTCTGTTCTCGTAAAACATAAATAAACCCACTTCTAAGTTATATATTTCAAATATTTCAAAAATTCTAGTTGAGCCTCTGTACAGAGATCTGAGCTATATACAGGCAAAATATTATTATATTATTATTATTATTAAAATATTATTATTATTTTCGCGAAAGGAGAATATTTTGAAGATTAGTCATTCTATGTTCATTTTTTGTCAAAATATTGTACTTAAATAATATCTTATTTTAATACTATTCTTAAAATAATTTTATATACATTTTCTAATCTAATTGACACTAAATATCATAAATATTATCCATTTATACGCTTTTGCAAACTAACGGTTCCGAACGTAGTCGGATACCTTAATATTAATCAAATAATCTACGAAGCGGTTTCGCCTAGCTTTTACGTTAATCACTACTTGCTATCCTGTTAGCTTCTAGCCTCTCTCCTTTCGAACTTGAGAGTAAATCTTTAGATACCAGCCTTGATTGAAATAATTCGCGTCTTCTTCAGAGGAAAGTTTTTAATAGAATAACATTTACAGAACCATTATTCACCAAGAGGATTAGTATGAAGAACGCGAATAGACCCGTTACAGTAAGACATTTCGTCATTTGTTTTACCTTTTAAGCACTAAGTCCTCTTAGAATCGGCATATAAAAATATTATAAAATTGTAATTAATGCTTAAGAAATTGGCTGATATGATCTGCATGTACATACTGATAGAATATAAGCGATTCTAAGCTGTAAGATCTATACAATATTATGGGGAATTTACTTATACGGAATCATACTGTCAAACATCACTAATCCCTTAAGAAGTCTCAGGGGTGTTAAATTTCTCTAGAGGTTTGAAAATATAAACAATTTCCAAGCAGGTATAATTCTTTTAAATTTAAATTAAATGATTCGAATCTTTTACACATTATTTATAAAAGAATGGGGCTTCAGAAAAGTATAAAATTCTTAAAATATAATAATAATTTTAAAAATCACATAAACATATGAAAATTTTATAATAAATATTAAGTATTTTTTGCCTTGCGCAAGGTATTTTCTAAAATAGTAGCCTCTGATGTACAAAATTTTGTGTAGAATTATAAAATGTATCATACTCTTTAAACCCTACCTAATTTTAGCATTATATATCTTTTGTATTTCAAAATATTTGTAAAATATTGCAATTTTTTAAATATTTTTTAAATATATATATATATATATATATATATTTTATTCATTAAAATATATAAGTTATTATTCTATTTATAAAAAAATAGTTACAGTGTAATAAGAATACATTTAACTTTAGAAATCAACTTATAGCTAGTAATTAAAGCTACTATTTTAGAAAAAAGCATGCGCGACGTAAAACTTATTAAATATTTTTTATAGAAAATTTTCTTATTTTCATATGCTTATAATTTTTAAAATTATGATTATATTTTAAACATTTTATACTTTTTTGAAGCCCCATTCTTTTATAAATAACGCATAAAAGATTCGAATTATTTAATTTAAATTTAAAAGAATTATACCTGTTTGAAAATTGTTTATATTTTCAGACTTCTAGAGAAATTTTTTTAACACCCCTGAGACCTCTTAAAATTCCACATAAAAAGTTGCATAAAAAAAAAAAAACGCATGAAAAAATGCATGGGAAAAAACGCATAAAACAGGTTTGACTGTACACTCAAATAAAAATCTTTTTTAAAAAAATACGTCTAAATATATTTATACATAAAACAACAATGCAATCTCTGTTCAAAGTGTTTGGTGAAATATATATTTTGGGCAAGATATTTACCCATATCTACAGAGTTCAGTGTGCTTCTAAGTACTCACCGTACGATGCTATGCACATATGTACAAGCACTGAAACACGAAAAGGCATCTTTTGGAATGTTCTTCCATTCGACAGTTACGTTTTATTGAATCTCTTTGACCACACATGGGGCTAAAAATGATGACTTGCTTTTTAACAACAACTTTAATTTAGTGTAAAAAGATTTAGAGACAAATGTCAGCAGCTTTTCGGGCGGCGAGAACCTCTCCCAGCGAGGAACAGTACAACGACTTAACATTCCATACAGAAACAACTCGAAACAAACAACATGTTGTCGTCGCGCAAAAGATAAATACAGTCGACGACATTGGTAAAAGACATGACAGTAAAACAAATTATTTTTAACAAAATACATATAAAATAGAAATTGTAAATAATGATAAGAATTGAACAGGGATTAAATATAGCATATAAATGGAAATAATAACCACATTAATAGTAACAAGTAATATATATATATATAAAAATTAAGTCAATTCTTACTTAGATCAACAAAGAAAAGTTTTATTTTAGCTACTTTTCATTAAATAGTTATAATTAATATAAATATGTATATACATATGACTGAATCACAACATTAAGTAGTAATTAACTTAACTCAGTGGCTCGACATCCCATGAGGGACAAGGCCTACTGTGCCGAACTCAGTATACGCGACCTTGGGCCCTGAGGTATATGAGCAGATGTTTCTGTCAGGTGGTCAATCTGACACGAAAACCCCCAGTGTTAAGTTCCCATGCAAGCTTGGTACTCATTTTATCGACCCATTGAAGGGATGAAAGGCCGAGTCATCCTTGCTCAGCCCAGGGCTTAAGAGGTAATTAATTTTTATTAATTATCATTAAAGTATCGTATTGTCATCAAAAACAATCGTGTATATAAAATTTTAGTTCATCTGAATGCTTTAAAACATGAGAAAAAAACCTTTTCAAGTTTTGACACAAGTCACCAAAAAGGATGCCAACGTAGCTGTGTATTCGTAATTCTTTAAATAATTAGTTTAAATCAGTTAATTTTTATTAATTATAATTAAATTATTGTACTGTCATCCAAAATAATCATGCAAATAAAATTTCAGCTCACTTGAGCGCTTTAAAATGTAATTTATTAACGATTGAAAATTCCACCAAGATAAATAAATAAATAAATAGAGAGCGTGGGCTAATAGTAGGAACTGAAAAATACAATTTGAATAATAATAAAAATACAGTTTGAATAATAATAAAAATACAGTTTGAATAAAAATATAATTTCAGTTATGATGAATACAGTTTGATAAATAGAAAAATACAATTCCATCCAAACACTCCTCAATCGTCTTAAATCTTTTGACTTTCACAAAAATCGTCGAAACACTTCTACACACACTTCAAAGATACAATATATTGTCCATACACCAATGAAAGCAGTTGATGGTAATCTTTTGATGTCTTTAAAAAGTTACATATTGACAAGTTGATCCATGTTGTTTGTTATAAAGCCACTGCGTGCACTTTCGAATTATGCGTAACAATACAAAATGTCCGAACGAAATACTGCATGTCAGAGCAATTACACACATACAGATGCATTTATAGCATGTAAATTTTACTGCACATATGAACTTTTATCAACGAGCGAAGATTATTATCCGAAAATTTTAAACAGAGGTTGTATATAAAAAAGCATGTTCAAAAATAGTGTCAAATATAAATCTTATATTGAATTTTAAATTTTATAAAAGGACTTTTGATTTAAAAAAATCATGTGTATCATGTTTTGTTGAAATATAGTAAAGATTAAATATAGGAATGGAAATTATTTTTTTAAGGATTAAATTATTTACTATTCCCATCCTAAGCTAAGCGTAACTAGTAAATTAGTCTAATTTACTAGTCTAATGAGTCTAATTTCTGAGGTAATTTTTTTCTTATTAAAATTTATTCAACGCTGCGACTTTTTTACACTCAGATTTAAAATTTTACATTTAAGATTGTATTCATTTGTATCAAATATAATCTTATGTGGAAGTTAGTGAATTTCTCATTTTAAATTTCTTATGTTTGATATTAGATGTTTTATGTATTGTATAGTAATGGATATGTATTTATGTGTTATGATATATTTATGATTACGTAATGTAAAAATAATATACATATATATATAAGTGTGTGTATGTGTAATAATTCACATTAATTTTCTCTTGAAGACTTTTTAATTTGGAGTGGTTCTGAGGACTATTAACAATACAAGACCTCGCCTATATAATTAACTTTTATCTTAGCCGCCTAACTAGATTTAATCGTAACTTTTTAACACTTCAAAATTTCAAACTTAGCATTTTTTTATTAGTGGTAACAAATTCACCTCACACGATATATATCGCACACTATAAGGAGCTTTTCGCGGAAGTCATGTGATTCTTAGAACTTCCGGCATGTATTTTGTTCATAAACCTCAGTTAAATGGAAAATTCCCGCCGCCTCTTGTTATTGTCACAGTGTTATGTTAATCCCTATCCTGCTTTTTGTGCAGCTGCTTATCTGTGTACGTGATATCCTATACATGTAAATAGAAAATGATTATTATTCTACAAAATGTATCCACATCAATCCACTCAAGCTTTCTACATCCATAATAGTTAGTTTTTGATCGATAAATGATGAATAGTCAATTACAAGAAGTCATACTGCTCCTCGAATCGTTATGTATATATATATAATGTTACGAAATTTGTGTAAATAGTGTAAATAACGTATTTGGGTGTTTAATGCATTTATATTACTCTATGTTATATTTATTTTACGTTAAAGTTGTACTATTCACAAGCATTGCCGCCCCTTATATTATAATGGCGATTCAATGAGAACTTGGCGAAATCTTGGTGGTAGAGCCAAGTTGGCATCACTTTTGGCAACCAAGTTGGCTGCCAATTTGGCGACTTTGGAGACCCTTTTGGCGTCATTGGTGACCATGTTGGCGAGTTTAGGACCCTCTGGATTCTTCTAGAAAGTAGTGGATCTCGCCACTAAACTCAGGCTTTATGACGTGTGCGGATTTTTCTGGAAATTTCCATCGGGTTTATAAATAGAGTAATGCCAGCTGCAGTGAGTCAGTTTGATTTTAACCAGCGAAGAGTGAGGATTGTTTTGACTAGCGATTAGCTCGGTTGTGCTTGTGAATAATCTTTTACATACGTGTATTCTTAAACACTGACAATTGTGTTCGAGTGCTTTTGAAGGTGTAAAGACCTTCGGAGATTTACTTAGTGAATATTGGTGCTGAATCCATTATTTAAAGGATTTGATTTTTGATAATAAATTCGCATTGCTCTTAAAGAACTGTTTATTTTCTTTGTGATTGTTTTGCATAAAATCCACGAACCCGGATCTACGTAACAATATACATAACAATTCGTTGAGTAGTATGCTTTCTTGTAATGATATATAGCTATTAATACTAACTACGTACTACTTGTACTAAACAATTGATACTACTGTAATTAACTGCTATATATACAGGAGATCTTTCGCACTTTATGGAAATAATATATATATAATTAATTTTTATCTATAAATGCCGTTTTTTATGCGACACTTTCCTTCTATCTGATAGCCATGATTCTTGACTATAGCTCTAGCTCGAATTTTTTCCATGAAAGTAAACTCTGCCCTCATGCCAATTTTGCTCAATTCCTCTTGAACTGTTTTCCGAAGTCCGTTCAGTGTGATTGAAAGCCGTTTTCTTAAGGCTTGTTTTAATAAATCGAAAGCACAAAAGTACATTGGGGAAGTATCAGGTGATTTTGCAGGTATTTCATCATTCAATGTGATATACTTTATTCCTGTTTCTTATTTCTTTCTTTGCTAAATAATTGGCAATTGATTAGAGGCTTTGTTCATAGGAAGCTCAAATTTATCAATATCCTTTCCATATAAGGCTCGAATTTCTTCTTCAAAAATTGGTTCTAAAATATTCTCTGATAGTAGAGTGAATTAATTTTGGCTTTACTTGAGACTTTTTTGATTTTTAATTAGCTGTTGTTACAAAAAATTTAACCCTTTATCAAA
>BMAV01026334.1:33989-56490 GCA_019973955.1 Trichonephila inaurata madagascariensis | reverse complement strand
GACAGAACGTATCGAAGGAGTCAAACTTCTCTAGGATTGCTCACTACGAAAAAGATCCAACAGAAGTTGCAATGAGAAGGAAGAGGGAAAAAAAAGAATAGGAGGAGTAAAGGAGGATGAAAGAATAAGAGGAAAAGAAGTGAAAGAAAGAAGTGATCCGCCGCATTACTTCAAGGAATTCCTTTCACGCAGTCGGGTCGATGGTAGTGAGACAATTTAATCGGGTCTCCTCCTTGGCCGTGGAAGAGAAATAACTCAGAAGAGATCGAAAACAGTTCTGTCTCGCGAGTCTGGCTCTGTCACGACTGGCAGTGAGAGAGAGGGGTGGCTCTGTTATTCCAGTCGTGTTTGGTTGTAGTTGCTCTTTTCTTGCATTCCTAACACGGTCGTTTGGAGAAGGGAAAGTAAGAAAGTAGGTGATATGGATGATGGGCTCATTTATAACCGTTCATTTATGGGAGGCAGAAGTGTTTGGAGAGAATCTTAGAGCTGCAGTGGGGTTTTTTATTGTTTTTCTGCTGGCACATAAAAATGTAACGGTAATCGATGATTATTTTGTTATGTTAGTTCACTTTCGTGGGATACTATGTATCGTTACTTGGTTAACGAATTATTTTGATAACAGATTACAACAAACAAGTAGATATTTCTTTCATATTGCTTTAGGAAAATAAAAAAAATAATAGTTATTATTTTAAGTGAACAATTACAAAATTTACATTACTCTGGGGGAATAGATTTCTCAAATAACAAAAAAAAAAAAAAGCTACTCAGTTTCTATAACAATAATAGTGTTTAATATGATGTTTTGTTGGACCATTCTTATTTCTTAGCAAATTTTATTTTAAATTAATTTTTTCTGAAATTAATTTAACTATAACACAGTATTATTAATATTGTTGTGAAAACACATACTAATTTGCTTTACAATTTTTTTTGTGGACCCATTTTATAGCATGATGAAGAAGTTGCAAATTATTTATGAGTGGCTTTTCTTTATTAAAATCATAAATCACAAATCCATATTTTAAACAATACATAAAATTTCCATATTATTCCATAGGCTTATCGTATCTCTTGAAAGGAAAAAAAAAACACACAATTATTTTGTACATAGATTATTCAGAAGATATAACAGAAATTAGAATTATTTCTTATAGGAGCAGTATTAATATATAAATAAAATATTTTCTTAAACAACCAAGGATATATTGCATCTGCTTTAAGGAAGAAAATTCTTTTTGTAGTATTACTTAACTAAATTCTTAAAAAGATTTATATATATTTTAAACAAAAAAACAAAAAAAAACTGTCAGCTATATATTAAATATATTATTAATACCAACTATGAAACAATTTTGAATGTAAATTATGTGTACCTTATATCAGGGAGTATTACAAGAACCAATACTTTCAAACACAATTTTTAATTTTTAGGTATATGCACCGTATAACACGCACTTTTTTTCATGAAGAAGACTGTAATGTATGTGCGAATACTCTGTATCTTTTTAAGTCCAGGTATAGTGCGTGGGTGGATAATAAAAGCATAGAATGAAACCAAACCTGATCTAATTTAAAAGTGATTAAAAAAATATGTAGTACGCCTAACAATCTAGATGGAACTGAAGAGGAATATTTATTAATGAATCAATGTAACAGTGATGGTAAGCAGATGGCAGGGAAAAAAATCGGTAATGTGTGGACTTGAAGATATAACAGAAGACGAATGTGATGAACTTTTAATGTTATTGAGGATAAAAGATCATAAGGTATGTCATTTCATTTACATATATGAAGAAATCTACATTTTTCTACCCATATTTAATTTTAAATCTATCATTTATTTCTCCAGAGTATAACGCACATCCTTAAATTTCGATCTTATTTTTTATGTTACGTTATACGCCAAATTTTAAGATATTATTATTTTTTTTTTACCTGTATGCACAGGTCAATCTTCAGGTATCTTCGTTCGGAACCGTGATTTTCCAAAAGCGTATAAATGGATAATATTTATGATATTTAGTGTCACTTAAATTAG
The DNA here is from genome assembly GCA_019973955.1 of Trichonephila inaurata madagascariensis. Lineage (NCBI taxonomy): Eukaryota > Metazoa > Arthropoda > Arachnida > Araneae > Nephilidae > Trichonephila > Trichonephila inaurata. The sequence goes on along the minus strand of BMAV01026334.1, from coordinate 54,446 downwards.
AAAATGTGTATAAAATAGTTTTAAAAATAGTATTACTATAAAAAATTATTTAAGTATAATATTTTGACAAAAAATAAGCATAGAATGACCCATTTTCAAAATGTTCTCCTTTTGTGAAAATGCTTTTATTATATTAATATTTTGCCTGTATATAGCTCAGACCTCTCTACAGAGGTTCAACTACAATTTTTGAAATATATAACTTAGAAGTGGGTTTAGCCTTGTTTTACGAAAACAAAGGGGAGAAATTTTAAGAAAAAACCGCCGATAATTATTTCAATGGGTGATAACTCTGAAAATAATATGAATTTTTTCAAAAATCATAGTTGAGCCTCTGTACAGAGGTATGGGATATATACAGGCAAAATATTATTGTAATAGAAGCATTTTTCACAAAAGTAGAACATTTTGAAAAAAAGGATATTCTATAAGTTATTTTTTTGCCGAAAAATTGTATTTAAATAATTTTTTTTTGTCAAAATGTCCTTAAAATATTTTTATGCATGCATTCTAATCTAAGTGACACTAAATATCATAAAAATTATCCATTTATGTGCTTTTCTAAAATCACGGATCCGAACGTAGTCGGATACCTTAAGAAATTATGCATTTTTGCAATATATTTAAGAATTTTTTCATTAAAACATAACTTACGTCAAAGAGAAATTTTGACAAATTATTTATTAATGATATATTTCGAAATTACATACTTTCTCATTCATCATACGAGCAGCAAAACAGTTATTAGTATGTTATAAAATACACATAGCACGTATATTAACAAACTCAGCTTAATTCCACATAACTCGAAATGTTTACTTTGATACAGATAAATCGTGCATGAAAATAACTCTCGTTGACAACTTGATCCCGTTGGTCACACAACTACGCACACCTTTTGTAGTCCAGAAACTTCGGAAAACGGATACATGTCATTTTCGATTTAGTGAATGGCAACCACCCGAGACTGGCATTGGACTTCCCGGAAACGACAACAAATTAGCGAACCGAGGGAATAGTGATAATAAACCGGATTCTGAATCCATCCTTCAATGTAACCCAAGAAACACCCCTAAAGCGTGTTCGAAACTTGTTCTAGAATATAACAATACCGTACTGAGGGGAAACATGGAGGCATATGGCGTTTGACATGTTTTGATCATATTTCACTCATGAAACCGTTATTTGTTACCTACTTAAATCCTCAACTGAAAATCTAATCGTTACGTAATTATGGTAATATGTTTCTTTGAAGTTTAAATACAGAATTTTTCGTGTTACAAAGATTTATAGATAAAAAAAATTTAATTAATGTAAATTAAATTCATGCATTTCTGAATAAACAGTTTTATAAATTAGATATTGATAATTAAATTGAAATATCAATGAAAAGTATACAATAAATGAGCTGTTAAAGTAATAAGAATTAAAATATGGTTATTAGTTAACAAAAATGCTTTTTTTATTGCTTTTTAAAAAATCTGATTGAGTTAAAAATTCTTCTGCTTCTATCCATTAATTTATATTTTATTACATAGAATCGGGAACTTTATTCATACGTAGAAAGATCTAGTCACAATATATATATATACCGTAAAATCCGGCGTTTAACGCGCACTTTGAATACAAAAAATGAGATCGAAATATAAGGGTGCGCGTTATACGCCGGATATAAAATCGATAGCTTTAAAAATAACAAAAGAAATGAGCGTAAAAAAAATTTACTTTTACATATATTGAAATACTGTTTATTTAGAAGAAATTATATATATATATACCTTTTGAACTAAAAGACTTCTAGTTCTAGAAATATACTATTACTTCAAAAGTCTGGCATAATATCTCGAATAAATGACTTCAAAACATAAGAACGTTGTACACTAAAATTTCAGATTTCTTCTTAAAAAGCGGGGTGCGTGTTATACGGCGAACATACCTGAAAATTAAAAAATGCAGCTTGAAAGTATGAGTGCGCGTTATACGCCGGATTTTACGGTATATATATATATATATATATATATATGTGTGTGTGTGTGTGTGTGTTTGATATTGAATTACATTGCATACTTATACATTCGGTTCATTCTTATGCCTTCAAACTCTAAATATTTAATTACATATGTAAATTAAGAGTAACGTAAGTACTGGATATATTTTTAATCAATTCATTTTTATACTATCCATTTGATTGCAGAATGGATAGTGCATTAGTTGTTATGCATATATTATTTATTTTGGCATATTAATAATTATAAATTAACTTTCTTCTTACACTCCCAGCTCTAATTTTTCATATAAATCCTCCATAAAATCCACAAAAGCAAACTGTCAATTAAGTACGTACATTAAGAAGAAATAAGATAAAGGAAAGAATATTTTCAATGATAAATTTTTTAAATGCATGCTATATGCATTTTTATAACATTACTCTTTTAGTTTTATCTATACAACTTTACATGAACTTTAGATACTTATATCTCTTAAATTTTATTCTAATAATACTAAATTAATATATAATTTTTTTTATTTATCTACTTTTTAGTCAGTTTTAGATTTTTAAAAAAACATAAAATGCTCTGGTTTTATACGGACAAAAAAGCAATATTTACTGAAATTGATTTATTGCTGATATCATTTACCACTTTTTATTATTATTACTTATATCAACATCGATTTCCACATATGTATTTCTCGCTTTAGATAGAAACTTTCAATGACTTTTTTCACAAAGAGATTATATTTAATTAAGTAATAATTAACATAGCTTAATGTAATTGTTTAATATATATTAAATTTAAGAGTAAAGAGTTTTAATGCTAACCAATAGGTGCTCGACTTAATGCTATATTTTTTACTGTATCTATTAACTAACCTAGAAATTTTATTATTAATTCTTCACACTGGGACGCTTTAATTAATATACAAAAATATTTTTCAGCCATATAAGGAGCTAACTCATAAGAATATATAAGGAACAAAGTTGATTAGCAATATTTGTGTGAAGAACAAAGATATACTTAAAGATATTTTTGAAATAGAATGTAATACATTCAACAACGAAACAGATTTATTTAACAAGCGTCTATAAAATACTAATAAATATGGTAATAATCCCAAAATAAAAATAATTTTAAAATTTGTATGCAGATTCCCAAATGCAATTTTTTATTGCAGTAAATAACCTCGCACGAAAAATTTAGTACCCTACCCTTGCCCTCTTAGTTGATTAAAAGAGGTTAAGACGTAAAAATACGATGTCAAAATTAGTTATGATGCAATCAAATTACTATTATTATTATTATTCTTTTAAATTATTATAAGGTCTTCAAACTTCTTTACTTCTGAGGAAGCATCATATAACATTGTTTCATACAAAATATTTTCGTAAATCCTTCAGACATCGGTTGAATATATGTGTATTGTACTTTTTTTTATTATATTCCACTTAAATCTCCACACAATGATGTAAATCATCAGGGGAAAAAAACACATTTTCAAAGTGTCTCAGTTAAGAAAAGGCAATAAAAGTTTTGAAAAAAAAAAAAAAAACTGAAAACTTCAAAGAGAATACAAAAGAACTATTTCCGAGGTTATAAATTCTCAGACACCTTAACTTTATTTATGAGCTACAACGTTTTTGAGATGAAAGAACAATAACTTAATATGTGTCCTAGTCGAAGAATCAAACATTTGCAAAAAAAAACGAAATTAAATTACGCCATAAAACAGAACTGCTACTACTCAACCTCCAAGAACAAAGGGTACCAGAGCAAAAAATGTTAACATCAACTATCTAAGAAAGGAGATATATCGATTTGAAAGCGAGCGAAAAACGACTGTAATTATAGCTTGTTAAGAATGGTAATTATTCGAGAAACACCAATAATCTTTATGGAAAGTAATCCCTTTGTTTTCTGACTGTAATGCTTCTATTTCTATGGATAATGTAATTTCGATTCAATAGGATTTATTATTTTAACGGGAGTTCTCCTTTCTTTCTGTCTTTTCTTTTTCAATTGAGCTTTTCAAATGGTACTTTACACAGAATTGCTATTTTCTACGTCTCTATTTAAATTAAATTACTAAAAAAAAAAAGGTTTTGTAGGCAAGTATGGTGTTTTTATCTTTGATTCATCATCAAGAATCTTCGGTAGTTTTAGAAGAGAAATAATTACGTAAAAGGAAGTCAAATCAAATTGGTTCTCAATCAGACAACGTAATCAGTTTGATGTACGAGTATTTCAAATTGACGATAATATACTTAATAAATTAGTAGTTGTCACTCACCCACTTCGCAGGGTGGTTTTAGATTATGTACTATTTTTAAATTATTGTTATCTAAGATCTATCTAACCCAGTGGTTCTCAAACTGTGGGGTGCGCCTCGCTAGAGGGGTATGTTAAATCTACGAGGGAGGGGGAGAACATATTGAAAAGTCGAAAACAAAGTATTATTTAAAAAAATATATTAATTTCTTGAATGTAAACAACCAAAATATATATTTTGACATAATAAAAAATAGAGTACACACATTTACACTAATATAATACATTTAAAAGGATATCAGTACTGAGCAATGTATTTTGTAAAACATTTAACAATACTAAGTTAAGAAAAAGTTTAATAATTGCCAGTAGCCTCACGGGCTCGTCATAAATAAAATTATATGCAAAAACTAGCACTTATTTTGATCATTTGTACGGTTTATCTCCCCTTAAATGCCGATTAAAAGTTACACGATTTGCTCTACAATGCCCCCATTTAGCACATAGGCACGCGTATGTGATGTATTGGAAGGGGGAGAGGGAGATAAGAAGGAATAAATAAGGATAAATCCTCTCTCTGTAAAATAAGTAAATCCTTCGCAAAAACTGTCAAGGGCCTTTTATTGCATTCCAAGACCTTCGGAATAATTTTATGGATATCAGTACACAGAAAAGATCGTACCTTGGAAAGACGTATATATACGTCCGGAGCAATTAACGCTTTAGCTGAGTGAGACGTTAATAAACGCCGGTGATACTTAAGAGGTTAAAGTAGTTTGTAGGTTTAGCATCAAAGTGTGGTGTAATTGAAATCAATACTTCGTTATTGTATGTAGGGGTGAGGAAGGAGCGATGAAAATTATGATTGAATATTGAGTCGCAAATATTGAAAGTTTGAGAAGCACTCATCGAACCTTAAATTTTGATTAAATTTTGATGGAAAAATGCTCTTATAGGTCTCGCTTCCTGTTTTAAGAATGGATAGGGTTGGAATTTCTAAAAAAAGTATATTTAAATTTTTAACTCCCACAATCCGATCTCAGTTTCCACAACCGATTTTAACCGAACTCTACTCAACAAAGCAAACGACTTTACCAAAGTTCAATTCTGTAGGATTTAAAGTTCAAAAATGGTAATATTCATTTTTTTCTTCCCGTAATACTCCTCCTCTTCTGAGTCTATTTACACTAAAATAGGTTTTAGAACGTATGTACTAAAAAAATGAAACGTGGCTATCAAATTTCCAGTCTGTAAGTCTAAAAGCTGAAAAACTGGATTTTTTTGCATCTATCACACCCATGCAACTTCCCAAATCCCCTCCTCCTGAGAGTCAATTTCAGCAAACCCCATTTAGCGCATCTTTACTTAGCAGTATAATCATGGTTACCAAATTTTAAGTCTTTAGGTCTAACAATTCCGGAAATCTTGTGATGAGTGCAGTTGCGTAACTGAGAACATTTGGGCTCATCTGCAAAGTCAGGTTTTAGGCTCCCCATGTTGGATTTTACAAAGGGTAGGTACTTGGCGGCAGTCAGGCTCTAGGCTCCCTAGAATCCTCCCTCGCCCCCTCGATCTGGGGCTTACATGGGGTACATTACACCACTGAATGAGTGAGTGAATGAATGAGTTACTGTTTTCTCCTATATGTGTTTGCAAATTGATGCATAGAATTCTCAAAAATGTTCCCCATCTTTATTAAAATAATTTAAGTTACTTTGTTATCTATAAAGCTTTATTCAGATCTAATTATATTTACCTTTATCCTACGATGCAAAATGTAAAAATAAAAAATAAATAAATAAATGATGAAAATTGTATTAGTATTTCCGTCTTTAAGGATACAATAAACTGATAAAATACATTCCTTGGAATTTTCTATAGACTCTTTTCCAGAAATAACTGCTTTCAAACATTTTAATGCACTTTAACGAATAATATTGATCTTTTAAAATATTGTGTAGAAGAAAATATTTACCTAATTATTTTACATAAACATATCGACTGAAACTAGTAGAATCATTTAGTTTCAAATAAATGTTAGATCCAAGACATATATTTCTTTTTGTAAGCTCTTTGAACTAAATTATATTTTTAACAACGTAATACAGTATTATGTTATAGCTAAAAAAAGCCTTGTTAGAAGTAATTATTTTTTCTGATAAAAAACATTACAAAATGTAGCATATTTATCAAAAATGTATGTGTTCTCAAATTTAATACTACAATTAAAAAAAATATGTTTCCGTAGAAAACTAAGCAATAATGTATTAACCCTATTATTATCTTGTTTCAAAATTTTTAGTAAACTGTTTTTTTTTGTGTTTAATATTTATCACCAATATTTCAAAAATTATAATCTCCTCGACTCCAATTTAAAAAAGGAATGTTTTAAATGAAAAGTCCCAATGTCTTCCATATCGTGTTTTTTAAACCTTTAACTGCCCCCGGCGTATATATCCATCTCGTTCAACTGGAGCCTTGAATGCCTCGGACATATATTTACGTCTTTCCGAAATACGATTATTTTCTTTACACTGCCATCAGTGAAACTATTCCGAAGGCTTTGGAATGCGTAAAATGACCTTGGTATAAATGAGACATCTTTCTTTTCTCCGCAATTCATCGCATACACGCAACAATCTGAAATCGTTGGCACTGTGGAGCGAATCTTGTACACCAGTCAAAAACAGTATTCGACATGTGAAGATTTCTGCATTTATTGGATTAAAAAATAAAAATTGTAGAAAAAAACAAAATAATTTTTATTGATTTTAAACCAAATATCATTAAGTATTAAATGTAGCATCTTTTGCAATACACATTAAAATGTAATAAATTAATAAAATCACCATTATTTCATTCAAAGGCAGTTAAGCAAACAAAAAAAAAGTATTCGACAAAACATAAAAATAAATGAAAAATATACAAATAATGTAAGACTAATATCTAATTCCAATTCCTATCCGATGGATGACTCCTCTTAAACGCTGTGGCATCGATTTAACCAAAATTTCTGTCACCTATTGGTCAATTTTTGGCCATTCATCTCTAAGGGCCTCCATTTGACGTTTGTTAGAAAAATGGCACTCTCTTAACCTTTTTTTTTTCTAATCTGCGTCGCAGGTGCTCACCTGGATTTTGGTTGATTGTTTTTATAACTTTTGGGCAGTTGTATAGCACCCAAAGTCTTGTATTGTGAATGGAGCGTTTTGGGTCATTGTCTTGGTAAAATTGGTTGTTTTTTCTATACCTTATTTTTCAGCACTGACACTCACATTTCCATTTAAAATCTGTATGTAATACAGATGGCCCATTATGACGTTAATTACGACAATATATTCCACTCTTGAAGCCACCATACACCCTTGAACCATTATACCTCCTCCTCCATGCTTTACTGTGGACACCATATTTCGTTCTTTCAACTCAGCATTGCATTTTCTGTACAATATAATTTTGCCAACGCATCCAAACAAATTAAATTTTCTCTCGTCTGCAAAGAATTACATCGTGCCAGAATTCTACTGGTTTGTTTTCATATTTTCTAGCAACTTCCAGTCTTTGCGCTTGGTTCTTTTGGGATATATATGGCTTCTTTTGAGCAGTTTTAGCTTTAAATGCATTATTATGCAGGTAATTTGTAAAAGTTTGGGGGGGGGGGGGTAACAACATTTTGAAAACAATCCTTGGTAACTTTTGCCAAATTGATGCATTGGCTTTTAGGTCCTTTTTAATTTGACGTGCAAGCCATTGCTCCGCTACTTGGCAAGGTTTTTTGGTCTACCAGATCTTGGCTTATTATCGGCCAATTTTTGCTCTTAATACTTTTTAATTATTTTATGCACACTTTATTTGGCCTATTTACAATAGCCGAAATTTTGTTTTTAGATAAACCATTTTTTAAGAGTATTATCATTAAATTTTTAATTATTACTGACAACTCTCCTTGTTTTCGGCCCATCTAGCTCACTGCTTAAATAAAACTTTCTAAATACCCTCAGAAATAGTCCAAATGCTTTGAATTACAAGAATTTGTAACCACACTTAAGGGTAATTTTGCTTCTCGGTATAAAAATTTACCAAATCCTTCTATGTCGAATACTTATTTCGCTTGCCAAACTGCTTTTGAAAATTATAATGGTGATTTATTTGCTTAGGTTTGTTTTTGTAAATGCAAAAACTTCTACAATAAAAACTGAACTGCTATATGCAACAAAAATAAAGAAAACATGGTGTCGTTGTTGTGGCATAGTAAGGGGTTTAAAGTCAATATTCGTAGAAATCAATGCATGTTGAATTTTTATTTTGACCGCTGTATGTTTTAATCCACAGTTAAGAAGTTAAGCCTTACTTTTCCAAGAATAAGAGCATTTAGACGGAAATGTTAATGAGAAAAGTGTTTGTTGTGTGCTACCATTAGTTTGTATACTAGAGTGAATCCCGGTTATATGGAGAGAAAAAAATTATTATTAATCACAATCCACCTATAAGCTAAAGGTTTTCCATGATATGGATATTAAGAGAAAAATAATTTGAAATTTTTTAATATTGCCGCGTAGGGGCGCAGTTGTTTTTTTAAAAATGGAAAAAGTCCTACTTTTTTTTTTTTTTGGTTTTATGATTTGATTTTAGATTCAAAGTAAAATTAATTTTTTACACTATAAATAACTAAAATCGATGACTATTGATAAGTGAAGAATATAATTTACACACACACATGACAACTTTTCATAATCCCAACTGTCACCCCGCTTCGTAAAATCAGTCCGATTCAATCTTTTTGTCCGTCTTCTGCTTTGACGTGCACTGTAATTTTGAAAGCTCATATTTTTTTTTTTTTAATTTTACACTAAAGGAGCTGTTAACTTAAGCTGATGTTTGTTTTTCTTGTAACTACATACAGAGTAAGTACAAACAATGGGTTTGATTTTAAAAAAATCATATTTTTGAATCTACATATAGGATTACAGTCAGTGATAGATGAATGTAAAAAGAAATATAACAACTTCTTTTCCCTCTTAAGATCGCTGAGATTGAAATGCAAACATGGAGACAATGGTAGAGAAGAGTTCATGAGTATTAGAGTAAGCAAAGTTATTTCAGTTCAGGGTGCGCTTAGAATTCGCTACGGAGAGAGATATCAAACAACAAGATAATTCTGAGATGGTATCATCAATTTAAAGAAACAGGTTGCTTGTGTAAAAAGAAAAGTACTAGTCTAGAAAGAAGCAATGGAAAGTGTGGGGCAGAGTTTCCTTCGAAGTCCATGGAAGTCTACGAGACATGCCACCTGTGAAATAGAAATGCCCCAGGAAACAGTATTGAAAATTTTACTAAAAAAATTAAATTTCAAGCTGTATCATTTACAACTGGCATAACAAATAACAGAGGTCGACAAGAAAACATTTGTGCAGCATGGCGAACCATTTTGATAGAGTGGTGCTACAAAATGTATAGAGCGAACCGGACCGTAGATTGGACGTTTGCCGTATAATAAGAGGGTCACACATCAAACATTTGCACACACACACATGAAAAAAACATATATTTATCTTTACATTCCTGTGTCACTTAATGTAATATGTGCAGTAGTCTCGATAGTATGATTTTTTTTTAAATCGGGTTCATCGACTGTACTCAACCCTCATCGCAATAAATGTTAAAAAGTAATATATATAACGCCTTGTTTTTGTTTTATAAAAATACATATCTTTTTATCACAGAATAAGGATCAAATACCTAACCTTCATTCCCTTTGAGGCAGTTCTTAACACATAAGAATTATTATCATTTTTTATTATTTTATCTCTCTCTCTTCGACTTCATCCATGTACCAGATAACATCTTTTTCGTATAGGTAGGTTATGAAATTCGGAAAAAAATAATAGATCCATCCCAGTAGCGCACACAAACATTTTTCAAGGGGGGTGTCCAGGGTCGAAAGGTCATCGTTTTGGTATCATGCTCTAATACGCCGCCCAACATATTCTTTTGATTTTGTCGATTTTCGGGAAACAAAAACAATACAAAATTAACTATTGAATAAATTATTAGCATTAATTAATAAAATTAATTATTAATAACAAATACATAATAAATTTTAAGTAATATATACATAGGATTATAACCAATCAAAAAAAATCGAGGGCTATGGGGGGGGGGTGTCCGGTCCCCTAGGACATTCTCCTTGTATGCACCACTGATTCAACCTAATGTGTACCACATGTTACTTTTCACTAGTTTAGCATCTTTCCAAACCCCACAAAATTTACTTATAACTAAAACACGTTACTTACTTATAAATATATTCACTTTTCAAAAGCATGTGAAATCTCTTAATTTCGGGCAAAAATGATGTAGAAGGGAAACAATCGTTTGATTAAACTATACATTACAAACAACAAATTGTCAATTAAAGCATTGCAATTCCCAGCTCTACATATTGTTCTGCATTGCACATCAACTGGGATTTTCTGCAAGGTAATCGTACATTTGTTTACCAAATATGCTAGAGCGACTTGAATGTGCAACGCAATCGACTGACGCTATCAACAATACTTAATTAACTCTGACTCTCTGATAACGGAAAGTGGCATGTTAAAAGCTTAGATCGAAAACTAAAAGTCTCTTTAATTTAGTGCCCGTTTCCCTGGGTACCTTAGTATTTAGTCAAGAATCGCCTGCTATCACCCCTTTTCGAACAGTAAAACAGAAATGGGAAGCTAGCTATTTTCCGGATGAAGAATGAAACATAGATTCTCTGTAAATCAAGCTCCTCTTTTAATTACGTTCCTCAATTTGAGATGCCTTTCCTTATCTCACATTCGTTCGAAAGTGAACAAAACACCTTTGGGGCAAGATATTTTACAAAATGACCGGGGTTCTATTTCCGGCGTTAACAGCTTGTGTAACCGTTGGCTTGGAACACAAAGAGAAGTAATATTGTTCAAGCCTAAAAGGTTTGAATTACCATAAATTTCACGATTAAAACTGTGGTTCCTGTTTTAAGAGTAACACAAAAGATTACCACACATTAATGAACACTCACTTAATTTTAGTGAGAATATAAATGGGTTTTCACGATCTCGACGAATGACCTTATTTTATACGTTCAGTATGAGACATGAACTAGTTAAATTGCTTATTGAAGATTATAATGCAATAGACATAAATGACTTTTAATTCACTTTGAAATGTCGTAGATAATTTATAAGATTTTAAACAACTGGGCTGATACCCCTATACCGGAAAATCTTAATACATACGAGAAATGCTTATACTGTGGAAATATTACTTTCTTCTCCTAACCCAATACAGTGTGTTTATTTGAATGAAGTGACACTCATCTAAAATAACAAAAATAAATAAAGTTTGAACTGATGTTTTATTTACGCTCCAGTCTCCAAATATTTTTGTTTCTTAAATATTTGAAAGCATAGAAATTAACAGTTAAAATGAGACATTTTTTTTTAGAAATCGAATAAGTTAAATTCTAAAGAAACCCTTAAATACATATGTTATCTTCTTTTGAATACATTTTATAACATTCAAATAATGGATAAACGAGATCTCAATTTCCAAAGGATGAGCATTACGTGCAGGAATTCACAAAGTACCCTCTTAGAAACACGGAAAAAAATGTTAACTATCAACATTTTTAAATTCATTTACTTTGCTATATCAGAAGTACATAAATGTGCATGTACATATATGTCCTAGAAATGCCTTTTCGGAAACAATTCTTACTAGAGATTGGTAAAAATTTAATGTATTACACGGAATCTAACTTACTTCCACTGCTTCTAATTTTATTTATAGTTTTATTAAAATTAATTTGAAAATATATCTTACCTTTGAAAAAGTTTAGTTTTTAATATGAAGTCTAGTTTCACTTTTAACTAAACTAGTTGGCTGAAGTTCATTATTTCAGGGATACTGATATTTATTAAGTCATGGTTAACGTAGAAAAGTATATATATATATTATAATACAGTACTTCTCAAACTTTCAATACTTGCGACCCAATTTTCAATCATAATTTTCATCACGCCCCTCTTCATACAATAACAGTGTATTGATTTCAAAATTAATGTACTAAAAGCTACATGCTTAAGCTACAATATGACTTCAATTATAAACTGCTGAAATTATTAAGTATTAATTTTTGTGTATAATTTCGTAAATGACAAGCTCAGGGGAGTCATTAATAATTATTAATTTTGTTCTTAGGTTAGTATAGATAAATTAATTATTAAATGCATTATGCATTACAGATGCATTTATAAGTATATTATATCAATGTAAATGTGTATTTTACTTTTCTATTATGTCAAATGTATTTTGTTTTGCTTCCTTTCAGTAAAGTTGCAATTTTTTAAATCTTTTACTTTTAACTTTATGATATATGCGCGCCCCTTTGTAATTTTATCATGCCCCCCCCCAAAGAAGCACGCCCCACAGTTTGAGAAACACTGGTATAATAAAATAAAAGTGAAAAAGTTCTAAAACCTACAATGCCAAAGAAGGAAAAAATTGGAGTTCATGAGACATACCAAATGTAGATACAAAAAAAGTCTTTGGACAAAACTGGAGACCCATTATTATTTTATATAGCTATCGCTGAATTAGGCCAGCGATTTAGGGCTAGCAATGCTTTATGGATCCCCCTTCCCCGTACAGCAGAAATTTTCGACATAATAGAAAAAAATAAAAAAAAAATAGAGCCATCTTCTAACATGTGGATGATAAACCTGACAATATAGTAATAAATACATACTTATATGTATATATATATACTTATTTGTGCCGTAAATTCTGATACAAAAAATTGAGTTCGTTTGCTGTGACTCAGACGGAGCAGACAATTTTAAATTTCGTAATTGGAGACGTGTCATTTTCAAAAAGTAGTTTTTCATGCATTTTGCTCCAATTAAATTATAATTTTAACACATGAAACAAAAACGCGGTGCAGATATTCCTCTTCATTAAAAAAAGAGGTCGTTGGAGATTTATTTCTTCTACATTTATACATCTCAAAAGATTAATTATTTATCAAGCTATCGAGAGATTTTCTGAGGCTAATAGGAAAGCAGTTATGGAAATGCCAATAGAAGTAATGTGTACCTCGGTAGATGATTGCCCAAAGGTAATTAAGGTCAAAAGGAATCCTTTTTAACAAAACGTCTAATATGTTAAATTTAAAGTTAAAACAAAACTTTAAGAAAATATTTAGTTTTAAATTTGATTACAAAATTTTCGCTTTAACTCCATTGTAGCTGTATCAGAACTTAGGACACTACTTTGTATATTACAGTTCTTAACACCTTCTTCTCTCGGTTGCCACTAAGAGGCTGCAAAATACTAAACCAGAAAATAAACACTTCAGCTTCTTAACTTAATCTACAAAATCAGGTAGTTATTTTTTTTTTTTAACTCATTAGAAGTATTGCTTAATCATCGAAACATAACAATCCATTATTGTAAAGCAAATTTAAATTATTCATGTTCATTAACACTAGAGTGCCCAAGGAAGTCATTTTGACTGTTGTTTTTTTAAAATTTCAATTAGAAAAACAATTACATATATAAAGGACAATTTCTTAGAATTTTTTAGTATATTATTTTTTTTTCAAGTTAAGTAAATTTTTTTTTTATTGTTAATATTTACTAATAACTTGTTATATGACTGTAAATAATGTAAGAAATATTAAAAGTTAATTTTAAACACTTATCTGTACACATTAATCAATCTTACACAATGCAGTCATTTTGACTGTTTTTGGGCAGTATAGGCATATACTAAATTTCAGTCTTTCTAGTGTTAAAAAGGAAATTTTTTTACGAGAAAAAAATATTTTTTTTTATCTTTTTATCCGGCGAAATTCTTGGTATCAAATTATCTATGACGTATAAAAAAGATCTTTTTCGTATTTGTTTTATGAAATACTTTAACTTTTCTCAATTAAAACATTGGTATTTTTTTTTTAATTTTAATTTTCTGATTTAGATATGAGAATTTAAATATTTCTAATGATTTGTATTGTAAAAAATAAGAATATGAGTTGTTTTTTTTAGTTGGATATAACTTTGATTTATGTTAATACTATTGTGATTAGATGACAGCTAAATATATTTAAAGATTAATTTTAAAAATCCATGGCTTAAATACACTACATCTACACCCCGACAGACATATTAAACGTTATTATACACGCACATATTAAATACTTATTTTATTTTCAAATTTTCGTGAATCATATATTTCGTTTATGCGCAATATATCCATTTTGATATTTGATGTAAATTTATTTTGCTTGTTGAGGTAGAAATAATTAGCAAGCTCGTTAGCAACTCAAAATAAAAAAAAAAAAATGTTAGTGATGAAAGCGCATTTTATCAAAATATTATACATGTCAAATATATTTTCATCAAAGTACTTTTCCGGGTTTATCTATTGATGAAATTATTCAAAGTACATTAAGTAATTGGAAAACTGTTTATTTAAGATAAAATTTATCCCGTGCATTTTTCTTGCACTGGAGAAGACTTAACTAAAATATAATATTTAAATATAAGCGGAATAAATATTGCATGTAGTATCTATATCAGAAGTAATGTATGTATTTCATAATAATAAGGATAAATAATTCATTAATTGAATTTACTCATAGAAATACGATAATTCATTAATTTATCGTATTTCTATGAGTAAATTCAATTGGATAGTCTGAGTTAAATCTTTCTATAGCCTTTCAACATTTACGGTGGCGTGTATTCTTATTTAAACAATAGTATGTTTAGAATTTGTAAAAATGTGGTGGCTAACTCGTAGTCTAAATCTGGTATCTCCATTCCTAATTTTACACACCATATCAAAAAGGTACATAGAGTTTCAAATAGAACTTCACATACAGAAATCTGCAATACACAAATATCATTAGTTGGACCAGAATTTGAGCCATTATTTAAATTTAAAGTCACTGATTAGAAACTTGAGACATGGCAAGTAGATCAAGAGAGACTAAATTAAATTAGAAACAATATGAATTTGGATAATTTAAACTTCATAGACAATGATTTTTTTTTTTTTTTACTTTTTAATTTCTAATTTTAAATGAAGAGTTATGCAAAAATTATTCTAAAATTCCCAATAGATTAAAAATATCCACATATCCACAGTAATAATTTATTAGATGTTTTTAAAATGTGCATATAAATCCTAAACTACATGTTTATATATATATATATACTGTGAAAAATATATTGCCTTTAATCCGCTTAATCAAAAAGAAAAAAAAACGGTATTCCTATTATTTATGAACAGAAACATAATTTTTAAAGTGATAAGAATATGATCTTATTTATGAAATTAGATCTATGTATCCTTAAACTTAAAAAAAAAAAAAAAATTATTTGCCTACATCTTTTGTTTTATAGGTAAAATATATATTTGTGTGCGAAGTTAAATTTTTAAAAGCTTTCGTCGAAAATTTATTTTTCTTGTCTTTCCCTTTTTTTATTTATTTTATTTTATTTTCCAGGAAAAATATATTAATTTTCCGAAACATGTTTTTCTTCCCCACAACCTTTTTGAATCACGGCACGGAAATTTACATATGACGTAGACGTGAATTATTTAAAAGAAGCAAAGCGTGTTTCTTTACTTATTCTTAGGTTACATTTTGTTACGGTTGCAGTTAGGTGAGCTTCCAAAGTCTATAAACTGGAGATTTTGTGATATACAAAGAGAGTTGAAAGAAATTGATCTTTGAATATTTAACACCACTCAAGAGACCACCAGTATATTTTAGGTAATCATAAAACATCGCTGTTATTCTGGTTTTGTAAACAGGTTTAATTAAATGTCAATTCTAATTTAAGGTGAATTCTAGTTTTTATATGAGAAGCGTGTCAGAAGCATGTTTATCATAACTTCTTAATCTTTCATGAGGACTACAGTAAATAATTAAGGTAACATATTTTTGTCATATTCTATATGAACTGTCGGTTTTTTTTATAGCGGAGCACAAAATTAAATTAAAGGAGAAACAGGAGAATACCAAATAATTGTTGGCATAATGCCTGCCCCCATTTGACTTGCAAATTAATTCTGAAAATATGTAAGTAAATATGTTTTAAGAATTTTACATGTCTATACGCTGTGTTACGTTATTAATGCTTTATTTATATTTTTACCAATTAAAAATATATCAATTGACATTTTTTCCCTACTTTAAGAATTCTTTTTGTCTTCTATGGAAAAACGTAAAAAAAATCTGGAAAATCAATTGATGTGAGTTTAAAAGAATATTCTGATGTTAGAAAGAAAAATATTACTAATAGACCAATGGATATAAATGGGAATTAAATTGTATGTATGCATTAGAGTAAAAGTATACTCGATCAACAATCACTAACATAAACTTAGACCTAAATTTAATTAAATAAATTGAATTCTCCTTTTCATTTACAAGCAATTGATTTAAATAAGAATTCTTATAACATTAAGTCAGTAATAATAATACTAAAAATTGCTTATATGAATGTATATTTATAAAATCATATGTTTTATCAAGTGTTTACCGTAAAATCCGGCGAATAAAGCGCACTTTTATTACAAAAAATAATATCGAAGTTAAAGGGTGCGCGTTATACGCCGGGTATAAAAATGAGAGCTTTAAAAATAAAAAAATAAGATGAATATAGCAAAAAATTAAGACTTCTGCATAGATCGGAATACTGTTTATTTAAGACAAATGACATTTCTAATGAACTTAAAGTGCTTTAGTTCTAGAAGTATATTATTTTTTTTTATAATCTTGGGTTAATATATCGAATAAATAACTTCAAATCATAAGAGCATTACACACGTATACTTCAGGGTCCTTCGTAAAAAAGGGGGTGAGTGCGTTATACGGCGAATATACCTAAAAAAAAAAAAAAAACTCCTTGAAATAAAGGGGGCATGTTATACACAGGTGCGCCTTATACGGTGCAGTTTACGGTACTCCTTTTTGAGCTCTAACTAAATAAGAACTCAAATATCTTTTTTTTCCTATCAATTCTATTTATTTTTGATTATCCTTACCAATCCTAAATAAAGAGATTATTTTTTTCCCTTTTGTATAGATGTAAAGACACTTAATTTAACAGACGCTAAAATCGGGTTTAAATGTTCTGCTTTGCCGTATCTTAAAATATGGTTTGAATCTTCTGCTCAGAATTGCAAGATAAAACTATTTGTATGTATTTTTCTGATATTATTATTTAAATAGTTTATTTAAAGAAAATCTGTTGAAAACTTAGATCTAGGATGAAACAATGAAAAAAAGCTATGTTAAATAATATTTATTTATTTATTTATTTTTTTGTTAAAGCATTATGTGAAAATGGAAGTTTGTCAGGGAGAGAGAACCATCTATAATTTCAGAAACTTTTTGATTCGTCGTGTAATATCTTATAATTAAATGGTACTCTATTAAAGAAACCTACCTACATTAGCTTACACTATAACAAAAACTGTTTTTGGACACCGGCACTTATTTAATGCACGTTGATTAAGAATTTTTATTCCCATCACGATATCTAAACAAAGTACTATGGTAGAATGGGTGACAAATTCCTTTGAAAAATATTTAACTAATTATTATTTTTTTTAAAAAAAAAAATCAGGAATTTTCTTAAAGCTAAATATTAAGTGAACATGGATGCTTCTACTGCACACTAAAGGAATATTCTAAAATTTAACCGACCAATTGAATCCTCACAAATGTTTTACACCCACAATATTATAGTTGTGTTAAAACTCAAAACAAATTAAATATAGCATCCCAAACATTAATAAAAAAGCCTATTCATAGTATTTCATTCCGAAGTGGTGGTGACTCTTGATCATTGTACAGATTTAAAATAAAAGTTGCGTGAACGTCATTGACTCATCAATAGAAAAGTTAAACAGTCTAAATAATTAAATTTCTGCAATTAAGAACTGAACTGTAATCACCGAGACAAAATAATTGCTAATGCCAGAAACAGTAACACAAGCAATGAAAATTAAAACGGTTCACTTGCAAAGTAAAGCTTTTCTAGAAGGCGTTGAACCTCATAGCTTTAGAACTCGTCCCCTGCATAATAATCGCTTAACAATTAGGAAGTGTTTATGGCTTACAGTACGTTCTCTACATATACATAACAATGAATTTTAAACTGCACGTAATTATGAGCAGTAAAGCCTCTAAAACTGTAAATGAATCCTTAATTGTGCGGCAGAGAATGTTGTTGACTAAGTAGGATATAAAACCACACCACCCAAATCCGGGCTGAAATAGCGTGCGATTTCGGTTTCACCATTACGAGATTTCCTTGGATATAGTAATTTAACTCTCTGTTTATGGGATATAATGTCTGTATTTACCAAAGTGTTGTTGTCTGGGCATTTATGCAGAATAAGAGTTTAGTTTGTGAGGTAATATATTTAAAGTCGTATTACAGGATATACTATACAATGCTATCACTTTTCATTCTTATTAATGGATTTAAGATAACCACTAAGATCCCGAATAATCCGATTTAAGAAAACCACTTTCAATTGAAAATACTGTTGATTAGCTTTGTTTGTAGAAAGTAGTTAGGAATGGGAATTTCGATTTAATACAAGAATATTTAATGCACTGATAGAGGCTTGGATTAGTTGAAACAGTTAATACTATTTGTAATTTTAATCACAAAAGAGTAATTAGTATTGGGAAGTTTTTATTTTTGTTTATATTTTCATGGTATTTAATAAATTGCGTAAGGTATTAGTGGTTTTATAGTGATAGAATCATACAAATATCAATTTTTAAAAAAATTGTATAAAGAAACAATTATTAAAAGTATTTTTTTTTCAAATTAAGCTGTTATTTTAAAAGTAGCAAAATAATAAGTCATTGATAAATTAATTTGTATTTCGTTTTGGCTTAAAAAAATTATAAATTTACGTTTCTTTGAATTATAGTCAGATTTCATATTTTTATCTCGAAATATAAGCTCGCACTGTTGCTTCGCTGAGGTTTAAAAAGGGAGAAATGGAGATTTTATTTTATATGTATATTTAACAGAATTCTGCCATGAGAAATTCTTCTATTTAAATACGAATATATTTTTGCGCATTTTCTATATGTAAACAAATATGTATCTACATTCGGCCCATTAATGCGGCCACGGTAGCCTAGTAGTAATGTTAGTGGACTCGTGGCTGGAGTGCCATGAGTTCGAACTCTAATGTTATTGTGGTCCCATCGTGCTGAGAGGCTGATGCATCTTAAATATGTAGAGGCTTCAAGTCCTTCCTTTGGCGTGGTGTAGAGTTTCGGTGAGAGGCTGCAAGCTGAAGCATCGTCCTTGTAACTTGTCCATGGTTCAGAATTACGTGATCCGTCACCAATAGGCTTCGTCTTGCTTTATTGTATGACGTAAATCAACATTTACAGTGCACATTGATTTCTGCAAAACTTAAGTAATTGTAAGCTTTATTTCTCTTTACGATTAAAAATTTAAATTACTAAGTTATTTTAGAATTACTTATTATTAGAATTGCGTATTATTAGCATTGCGTATTATTAGAATTATATATTATTACTTACTTATTATTACTTACTCATTATTAATTACTTATTATTACTTACTCATTATTAATTACTTATTATTAGAATCATTTATTGTTACTTACTTATCATTATTAATTACCGTAAAATCCGGCATATAACGCGCACCTATACTTTCAAGCTGCATTTTTGAAATTTTAAGTATATTCGCCGTATAATGCGCACCTCCTTTTTTACGAAGAAATCTGAAATGTAATTTTGCATTTCTCTTATATTTTGAAGCCATTTATTCCAGGTATTGTACCAGGCTTTTGAAAAAATAGCATACTTCTAGAACTATAACTCTTTAAATTCATAATGTATGTCATTTCTTATAAATAAACAGTATTTCGATATATATAGGAGTCTAATTTTTTTTTTATATGCTTATCTCTTTTTTTATTTTTATACCTGGCGTATAACGCGCACCCGTAAATTAAGATCGTATTTTTGATGTTAAAAGTGTGCGTTATATGCTGGATTTTACGGTACTTGTTATTAATTACTTATTATTAGAATTTATAATTATTAAATACTTATTATTAGAATTTCTTATTATTAATTACTTA